>CM076573.1:123042464-123642464 GCA_034641835.2 Pinus albicaulis
TTTATTGAAAAATATGTTTGAAGATTCAGCATGAACTCAGGGGGAGCTTGGCCACTTCAGCACATATCAGATCTGCAGAATGTTTCTTCCACATGAGGAGAAAAGGGGGAGAATGTTGGTTTTTGATCCGCCCTTTTCCCTTGATGTCAAAAGGGGAGAGTGACATGGTGTTTGAATAAAGAGAAGATAATGATGTGACATATTTGGGAGAGTGACATAGTATCTATCTGCTGTGGTAACCAAACACCATCGTGGTTGCCATCAAGTCCAAAGGGGGAGATTGTTGGAAATATGATGCAGAGTGTTGTCCTTGATGGCAACTCACTAAATGAAGATGAAGACATGCGACTGTTGACATGTGTTGTCCTTGATGGCAAACCACCTGATGAAGTTATTCTTGACTTGATGGACTTGGTAAATGATGTAAATCTGATGTGATATGTTGTTGAGTGTTGTCCTTGAAAGGCAACCCACTTGATGAAGATGATGAAAACTTACTTGATGAAGTTGTGCTTAAGAGAAGGTGTTCCTGATGAAGAAAATATGATGTTTCTACAGTGTGTACAGAAGGCTATGAAGAAAGGATTTCAGAATGTACTCAAAGTATGATGAAAAAGAGTATGTTTCTTGGTATACGCGGATTGGCCTAGGGAAGTCGCGTATGCACGCGGAAAGGAACGTGCCAAGTAGCGTATGGGCTAAAGCGCTCAAAAAGTGCAAAACCAAGGGTAACCACCATGGTATTGACCCATTGTATTGGGTAATGATCCGCCTAATTGACCCCGTCCAGATAGTTTTGGGCTTATGGTATTTTTTTGGTCCATGGTATTGAAAAAGGGGCTCATGGTATTGACAAAGGGTAATCATATATAAGGAGAAGAAATTCATTGTGCAAATGAGGAGGAAGGAGGGCAAGATGTCTGAGCTTGAATGAATACTTCTCTCTGAAGTATATCTGAATGGAAAGGGTTACACTTGAATGATAAATCTGAATGTATGATGCACCAATGATGAAGAAGGGGATCTAGATCTGAATTGCTCTTGTATTTGCTAGATCTAATTATGGAAGGCTTAGATCTGTGATGAGGCGAGCATCTAGGCGAACATCTGTCTGAAGCAAAAGGGTAGATCTGAACTGATCTGATGAAGTATGCAGCTCTGTAATAGTTGAAGATCTATACGCTACTTTGCCGCAGAAGAAGCGCGTATACACGCGGCTTTGATGAAGAGAAAGCGCGTATGCGCAATGAAATTTGTACTGAAGTATACGCTGGTTTGTGTGGACGGAAGCGCGTATATACGCGACATCAGTGAAGTAAAAGCGCGTATGCAAACTAGGGTTTGCTGAAGCAAGGGGTATGAAACATCTGATCTGTTCTGCTGTGTTTCTGCTATCTGATCTGTGTTGATAAGTATCTGTTGGTGATGTATGTTTGTGCTTAAAAGTATGGAAAGGGTCCAGTCTGAAAATATGATGAAACGTGGCCTGCAAGTGTTGTTCTATTGAAGTTGTTGGATCCAGTGTGAAAATTGATGAAACGTGGTCCAAGGTGGTGCTGAAGGTTGTAGCCTTCAGTCAGGGGGTTGTAGCTCCCTTCCAGGTGAGGCTGGTAAACGAGATCGGGGGGTCGTAGCTCCCTTCCAGGAGAGGCCGGGCACCGGCAGTCAGGGGCCTAGCCCCCTTCCGTGAGGCCTCTTTCTCCTCCCGGGGTTGTAGCTCCCTTCCAGGTGAGGCTGGTAAACGAGTCAGGGGGTCGTAGCTCCCTTCCAGGAGAGGCCGGTAAACGAGCGCAGGTGGGTGCCTGCGTGCTGGTCAAGTCTGCGCCAGCACATATGTTGTAAGATGTTTTCTCTATAATAAAATATTGAAGGCTGAGCAACTGCAGCGGTGGTTTTCTCCCGACTTGGGTTTCCACCTAAAAATCCTGGTGTTCATGTGTGATACTTTGTGTCATGATTTATTTTGTTCTTACTGCACATGTTTACTGCTTATTGAATATCTGATGAATAAATGAAGAAATGATTTGAGTGAAGAATTAATGACATATATATAGATATCTGTGTATACGCGAGTTTCGTAAAGGGTATCCGCGTATATACGCAAGTCTGGTTCAGGAAAGTAGCGTATGCGTTTTAGAAGCATAAAAAGTGAAAGTTTTAAATATGCAGTAAATACTGATTCACCCCCCCCCCTCTCAGTATTTTTCCCAACACTCACAAAATCCAAAATAAAGATAATTCTTGGTGGAAAGGAAAAAGTGATAACATTTTTTTTTTTTGGCCTTATTAATACCAAAACTCATCTAAACTATTCTATTGTTGTTTTCTAGTGCTATGTCACTTATAGATTACAATGTTATTTCAAAAATAATAAGGGAGAGAAAAAATAACCTTGTGTTCAATTAGAGAAAGAGAAATTGACATCCAATAACGATAATCAAATATAAAAGTCATCATATATCAAATATAAGGGTCATATTACATGTTGTGCTAAAATTGATTCATATTTTGAACATATTATTGAAGTTTCAACGTCAAAATCTGAGGATTTTTTTTGTAAGTAATGTGTAACCCATATTCAAAACAAATAGACTCTGCCTCAAGAATAACAATCAAAATTTTAATTCTACCAATGGGGAAGCAAGAAAATGGTAGATAGTGGCTTCTAGCTATTGAGTAAGATCTGCAACTTTAGTAGAGCCTAAACCATTATAAATATACAAGGTTAAAGATCTGAAAGAAAATAAGACATTTTTATATTATGATAGTTTTGAACCATGATTGAGTTTGTTTTACATTTATGGAAGATATCATCCATATGCTCTTTAAATTCATTTTTAGATCTCTTAATTTCACCTATATGTAACCTACTATAAGAGTAACGAATCTCACACACTCAATACCAAACATAAAATCATTTTTATCTTTTACACATCTAATAAACCAATTTTAATATTTTAAAACATATGTATATATATAACACCTTCATGTAAAAAAAACTCAAAATTTAAAAACAATTTATCAAAAATAACAATTTATAATGAAAAAGCAATGATATAAAAAACCCATTAAAAATTCAGAATCATTTAAAAATTTAAATAAAATATATATATATACAATAACATGATATCATATTTGCTAGAATTCTATAATAAAGAGATTGGCAGCCTAAGATGCCTCCTGCACATGGGGCACGTGAGCTTTCTGCGCAACTAATTTGAAATGCAGTCTGAGTGAAACATGTGAGAGCATGGTAAACAGCGCACAGTACGAGTATTTCCATTTCCATTTTGATTGTCATGACCGTCCTCAACAAAATTCAAGGATTCTATGCAAATAGAACATCGCGATTTCTCTCGTCCTTCTACATCAGTGGTTTCATCTAATTCGATCCTATCACACAATTTCTCCACTACATTTGCCACCTTTTCTTCTTCAATTATTTCACATTCCTCATCTTCCTCATCATTATCATCGTCTGCCTCGAAATATGTTTCCTCTCCATCCCCCATGGGACTCTCACTTCTTCCTCATTATCTGTGTGCTCTTATGTTGGAATTATTGGAAATTCCAAGCAAACAGGAGATAATGACGCTCTCCTCTAAACACAGACAAGTTTAAAAACATAAATTATTTCACTTTTGGACAGAGATGGCATGAAAATGCTTTCTATTTCATTAACAGAACTTAAAAAATAAAAACTACTACAAATTCTTCCTCAACAGTGAGGGATTCACAAAATAAAGACTGGGACTGCTACAGACGTAGTGCACCCAACAAATCTTTGTCTCTCTGTCACTCAAGAACGCACACGCAGTGCTTTGTTCTTCTTACTATGTTTTTCTTTGCCTGCGGGCTCACACACAGCGGTCCAACAATAATATAATGCAATACAATGCAATTACATACACGTAACAATGCGCGCAGGCCTTTTCCTTTTTATATGGCGCGGTGGAACAAATTACATATAAAAATATAAACCAACGTATAAACAAAATACAAAGGAAAACCTTGCAAAACATAAAACTTTTAATATGGCACGACGTACCAGTGGGGTCCACATCACAGTCGGCCAAAATGCGATTTGCGATGGCACAAACGGCAGAACAATCAAAACTTGCGATCAACCAAAAGTGCGACGGTGCGATCTGTGATGGCACATATCGCAACTTTCAAACCTGCGATATCATTTGCGAATGAACAATGGATTTGCGAATGTGTGATCGCACGATGGCGCGACGATCGCACATCGAAACTTTAAATATTGCGATGGTGTATATATGGCGGAACAAACTTTTCGATATGCGATTATGCGATGGCGCGACGATCGCACATCGCAATTTCAATATTTGCGATGACACATATGGATGGGCGGAAACACATATAATAAAATTGCGACATTGTGATATTGCGATGTTGCGATGTTGCGATGATCGCACATCGCACATCGCGGACTTCACATCAACAAGACACTTTGACACTTCAAAAGAATGCGATCTGAGCTAAAGCGCTTAAGTGATAGGAACCATTTGTCCTTCCTTTTCATAAGTTTTAAGTCTTCTGCCTATTTAATTCAATTTCATTCAGTTTGGCTGTTGAGGCTTTAAACGCTCGACTTGACTGTTTTAAATGAAACTGCTCCTCCGTAGACAAAAATCTTCATTTCTTCTACTGAAGTAACTTCTCCGCCATAACAAAATTAATTCTCCTGCTATTCATACTTGGCTGCGGCCCATCATCAGTAAATTCTCTTTACGGTTTCTCCATTCCTCTTTAATAGAGAGTGTTGTGCACTCAAAACTCTGCGTTGTTGCTGCTGCTGTCCTTTGTTCTTTGTTCTTTCTCAAGGCACGACAGGTGACTTTAATATTTCTAACACTCCCCCTTAAAGTCAGCTGTTGGGTTATCCATCAAACCCAAAAATTTCCTTAAAAATTCAAATGTCTTTTGTGTCAATGGCTTTGTTAAAATATCTGCATATTGCTCCTCTGTTTTACAATGTTGTAAAAAAATTTCTCCATTGTTTACCAATTCTATGATATAATGAAACTTTGTGTCTATGTGCTTTCTTCTTTTATGAAACACAAAATTCTTTGAGAATGCAATAGCTGAGCTATTGTCACAATAAATCACAGTGCCCTTTACTTGTTCTTGACATAGACTTATCAACATTCTTCTCATCCAAATTGCTTGACACACTGCTGCTGTAGCTACCACATACTCTGTTTTTGCTGTAGATAATGCTACAATAGGTTGCTACTTAGAAGCCCATGAAATGGCTCCTGAACCCATATGAAAAACATAACCAGAAGTGCTCTTCCGATCATCTACACTTCCAGCCCAATCACTGTCAGTGTATCCAACTAATTCTGAATTTTCTGAAGTAGTATATAAAATACCAAATCTTTTAGTTCCTTTAACATACCTCAGAATTCTTTTTGCTGCTTGCCAATGTGCTTCTTTTGGCTTCTCCATAAATCTGGAAATTAGACTAACAACATGCATAATATCTGGCCTAGTTGCAGTCAAATACATGAGGCTGCCAACTATGCTTTTATACAAACTTGGATCAAAATCCTTGCTGCTATCATCTTTACTCAATTTCAATCCCATTACTGTGGGAGTAATTGCAGCTTTGCACTCCTGCATATTAAATCTTTCTAGAACTTGATTCACATACTTTGCTTGAGAAATAAAAATTCCTTTCTCACCTTGCTCCACTTCTATTCCCAAGAAGTATCTTAATAAACCCATGTCAGTCATTTCAAATTCATCTTTCATGACTGTTTTAAAATTTTCAACAAGGTAATCATCATTACCTGTAAATATTAAATCATCAACATATAAAACAACAATGAGCATCTTACCATATTTTTCTTTGATGTAGAGGGTGGGTTCTCCCTCACACTTTTCAAATCCATTTTCCAGGAGATAGGAATCTATCCTACTGTACCATGCTCTTGGAGCTTGCTTCAGCCCATAAAGAGCTTTCTTCAATTTGCAGACCTTATGCTCTCGGCCTTTCTTCTCATATCCAAGAGGTTGTTCCACATATACCTCTTCCATTAAAACTCCATTTAAAAATGCAGATTTTACATCCATCTGGTATACTTTCCATTTGTTTTGTGCTGCTATGGACAACACTGCTCTTACTGTCTCCATTCTTGCAACTGGTGCAAAAGTTTCTTCATAATCAATTCCATGCTTCTGCTTATATCCTTTGAAAACAAGTCTGGCCTTGTGTCTCTCTATTTTTCCTTCAGCATTGCTCTTGGTATTATAGACCCATTTAACTCCAATGACTTCTTTACCTTCTGGGGGATCAACCAACTCCCATGTTTTGTTCTTCTCTATGGCATTAATTTCATCATCCATAGCTTCTATCCATTTTCTATCTTTAATAGCATCTTCAAAATGAATAGGATCATCTACTTGACAATACAAAGAAAATAAGGAATTCATACCTTCATTTGTTGCTCCTTGCTCATAGATTTCTCTAAAGCTTCTGAACCTTGTTCCGCTTTCACTTGGTGTAGTCGTGCTTGATGAAGCACTCGAGTCTACTCCATGTGGTGTGCTTGGAGATGCACTCCCACTTCTTCTCAAGGGTGTTCTCGCTGCTGCTTGAGGTGTCCCTTACTGTCCTTGTGTTGCTGGAGGTTGTGAAGTGGATGGGTTGTTAATTTCAACCAGATCTCCTTCTTCTTCATCATGAGATAAACAGTTTTTTACATTGACTGTCTTCTCAATACTTCCATCCCATGCTTCTTCTTCGATAAATTTCACATCTCTGCTTATTAAAAACTTCCTTGTGGATGGGTTATACAATCTGTATCCTTTGGAATCTTCACAATATCCAAGGAAAATGCACTTCTCCCCCTTACTATCCAACTTCTTTCTCAACTTGTCTGGAATGTGTACATATGCCACACATCCAAAAACTCTCATGTGGGTGACTCCCTGTTTTCTGCCACTCCACGCTTCTTCTAGAACTTTGTTCATCACAGCTTTTGTAGGGCATCTATTCAAAATATACGCAGCATAGTTTGCTGCTTCTGCCCAATACTCATTCGGCAAGTGTTTTGCCTTCATCATGCTTCTCACCATCTTCATTATGGTTCGATTCTTCCTTTCAGCAACTCCATTCTGTTGCGGTGTGTACCTTGTGGTAAACTGCTTGTGTATGCCATTCTCTCTGCAAAAACGCAGAAACTCCTTATTCTCCCCCTCTATCAGTTCTGAGGACTTTAATGTATTGCCCACTTTGTTTCTCTATAAGAGATTTAAAGTGGAAAAACTTCTGAAATACTTCACTCTTATATTTCAAGAAATAAACCCACACTTTTCTTGTGAAATCATCTACGAAGGTCAGCATGTAATTGATGCCTGAAACCGATGTTGTTTGCATCGGCCCACATAAATCTGAATGAATTATCTCTAAGGGTGCTTTCGCCCTTATGCTTTTCCCTGAAGGAAAAATTTCTCTCTGTTGTTTTCCCAAGATGTAGCCTTCACATAGGCTGTCAGGCTTTTCTATCAATGGTAAACCTCTTACCATTCCTTTTCTGTGCAACAAACTTAATCCTTCGAAATTGAGATGTCCAAATCTCAGGTGCCATAACCAGTTTTCATATTTTTCTTCCTTTTGGAAGGCTTCTTGTGTTACAGCTGCTACATTCTTTCCTTTTTGCTTCAAGTCAATGTTGATCTTGAGCGGAAACATCCTATTGCTAGTCATTTGTATTTCAGCAATAATTTTCTTGCTTGGAGGAATATTTTTTATTGTGCACACATCATCTTTAAAAATTACATTGTAACCTTTGTTTATGAGCTGCCCGACGCTCAAAAAAAAAAAAAATTACATTGTACCTGAACATAATACACATCAGTGACAAATTTCTGCTCCCCCATTTCTTGCTCGAATACTTACTCGCCTTTTTCCTTTGATGTAGATCTTAGTGTCACCCCGTAGTCACTTCGTACTTCACTTCTTCATCTAGATTGGCAAACATTGCTTGTTTCGAGTCATATGATTACTAACCTAATCTAAGTAAATCAAACATTATCATCTCTATCTTGTGTTACATTACAAGCTAATATCACATTACTTGGGTTCCTTTCCTTTTGCTCCTTAGCATTCTCGCTTATTTTTCATGTCACTTTTCTTCTTTCTACATTCATTGGCATAGTGCCCATATTTCTTGCAATAATGACATTGGACATTGGATTTGTCATACCTTTGTCCATGAGCATGTTGGTGTTGATGTCCACCTTGCTGGTTGTTGCATTGGTCGTGGCTATGACTTTCACTATTTCTCCTTCCATGTGAATGAGAAGGGTTGTTCCTTCCACCTCTGTTTTGGCTTCTGCCTCTTCCTCTTCCTTTACCTTGACCTCTTCCTCTTCCTGAAGGCATCTGGGTCTTGAAGGTGTACTCAAGAGATGAGTTTTCATCTATTCTCAATCTCTGTTCATGAGTTCTCAGTGAAGCATGAAGTTCATCTACCGTGAACTGTGAGAGATCTTTGGTCTCTTCTATGGTGGTAACAATAACATCAAACTTTGAGGGTAAGCTTCTCAAAAGTTTCTCCACAATCCTTCTCTCTTTAAGAGTTTCTCCATGGGATCTTATCTGATTTACAATCCCAATCACATGTGTAAAAAATGTGTCAACACTGTCTGACTCTTTCATGCAAAGAGTTGTTTGGTCAATTTAGTGTGTCCTAAATTGCTAACATAAATTATCAACCAGGAATTCGTAAACTGACGAAGTGTGGCGCACTATATGTGCAAGATAACCTATCTCTTACTTTTTGTCGTTTTTGGATTTTTATGAAATTCTAAAAGACAAGTATGGTTATCGATATTCAAGGCAATGATGTCCTTTATAATGATTTACCAACTTGAAACTGAAAAAGGAATTTGAAACATACAATGACAAAACTTGAAAGGAAATGAAAATGTGCTACTGAAATGAAAAAGGTGTTGCTAATCTAATAAATCAAAACAGTGAACTAGTGAGCATGAAACCAAACTATTCTTGCTGCTGTATAAACACAAAAGAAACTATGCTGAAAGAAATCCAAAAGTTACAATAAAGTAAATCTAAATCAAATTACATCAACTTGTCTTCTGATCCCTCATCATTAGTCCAGCTATGATTTTCGGAAGTAACCATAAACAACTTGAGTAACTGATATCTAACTTGCAGAAAGTAAACTAATATCAAACCATACATTCATAATTCAATCCCTCACCATCGGTCCAGCTGTGGCTTTCGGAGGTAACTGAAGATGTCATGCACAATTTAATATTTCTAACTTGCAGAAAGGAAACTAATACCAAACTACACATTTCATAATACAATCCCTCACCATCAGTCCAGCTGTGGCTTTCGGAGGCAACTGAAGATGTTATGAGCAGTTTAATATATCTAAATTTGCAAAAAGGAAACTAATATCAAACTACACATTTCATAATACAATCCCTCACCATCAGTCCAGCTGTGGCTTTCGGAGGTAACTGAAAATGACATGAGCAATTTAATATATCTAAATCTAACTACTGAAGTAAATGTGCAAGACTGAAATAAACAAAGCAATACCGGAATTAAACAAAAAACTAAGAAAAAATAAATTAACAGCAGAACAATATTGATTCCATGTCATTAGTCAAAAGATATGCAAATGCCCGGGCTGCCATGAAAAATTATGCTAAAAGCTATGATTTCAAAAAGCAATCTAAGTAAAGAAATATGACAAAACAGAATTGAAAGTAACTTATCTAGAAAACATGTAAAAGCCTCCTTGGATAGCAGGGGCCCTCTGCTACCAATTTGGTGTAGTCTTTAGCTCCTTGAAATTGTAATCAAAACAGCATCAAAGAACTGAATTTCTCTATTAAAAAGAACTCACAAGTCTACATCCCATTCCATCTTGAACTTAGTTACAAATCTACTTCCTCATTACTTTCTCATTACTTCTTCATTACCTATGATAGGAGAAAGCTTCTCCTATTTATACAAAATATGAGGAGTCATCTCATTAATGGGAGTCCATGATTCTCTCCCTCCAACTCTAGAGTTACAATCAAAATAAGAAATGATGAGACACATGTCTTTCTAGAGTTTCAACACAACTTGAGGAATGAGACACATATCCTCTTAGAGTTTCAATACAACAAGGAAGTGAGACACATATCCTCTTGATCCCATAATCTTCTCCAACCAAATTCGAATTTGGCCTTAGAGTGCCACATGAGGGTCTTCTAGAAGTCTCCTTTTGACCTACACATGTCACAAAACTCATAACACATATATAGATATATGAAACTATGTTAATTTTCTAGTTTCTAATCATAAATTCACTTAAAATACATAAAATAAATAACTTTGGAAAACAAGGATCTAACCCATATATTTATGAAAATGGTTACTTGATGTAGGGTTTTAGGTCAAATGGCTATGAAATAAGAGCTAAATGGTTATGACATAATGGAAATATGTATGAATATGGAGAACATTTTTGAGACTCAACATACCCCCCAACTGAAGTTGTTGCATGTCCTCATGCAACCATTGCAATGATTCATTTGTCCATGAGTTGATCTTTTATGGGTTTTGACTCATATAGATTCATTCTAAAATTTGCTTCTTGATTTTTCCTTTTTGGAAAAGTATAATACATTTGATTGCAACTTCTTCTTCTTCTTATTCTTCTTCTTCTTCTTTTTTTCATTGGTCGGTTCTTGTGTGACAACCATTTTTTTTCCTCTTTTTTTTTTTTCCTTTTTTTTTTGAAGCATTGGTTCTTGTGTAACAATGATTTATTTTATTTGTTGCATCAAATTTCATGAAAACATTTAGAATCAACTACTTCATCAATGAATTGAGCATTTGTAAGGCATATAATCTTTTGAATCATGTTGCAAAAATAGTTGGTTGGGAAGTATATGTGGATGGAAATGAAATGAAAATGTGTGATAGTGTATGACATGTGGATATGAAATGATGTCCCTTCCCCCCCCCCCAACTAAAGATATGACAATGTGGAAAAGGGAGTGAGGAATTTTTCCAAAGTTACAATTTTAGCATTCTAATGAATTACATGACTAAAAATTAGAAAACAACACACCTTCACTTACCTTAAATGTGGATGAGTTGTGTGTGTGTGGTGGCTGCAAAATTTTGATCATATTCTTCTTCAAATGGCTGAACAAGAGGAGTCATGGATAAAGAGATGAGATGACTTTTTATTGCTTCTACTAAAACTTGCTGAAATCTGCTCCAAAATGCTGAAAATAATAGTCTTCATGTCTTCAAAACTCATTGGCACAATTCCTACTATGTGAAAAGATGTTCTGATGTCGAACGTAGTAGGAAATTGTTGACCTAGTGGCCATTAATGGATGCCACTAGTCAACACGAGAACTCTCACCATTGATGACAATGAGAGTCAAGATGCCCAAACACATCTTGCTAGGTACGAATGATTTTTCCGATGTCGAGTCACCTAGAAGATCTGACGAACAAGGGACATTAATGTATTCCCATTGTTTGTCAGCATGAGAACTTGCCATTAAGGCATGCAAGCCTCAAGGTGTTTTTACAAAGAACTTAGACTCAAAGGACTATGGACTCAATAATTTGCATTGCAGCAGGGCTTATTTGCGGAATGAAAATGACAAGAAATGGAAGATGGAAATGGAAGATGAAAATTGAAATGGGCAATAAGCATGTGAATGAGCCTCTTGCTTTTATTTGTGGGTTATGAATGGACAAAAAGAAATGAAAAGTGGATGTGAATGTAAATGGAAAACATGAAGTGAAATGCGGTGAATGGTTTACTATGAGGCATGGATGTGATGGAGACAATAGTATCTGAAAGTTTTTCAAGTGTTTGGATCTGATTTTTCATCAGCATATTTCCTCCTCTTTGTTGCTGATCATCCTCTTATGAAACAAATTGGTCTCTTAGAGAGACACCATTCTCTTGTAGTCATTTGTCCTTCTTCCTGGAACCTGCAAAAAAAACTAATACTTCTTCTGCAATGGAATGTAAGATTATCAAAGGGAGAGAGGTGATCAATCTCTCTAGTTATGATATTTACACACAAAACTAATAATTTGTATTAATGAAACAAGTTCTCAAAGGAAAAATCAAAAGAATTTATACCTGTTTTGGAATTAGTGCCTCAAGTTGAATGTAGCTTCTTTTCAGCAATTTATTTCATTATTTGCCATTTCAAACTCTAATGATGGATTTCTCATTGTATAGATCTTGTTGAGACATTTCCAATGATACTTAAAGCATCAAAATCTGATTTTGTATGAGAAAGTTAGGCTGATTTGAACAATGAGGTTTTTTAGCTGCTAAAAATCTTGAATAAAAAGTTAGCCATTCATCTTTCATCATCAGTCCAAAATTACTCAATACCTTCAGAAAAGTGAGCAAATAACTTATTCATTTCATTGATTCAAAGTTTTTTTTTTTTTTGAAAATTTTTTTTTGAATTTTTTTTTTTGAATTTTTTTTATTTTATTTTATTTTTTTTATTTTTTTTTTATTTTTTAAATGAAATAAAGCATGGATGAAATAAT
Organism: Pinus albicaulis; assembly: GCA_034641835.2. Classification (NCBI taxonomy): domain Eukaryota; kingdom Viridiplantae; phylum Streptophyta; class Pinopsida; order Pinales; family Pinaceae; genus Pinus; species Pinus albicaulis. Next base: position 123,055,063 of record CM076573.1, read on the forward strand.
TGTTCTTATGAATATTTTTGAAACAAAGTGATACCAATGCCTCTTTCATGCAAAATAAAAATAAAAAGCTTGAAATTTCTAAAGTCAAATTCCTAACTATGAAGGAGATGAAGGCAGAGTCCTTTTCAATTTATACAACTTACATTTGATGCACATGTGATAATGTGTTTGCCTCAAATAATCCATTTGTCATTCATCATATTCCACCACACATGAATTCTGCTACATTTTCCCTCAAGTAAGGAGATTAGTTCCTTGATTATTTCTCAAAACCGTGACTGTTTTCATAATAAAAAAAACATTTTTCTCTCACGCACACTGCAAATTAGTGCTCTGAAGAACCCTGAATTTCTCCCAAATGGCTGCGAATTTCAGAAAGTTCTTATAGGATTACCTAATTCACCCCGTTCCCGAAAAAACCCATGTTTTAGTTTTTTCTAATTCGTCCTGGTTTGCTCAAAAAATTCGTTTTAAATTGGGTGTTTTTGACAATGACGCATTTCGTTTTCTGGCAATTACTTGTGGTTTGATTTGTTTTTATTTTGCAGGTTTTGAAGTGTAATGGCTTGTATCTCACAGAGAAGTTCAGATTGATATTCTTCATTCCAATTACTTGCAATGGAATCTACAATCTTCTCTTCATCAACAGTCTGAAATCTTCTCTTCATCAGCAATTTCTTCATATGATACACTTCCATTGTATGTCCCTACAATTGAATTTGTAATCTTCTCTTCATCAGCAAATTGCAATCTTCTTCTCATCAACAATTTGCAATCTTTTCCTCATCAACAGTTTCTTCATGTGATATACATTCATTGTGTGCAAAAAAATTTTAAAATGATTTCTAATAACTGTTGTTTGAAGAAAAACGAATATGAAAAAGAGAAAGATCTTTTTTTTTTTAAATTGCAGTGCATGGGTCTTTTTGTGGATTGAAGGTCTGCATATATGTGTAAAGCCAAGCCAAAGAATGGCCTCATGCATATGCGTGGGTCTTATTTCCATGAATTTTTTTTTTTTTTTTATATTTTTTTAATTTAATTGATTTGTTAATAAAATTATGTATGTTATATTTTCAAAAAAAAATTAAAAATACACATATATATTCATTAAACAAAACAATTTATTGAAATCAAAGTTTTTCATGAAAACAATTTTTTTTTTTAAATTGTTGAATCAATTGAAATGATGAAGTTTTATTTTGTCTCATTTTTTTTTTTTTCACATAACAATTCTTTTTCTGATCCTCCAGATCACACAAAGTGCAGGAGGAGAGCATACTCAAGAATTATTAAATTTTTTTTTACATAACAATCATTTTTCTGATCCTCTAGATCACACAAAGTGCAGGAGGAGAGCATACTCAAGAATTATTAATTTTTTTAGATGTAAGAAATAAGGCTACCTAGTTACACTTCCCCGGCAATGGCGCCAAAATGTTTGGTCAATTTAGTGTGTCCTAAATTGCTAACATAAATTATCAACCAGGGATTCGTAAGCTGACGAAGTGTGGCGCACTATATGTGTAAGATAACCTATCTCTTACTTTTTGTCGTTTTTGGATTTTTATGAAATTCTAAAGACAAGTATGGTTATGGATATTCAAGGCAATGATGTCCTTTATAATGATTTACCAACTTGAAACTGAAAAAGGAATTTGAAACATACAATGACAAAACTTGAAAGGAAATGAAAATGTGCTACTGAAATGAAAAAGGTGCTGCTAAGCTAATAAATCAAAACAGTGAACTAGTGAGCATGAAACCAAACTATTCTTGCTGCTGTCTAAACACAAAAGAAACTATGCTGAAAGAAATCCAAAAGTTGCAATAAAGTAAATCTAAATCAAATTACATCAACTTGTTTTCTGATCCCTCATCATTAGTCCAGCTATGATTTTCGGAAGTAACCATAAACAACTTGAGTAACAGATATCTAACTTGCAGAAAGTAAACTAATACCAAACCATACATTCATAATTCAATCCCTCACCATCAGTCCAGCTGTGGCTTTCGGAGGCAACTGAAGATGTCATGCACAATTTAATATATCTAATTTGCAGAAAGTAAACTAATACCAAACCATACACCCATGATTCAATCCCTCGCCATCAGTCCAGCTGTGGCTTTCGGAGGCAACTGAAGATGTCATACATGATTTAATATATCTAAATTTGCAGAAAAGAAACTAATACTAAACTACACATTTCATAATGCAGTCCCTCACCATCGGTCCAGCTGTGGCTTTCGGAGGCAACTGAAGATGCTATGAGCAGCTTAATATATCTAAATCTAACCTATTTGAAGCAAATGTACGAGGTAAAATAAACAAAAAGCAATAGAATTAAACAAAAACTAAGAAAAGTAAATTAGCAGAAGGACAAGATGGATTCCATGTCATTAGTCATTATAAAATTATATGCAAATGCCCGGGCTGCCATGAAAATTTATGCTAAAAGCTATGATTTCAAAAAGTAATCTAAGTAAGGAAATATGACAAAACATAATTGAAAGCAAATTATCTAGGAAACATGTAAAAGCCTCATTGGATAACAGGGGCCCTCTGCTACCAATTTGGTGTAATCCTTCTTCAGCTCCTTAAAATTGTAATCAAAATACCATCAAGGAACTTCTTTATTGAAAAACTTCACAAGTCTACATCCCATTCCATCTTAAGCTTTGTTACAAATCTACTTCCTCATTACTTCTCATTACTTCTTCATTACTTTCTCATTACCTATGATAGGAAAGCTTCTCCTATTTATACAAAATATGAGGAGACATCTCATTAATGGGAATCCATGAATCTCTCCCTCCATCTCTAGAGTTACAATCAAAATAGGAAATGATAAGACATATGTCTTTCTAGAATTTCAACACAACTTAAGAAAGGAGACACATATCCTCTTAGAGTTTCAATACAACAAGGAAGTGAGACACATGTTCTCATGATCCCATGATCTTCTCCAACCAAATTCGAATTTGCCCTTAGAGTGCCACATAAGGGTCTTCTAGAAGTCTCATTTTTGACCTACACATGTCACAAAACTCACAACACATATATAGATATATGAAACTATGTTAATTTTCTAGTTTCTAATCATAAATTCACTTAAAATACATAAAATAAATAACTTTGGAAAACAAGGATCCTAACCCATATATTTATGAAAATGGTTACTTGATGTAGGGTTTTAGGTCAAATGGCTATGAAATAAGAGCTAAATGGTTATGACATAATGGAAATATGTATGAATATGGAGAACATTTTTGAGACTCAACAAGAGTTTCAAAATCTCTTCTCAGCAATTGAAGTTTTGTTGTCTTAACTTTCTCCATACCTTGATAGGCTACTTTCAGAGTTTCCCATGCCTCCTTGGATTTCTTAGCTGCTGCTATCCTTGGAAACACACTCTCATTTACAGCTTGATACAAATAGAAGAGGGCTTTAGAGTCCTTCTTTCTATTGTTCTTCAATAAATCCTTCTCTGCTTGAGTTAAGGCATTAAAAGCCTGTTCATCAGCTGGTTCTGTAAAACCATCTTCAACAAGTTCCCATAAGTCTTGTGATACAAACAGGGCTCTCATGGTAATGGCCCAATAATCATAGTTCTTTCCATTAAACTGTGGAAGTTGAACATTTCCAAGACTCATACCAGTGCTTGGTCCAGCCATTGCTTCAAAAACTGAACTCTAAACTTAAATAAACTGTCTTTCCTTCTTGAAAGAACAAACTCTTTAAACAATAAACAACTCTGTTATCTTTGAGAAATACCTGACCTTTGACTTCTGCTGAACTTTCACGCTGCTGGAGAAAACGTTTCAACAAGTCTTCTTCTTCTTCAGCTTCTTTGAGACCTTCAAAGAGCCTGAACTAGCTTTGATACCATGTTGGAATTATTGGAAATTCCAAGCAAACAGGAGAGAATGACGCTCTCCTCTAAACACAGAGAAGTTTAAAACAAAAATTTGCTTTCAGACAGGAGATGGCATGAAAATATGCTTTCTATTTCATTAACAGAACTTAAAAACTATTACAAATTCTTCCTCAACAGTGAGGGATTCACAAAATATGAGTCGAGACTACTATAGACGCAGTGCTCTAAACAAATCTTCTCTCTCTGTCTCTCTTCAAGAACGCACACACAGTGCTCAGTTCTTCTTACTGTGTTTTCTTTCGCCTGCGGGCTCACACACAGCGGTTACTATATCATTACAATGCAATTGCTCTCAGGCCTTTTCTCCGTTTATATGGCGCGGCGGAACAAAATACGTAAAACCTATATAAAACTTAAAACAAAGAAGAAAACCAAAATACAAAGGAAAATGCTGCTGGACACATAAAACTTTTCATAGCACGACGTACGAGTGGGGACCATGTCACAGTCGGCCAAATTGCGATTTGCGATGGCGCAAACGGCAGAAAAATCAAACTTGCGATCAACCAAAGTATATGGCGACATCGAATCTCTTTCAAACCTACAGCATTGGTCACCAGGACCAATAATGGATTTGCGACATCGCTACGTATACATGATTTGACATCGCAACTTTCAATATTGCGATGTAGTAGCATAAGTGATTGAACTTAGGATATGGATTAGGTGATCCACATGAGGAGATGACTGCATATCACAATTTCAATATTTGCATACACATATGGATGGAAGTGAAACACATAATAAATTGCGACATTATGAGCATATTACATGTTGCGACATGTTGCGATGATCACACATTGCACATCACGGACTTCACATCAACAAGACACTTTGAAACTTCAAAAGAATGCGATCTGAGCTAAAGCGCTTAAGTGGTAGGGACCACTTGTCCTTCCTTTTCATAAGTTTTAAGTCTTCCACCTATTTAATTCAATTTCATTCATTTTGGCTGTTGAAGCTTTAAACGCCCGACTTGACTGTTTTAAATGAAACTACTCCTCCGTAGACAAAAATATTCATTTCTTCTGCTGAAGTAACTTCTCTGCCATAACAAAATTAATTCTCCTGCTATTCATACTTGGCTGCGGCCCATCATCAGTAAATTCTCCTTACGGTTTCTCCATTCCTCTTTAATACAGAGTGCTGTTCACTCAAAACTCTGCACTGCTGCTGCTTCTATCCTTTGTTCTTTGTTCTTCCTGCCCAAGGCACGACAGGTGAATTTAATATTTCTAACATCCTCAAGAAAAAATCAGGGAAGAAATGGCCTTATTATTGCAATCCATTGTCTTTCATTGACACCGTTATCCATCATTGACGCCTCTTCATCTTCACCAACTAGCACCCATTGTCTTTCATGGACACCGTCATCCATCATTGGTGCCTCTTCCTCTTCTCCAACTAGCACCCATTATCTTTCATTGACACCATCATCCACCACTGGTGCCTCTTCCTCTTCTCCAACTAACACATCTTCATTCACTCCTACATCCATCATTGGTGCCTCTTCCTCTTCTCCAACTGGCATCCATTGTCCTTCATTGGCACCATCATCCATTGTTGGTGCCTCTTCCTCTTCTCTAACTGGCACCCATCGTCTTTCATTGACACCATCGTCCATCATTGATGCCTCTTCCTCTTCTCCAACTGGCACCAGCCACCCTCCAACATAATTGAGTACACCACCTTCCATCATTGGTGCCTCTTCTTGCATTGCCATATGCCCAACCACCACCGGCCACCCTCCAACATAATTGAGATACCGCCTTCCATCATTGGTGCCTCTTCTTGCATCGCCATATGTCAAACTACCACCGGCCACCCTTCAACATAATGGAGTACATCGCCTTCCATCATTGGTGCCTCTTCTTGCATCGCCATATCTCAAACTAGCACTGGCCCACCCTCCATCATTGACACTGCCTAAAATCGTTGGTGCCTCTGCTTGCACCGTCATGTCTCCAACTAGCACTGGCAACCCTGCCCCATCTCCAAATCGGGGTTCGTCACCTGCCTCTACCCACACTCCATCATTGCCTGCGGCAAACACAAATTCTTCTGGTGCCACAACTTGCACCGCTGGCTATTCATCATATCCAAAAGCTGGTGCCCCAGCCAGCTGTTCATCGTATCCAAATGTCGGTGCCCCAGCCAGCTGTTCATCATATCCTGCCCCAATTCCAAATGTCAGTGACACCTGTTCATCATATCTTGCAACATTTCCAAATGTCGATGCCCCAGTTGGAAACATCACATGTTGATCTTATCCTGCAACAATTCCAAACGTCACCTGTTGATCATATCCCGCAACACTTCAAAATGCCCTTGCCCTAGTTGGAAACGTCATATGTTCATCATATCTTGCAACAACTCCAAATGTTCCAAATGTGATTCCAAATGCGGGTGCCACCATCTCTTCATCGTTGCCTGCTCGTTCTTCCATATTCCCCCGGCTTCAGTTGACTCGGACACACACCAATTGCTGTTAATGTTAATTGTGAGTAACCCACCTATATCCAATTACTATTGATGTTAATTGCGCGCAACCCAGCTGCACCCAATTACTGTTGAATTTAATTGCTCGTAACCCACCTGCTTCTTTCTAAACCTCACCTCCTGTAACCCCAGCCGAACAAATTACTCGCACTTCAAATATGAGTTTTTTGGCACAAGCCATACAAGTTCATATATATATAATTGGAACCCATAGATATTTCAAGACAACGGTCATATTTGATGACGTCGGCCACTGTGCATCCAAAGCACCACTCATTGCCCAGAAACGTGACGGCCCACATAGAACTCCCCCTCATCCTCACCCATCTCTTAACGGTTTGGCCATTTTCTTTATTGGTGATCTTAAAGCTTCACTACAGGTAATACCACTAAAATTGAATATGTCAACGGTTTGACCATTTTCTTTATGAACTAAAACTTTTATTAATATTGGGGTTAAAAGGGACATTTAGAGTTAGCAGGTTAGTTTTATAACTACTCTAACGAGGGGTGAGTTTCTAAACTAGGGCGTGGAGGAATTTATTGAAGATATAATGGGTAGGATTGAAAACAATTTCCAACATAATTTATAAAACAAAATTTAAATTATTTGTATTTCATTTATATATATATATATATATATATAGATATATGGGGTTATGTGAATTTGTGTAGGTCTTTTTCCTTTTAATATTTCAGTTTTAGGTTTTTTTTATTTAAGGAGTTAAATTTTATTTAAAAAGGCGTAACCGTTATTTAAAAAGTTATACTCTAAAAAAACTCACACAATAACTCAGAAATTCTGGTAAGATTATGAAAAATTCCTCAATTGTTTTTTCGTATTTTGGATGCTGTAAAGGAGGTTTTTGATGGTGCTAGATCCATTTCCACCATCAAAAATGCAATTTAAACACTCCAACTATCTGATTTTTTAATTCATTTTACGATGGTCCGGACTATTCTGTTGGGTCAGTAGACAACTCCCTATTTAAATATGGCTGACATTATTCATTAACTAATATTATTGATATGATTAATTTTTTTTATAAAATGATAATAATAATTTGAAACTCTATTATATTATTAGTTTTTAATTTATATAATATTTTAAAATAAATTATTAATTTTTTATAAAGAAAATATAATAATTGATATTTTTATAATTTATAAAGTACGTTATTAATTTTTTTTCCAATTTATATAATATTTTAAAATAAATTATATAAATGTTGTATAGAATTCTTTCGGTAATAATCACATTCAAATGAACTTTATTGACGTGTTTCCAACCAACCTAGTCCAGATAATGAACTATACTGGTTGGTTAGAAACGCGTGGATAAAGTTCATATGAATGTGATTATTATCAAAATAATTCTATACAATTTTACACGATGAATCACAGAAGCCAAAATTAGAAAAAATATATAAATGTGTCAAATATATTTTATAAGATAATATAATTTATAGTATATTAAAAACTATAATTTAATAATTTTAGTTTTTTTGATAATCTAAAAATTATAGTTAACTGTGTGTGAGGCATTCTATAGCTCAATATAAGGGTAATGTGTAGATGTAATGTAAAAAAAATTGTAAACATTTTAACATGTCTCTTTAATATGTTGAATTTATATTAACATGTCCAATTTATAATATGTAAATTGGTAAACATTTACGACTCAATATGTTGAATTTAAATTAATGTCCAGCTTATAATATTTAAATTGGTAAATATTTATATGTTGGTTAACATTAATATAGAGTCATAGAGCCCACGAAAGATGTTCTACTTTTTGTAAAAAGTTTAAAGAGAAATAAAAATAATAAAATTAGAATTTGTTACATTGTAATGTTTTTTTTATTAATAAATTTAAGAATAAGATTTTAGATTAAAAAAATCATAATATATAGGTTCCATTAAAATATATTAGTAGCAACAATTAGTTAAGATCCATTTTACCTATTGAAATAGAATAATGATTATGTAACCATATTTAAATTTAATTGATAAGCACATAAACTTACAATATATAACAATATGTTAATCATCCACATATATTGTTAACTTGTAAATAGGATTTGTTACAATACCATGGGCCAATACAATTGCTCATCAATACCACATGCCTAAAAACCATCTCTCACGTCACACTCAAAATATTTTATAATATTTTATTTAAATTTAATTTTATAACATTTTCTTGTAAATTTGAAAGAAAAATATTATAATTACTTTTGAGATTATCCACACCTCTACCACATGAAAATATATAAGATATAAATAGTATCTATAAATTAAGATCTATTTCACCATATAAATTAAAATAATAATTTTGTAACCATATTTAAATTTCATTAATAAGCAAAAAAAAAATTATGTTTACACTATAACAAGATTTTTAATCATGGATGTTCACCACCACTTTACTGTGATATTATTAACCATGCAATACCATGGGTCAATATAATGGCTAATCAATACCAGATGCCCAAAAACCATCTCTCATTTCACAATCAAAATAATAATTACAATTAATAAGACTTAACTATGGATGCTCACCCAATTTACCATGGATATTATTAACCATACCATACCATGGGCCAATACCATGACTCATTAATACCACATGCTTGAAATTCATCTCTTATTTCACAACCAAAATATTTTATATACATTATTTTTTAATTTAAATTTATTACCTCTTTGGGTCAAGAGTCAGCCCAATATGGAAGATTTGTAATGCCCGCTTATATTATGTTAACAAAATATTTTGACCTAGTCAGATTACATTAGAAAAAAAAAAGAATGATTAATTAAAACATTTTGACACAGTGAAAATATATAAAATAAAATAAAATAAAAAAATAAAATTAATAATTAAACCAATCTAGATCCATCTTAGCTTTGGATCTATCAAGCTCTCAGAGGGATCAAATTTATGGAGGTGCAAACATTTCTTCGCTTGATAGATCTAGAGTTAAGATGGATCTCGGCTGGTGTTGGGATCCTGTGATTTAGCATATTGGCATAATAATGACAAGGAAACACATAAATCAGTCTTTAGAGATCTAGGATCTAGCCCTCCTAGTCTCAGAGAGGGATCTCTCAATATTTTTGCAAAGATATGACTTGTTTTATTGAAATGGTTGATTTTAGGCTAGTTATTAAGCATGAGTTTGTTTGATTGTTTGTCAAAAATGACGATCTAAGCAGCAGAGAGAGACAAGGGAAATCTCTAATTCATTGGGCAATGGAGTCAAATAGATCCTTTTAACAAGTTTGTAGATGAATTAGGGGTATCAAAGAGAAAATCTAACTCGGCTGTTGGATCTACAAAGTTTTCAGGTGAAATGAAATGAACATTAAGGGTTTAGAATGAAAAGTAGAACTAAGGGCAGTTAAGAATCCTTAATTATATGTACTTCTCAACAAAGGGACTTAAAACATCATTTCAGCATGAAGAAGTATTTTATAGATAGGGCTAACCATGAATTCTACAAATCATACTTCAGCAAATAACAATTTCAAGACAAACTTTTAAAATGAAATCTAGGAGTCGAGGAACGCTCTATTTCATCAAATATTTCACTTTCAAGGATAAGAAAACATTCAAGATTCACAAATAACTGCATTCATAGAAGAGGGAACTCCTAGACATCTGTGATCACAGCTATAAAGACCTTCAAAACAATTATTTGAGCAAGTACAAAGGGTATGATCAAGAAAGACATCTTTGGTAGACTTTGGACAATGGAACTTTGAAGGGAGACTTCAAAAACTGTTTTTAAATAGCAACAAGCAAGCAGGGAAAACCATAAATCATTCTGGAGGCCACTGTATTGAACTATTTAGTAAATAAACAAGCATAAAGGTTGAAAAGCAGACAAACTTACTCAATAAAACCTTCAGCAGAGGAAAACATAAAGAGAGTGAAGAGAAAACAGGTCTAAGGTGCTTCTAGGAGACATTTATTAGCCTAAACTTTTTACTCTACTGTAAGAAAGAAAATAATGAAAACAAAATGGAAAACAGGAAAAACATCAACAATTTAGAATACTTCACCAACAACCAAGCTCAGGGATCCAATGATAGAGCTTTCTCCATCCACAAACAGGTCAAAACATCCACAGGTTCTAGAACATCAAATTTCTTTCAACTTCAGTAGAACTATGTATTACTTCAAAAAGTTATCAAATGCCCCCCCATACAATGAGTTTGAATGCAGTATTTATGTTGCAAATGAGGTATTCGAACTATCTAGGGTTTAAAATGTTATTAATGACATAGTAAATGCACTCCCATCCTTAAAATCCATGCAAGGCATAAGGTAGGAATGTTTCTCAACTACTTCTTTGTGTAATAAATCTGTCTTTACTTCCTGAGGATAAAATAGCTGAAAAATTTGACTTAGAGGCCTTTTTATATCTTTATATTAACTACTATGATAGTTTATAATATATTCTTTAGTGAAATAACCTTTTATTTGTCTTTTGAGGCATAAAGTAAGTGAAAGGTGTCACTTTGATTTATCAAGTGAATAACTACCCATTTGATGTATCAGAGGCTATCTTTAAGCCTATGTTTTCTTGGTTTAATTATAAAACTTATCTTTAGGCCTAATTTTTCCTTTGTCCTTCATAATCCATCTTTCGGGCCTTTAAACCTTTTCTGTTGACTGCATTCACCTTTAAATTGTGTTTTAACCTTAAATTGTAGGGTTAAACCTTAAATCCTTCAATATTATTTATTAACCCTTTTAACTTTTAATTATTCGGTGAATTTCACTTTAATCCTCTGTATTAACATTGAAATCATTAGTTAAGTCTTTAATCTCCAGGCTTTTCGAATTTAACCTTTGTCTTCAAACTTCACTATCTTCACTGTTCTTTCTTCTTTGCTATGTACAGATGGCTTTCTGTGCGTTGAAGGGTTTGATGGTATAAACAGTGCTCATAAAGCACTGATCAACCATGAAATGAAACCTGACAGTTCCTTTCTTCAGTATTTGGCCTCTGTTTGGACCATGAAGGGAATCACCTTCTAGCCCTATCCTTTTATGGACTGTAGGACGGCTTTCAGCCCCAAAACTGCCATAGAACCTGCAACAAACCACAAAACATGTTATAAAACCCTGTGTGTATTGGGAAAACTACTTACAGAGGTCAGTTGAAGGCGGAAGGAGTAGTGAGGTAGAGGGAATGCATGTAGGGGGAGGTTTTATGAACAAAATACGCGAAAACAGAGTTTAAAACTATATTTGGCGTGAAAAATGGATTGGCAGTTTCGCGAAATCTGTCAGTGGTTTTCGCGCGAAAAACCGGTGGTAATTGGTTTATCATAAAAAGAACGTGATTCAATCATTGCATGACACGTGTCCCTCAGAAAACTAGTGGTTCCACATGATTTTGGGTGGATAAACCCCGGATCGCAAAGTTACACAAAACACAGTGCTGACCGTTGGATGAGGCGGGGCAGATCCAACAGTGAGGAGATGAGCGTGATGGGAAAGATGTATGGGCGAGGGTCTTAGTGGGAGCCAGGTGGCAAAAAATTATTAGAAGAGGCGGCGAGGTAATGGGAGGTGGGTCCAGATGGGTCGGATGGAGAACTTTTATCGAGAACCATTGGATTTGATTAATCAATGGTGGGGATTGATTGTAGGGGTGAATGGATAGAAGAGTTCAGGAGAATGAAGGGTAAGAGGGGAGGTCTAGTGGCTATTGATATTTGAAGATAAATGGTGGGGATGGATGGACGGATACTCGGGTGATCAGAGGATGGGAGAGGAGGTGCGATGTGTTGGAGACGGGGTTAAATAGGGACCGTCATTTGCTATGGATCTGTGGTGTAGATCTCGTCGGGGTGTTGTTATCTGGGTGGGAAGTATGTAAAGAAAATTTGGGTTTTCAAAGGAAATGCCAACGTGATGGGGGCTTGGGGTAAGGAAAAAATGCGGTTCTGTGGAGAAAAAAGGGACAGGGGGTATAAGAAAATGGGGCTAGAGGGCTAAGGATTTAGCGCCAGGTTGTGGGGGTTAAGTCATATGACAGAGGGGGCTAAATATTTTAAGCCCTCTGGGGCTTAAACCCTTAATTGTAAAAAGACTCCGTTTTAGGCCAAAAATGGGTTTTTTAGGCCAATTTAGAAGTTCTGATAGGTATAAAAAGCTAGTTTAAACCATAAAAAGGGGTTTTTATAGATTTAAAGGGTTTTTATGGGTAAATGAGGGATTAGTGAAGGAAAAAAATGGTGTTTTTAGAGGGAAATGAAGAGTTGATAAAGGGAAAATGGGATATTTCCAGAGGGAAATAGACTAATAAAAACAGGGAAAAATAGCCTGAAATGAGCTTTCTTCTTTGAAACAACAAGATAACCTTTTAGGAGACATAGATGAAGATTTTGGTGAACTGACAGGCTCAGACTGATGAAGGCAGTGAGATTTCTAGAACTCATAATGCTTTCTTTGAAATATTATTTCTAGAAATCTAGGATTGGCAATTTAGTCATCTTTTGATATATTCAGAATTATGGACGACTAACAGTGGCTCCACTTGGGGAGGACATATGTCTTTTTAAGTGTCCAGAATCTGAACTTATTAATCTTTGGCTTTCAACAGACCAGTTCTTTATCCATTGGGGTAGATTTCTTCTTTTCTTGCTGATCTTTCTCTGAAAAGGACAACTTTTATCAATCTGCAACATGTAATTTCTTCAAACAACATTTCTTCCTACCCAATCCTACTTGTCCTAGCATTTTTTATTCCTTTTTGAGTGCATTTGAACTAGCAAACTCTTTGACATTTTATCTTTGAAAACAAAAACAAACTATCTAATCCTATCCTTATTTCTTCCAAGAGTCCAGATTAAACTTTTGAACTCTTTATTTTCCACCTAGGCTACTATATTTCAAGATTAATCTTTTTGACAAATTTTATTCTCTATTTCTAAAACAGGAAATTTAAAAATAGTCAAATCAGGATTAGATTGTCTGATTTGATATGGTGTCTATGGCTGTATGTACAAGCTGCACATAGACTTTATTTGCAGAAAAATGAAACAAAAATGTGAAGGCTTCAGATCTGAAAATTATAAACACCCTTCTATTCTTTTTCTAGCTCTTGATTTTGATCTTTTGAGTTGTCTTCTTCTTCTTTTCCTGGTTTAACTTTTTGACATATTAGAACCGACCTTTCTCTCTCTCTTTGGCCCAAGTTTTTATCATGTTAGATCCATCTTTTATTTTGATTCCTGGTTCAGATTTTGAGCATGTTTGAACCATTTTTCTTCTATCCTAATCTACTCTACTGATAAGCCAAGATTATATTGTTTGGAAAATCTGATTCATTAACCTTTCAGCAGTAAATTGAAAGTATGTTCAGACATGTTTAAGCTAGATGACTGAATAATATATCGTTTATTAATCAGCAGTGGCACTTAGATTTGGTCACTTTCAGAAAATTCTCTTTTCTGGGTATGGGGTTGTACCTCTTTTGAATCTGCCCTCTTTTCTTTTTGTATTGTTTTTGTGTTTTTTTTTTTTTTCAAATTTGAGAAGCAATGTTATATACAGTGAAAAATAAAAGCTTTGAAAATTAGGACTCTTGGCAGAAATAGTGCTTGAGCATCCTACCATTGACGGGACCTCCAATAAATCTTGACCATTTAACTCTTGTAGAAGGAATGCATTGTGACCCTTGATAGAATGAATAATGTAGGGCCCTTTCTACAGATTTTCAAATTTTCCATGTTTTCCCTTTTCTTCCCTTCTAGAATCCCAATTTAGAACTACATTTCCAACCTGGAAATAATTTTCTTTAGTCCTCTTGTCAAATAAATTCTTGATGCTTTCTTGGACTATTTATGTTCTGTTATACACTTCCTCTCTGGACTGCTGTAAATGGATGGTCTGATTTATCCTTCTTTTTATATCATTCTCTTTAGTTTGTATTTCTTGAAGGAGTTTCATGACTGGAACTCCTAAAGAGGTTGGGAAGACTGCATCCATGCCATAAACCAGCTGATAGGGGGACACATTTATTGACTTTTTGGTGGTTAATCTATCACTCCATAAAGCATGAATAAGCTTACTATGCCATGATTTGTGATTCCGTTCCAACCATTTTTTGATAATATTGACAAGGCTTTTGTTGGAGGATTCAGCTAATCCATTTCCTTGAGGATAGTAGGCAGTGGAATGACCCAAGGTAATATGATACTTATGGCAGAAGTCAACCATTTTTTTAGACTTGAAGGCAGCAGCATTGTCTATGATTTTTTTTTCTAAGACAACCAAATCTGGATAGTATGTTGGTTTCAAGGAATTTGATAATGACAGAGTCAGTAGCATTCGTAGAAGCTATGGCTTCTATCCACTTGGTAAAATAGTCAATGGTAGTGAGGATCCACTTATGTTGGGCTGATGAACATGGGTGAATTTCCCCAATGAATTTCAAGCCCCACTATTGAAAGGGAGCCTCAACACTGATGGGATGTAAGGGTAAAGGTAGGATTTTCCTCTTTCCATCAAAAATTTAACACTTATGGTAAGACATGACAAGTTTCTGAGTATTTGGAAAAAGGGTGGGCTAATAGTAACCAGATTTCAGGATATTATTTGTTGTAGTCTTCTAGTAAAGATGTCCTCCACATTCTCCCTCATGCAGCTCATGCGTGATATTTCCTACATCAACCTCAAGAAAAAATTTAAGCAATATTCCAACAACATTCTTCCAATATAAAACCCCATATAGTATGCAATAATTTAAAGCCTTTTGTTTCAAAAATATAGCTTTAGTTTTAGACAGAGAAGGAGGGGTATTTAGATAAAGTAAAACATATATGATATCAGCATACCAAAGTGAATTCACAAAATTTTCTTCAATAAATGGATCTGTAAATTCTTTTGTTTCTTCTAAGACATCAACCATCTTCATATCTAGTGTTTGGAATTTTGATTCCACCATGAGTTTTGCTAATCCCTGTCCTTTGATTAGTTTGGTAGGCTTGATTTTTAGGTCATATTCTAGAATAATAGCAATCCATTTTCCACTTTTACCATCAGGGTCTTGACTTAGAATATCTTTGACAACAGTATGTGGGACAAAATCAATGATATGAGAATGCAAAATGTAGACTCTAAAGTCTTTCAATGCTTTTACCAAGGCTAAGGCTTATTTCTCCATGATGTTATACTTGAGTGGAGCATCTCTTAGGGCACTACTAAAAAAGGATATTGTTTGTTCATGCCCAATGTCATTCTTTTGCAGTAACACTGTAGCTATTGTATGTTCGGATGCAAAGGAAAATATATAGAAATCTTTGGTGAAATTAGGACTTATGAGAACTAGTGTTTGAGTTAAAGCTTGTTTTACTAGTTCAAATGACTGTTTAGCCTATATTTTCCATTTAACACCTATCTCTTTCTTTAGCGTGTTTGTGATATTTCTTAATAGCTCAGCAAGGTTGGGGATGAATCTTCTTAAATATTTATCTTCCCAATGAAATATTGTAATTATTTAAGGTTTCTAGGATGGCTGATTTTCAATATGCCATCAATCCCTTTAGGGTCTACTTTGATTCCCTCTTCAGAAATTATGTCGCCAAGAAGCTTTCCTTCTTGGAGACCAAAGAGTGTCTTTTTGGGATTCAAAGATAAGCCATATTTCCTACATTTCTCAAAAAAATTTCTTAAATGGATCAAGTGTTCTTTATCAGTTTTAGAGAAAACAATAATGTCATCAATGTAAATGATTATAAAATATCGTATGTCTTCTGAAAAGGCTATGTCCATGGCCCTTTGGAAGGTAGCCCTTGCATTCATTAAACCAAATGGCATTTTGACATACATGAAAGTACCCCAAGGTTTAGTAAAATTAGTTTTATGTTGATCACTTGGGAGTACTAAAACTTGATTGTAACTTGAGAATCCATCCAAAAATGAAATTCTTTTAGACCCAACCATCCTTTGAAGTATATGATCCATTTTTGGCAAGGGATAATTATCTTTAGGGGAGGCACTATTTAGATTTCTAAAATCAATGCAGAGTCTAATTTCCCTAGTCTTTTTACTAACAGATACTAAGTTGGAAACCCATTCTGAATACCTGATAGGAACTATGATCCCCGCATCATACATTTTCTTAATATCTTTCTCGACTAAAAGCAATAAAACAATGTTTATCCTTCTGAATTTTTGTTTGAAAGGTTTTTATTTTCCTTAAGAGGAATTTTGTGTTGAATGATGCTGGTATCATATGATTTCAGATCCTTGTATCCCCATGCAAACACATCTTTAAATTCTTTGAAAAGTTCTATGTATTGTTGTTTGATACGAGCTGGGAGAGTGTTGGATAGATTTATCATTTTGGGTTCTACTAGGTTGCCTATGTTATGTTCTTCTATTTTTGTTTCTATAGGCTCCATTCTTGGTTCTTTGGCTACATCATTGAAATCAAAAATTTTTTCTAATGGTGTAAGACCTCCTAGAATTGTATCATTTTTACATTGTAAAACTTTCAGGTCTTTATGGTATGTATTTTCAACTATTTCTACTCTAAAAGGATGTTCAAAATGGTTTACATCAGCAGAAAAAGATAGCTCTGTTTCAGGGTTTTTTCTTCATTAAAATAGTTTTCCTCATGGCTTGAAGAAGGTGTTGGCATGGCAAAATCATTCTTTGATTGCAGAAAATAATATATGTGTTTGTCTCCTTCAAACACTTGCCAATAATATTCATTATTAGGTATTGCATGTCTATTTTTTTACCTTTATATTAGATTGTTGATTTGTCAGTGGTATTTGGAAATTACTAGTAGCAAAGGCAAGTTCATTTGCTAGATGATTTTGAGCTCTTGGGATGCAAATGAGTTCATATTTTTCAAATGTTTTTAGGAGATCAAGGGCAGCATTTCTATACTCTCTGAGTTTTGGGTTTTTAGTTGAATATTCCCCTTTGATTTTTCTGATAATTAGCTCAAAATCCCCTTGGAATGATGGCACTTACTTGCCCGGATTTCCTCTCCCTAGAGATATATAATCTTAGTAAGGGAAAAGAGTTGGCGAAGATCGTGAAGAAGAGAAAACCTAATGAAACTCTATTGATTTTGGAGTTTGTTGTAGGAGGCCCAAAATTTCTCATAAACAGGACGTTGTCAAAGGAATAGGCATGATGTTTCCAAGATGAATACATACTTGACCTGGAATGGTCTTTTGTCAAATAACTATCTGGATGTGAAAAATGACTCGATTTGGTTGAGGAAACCAACTCACATGGGTTGGAAGGAGAATTTTGTTTGCCATTGTGGTTCTTATAGTGGAACAAGTTAAGTGATAAGTTATGTTTTATATTAAAATGAATTTTTATATGATTGTGTAAATATCTTATGTAGATATTAAGAGTAAAGGAGCTTAGCGCACAGAAAGTAAATTACTAAATGCATAAGTTCATTTATTTTATTAATATTTTTTTTGAATGTCGTAGCAGAGGCTAGGATATGCCAATGGTGCATTTATTGACCATTTGTATGATTAGAGAGATAGGTGCTCTCTGAGTACTTTTTGAAGTACTAAGTGGATTTCTTTAGCAGGAGCTAAGATAGTGTGAACGTTATGCATTTATTATATGGTTGGTGCTCTCTGAGTACTTGTGGAAGTTCTCTTATTAAAAAATCTCTTGATATTGCATGAATGTTTGATAATTGCAAGTATTTCATCTGATTGAAACTATGCGAATAATGTGATTGAATTTTTTAGTCATACATTACAGACTCTTTCCATGGAGTATTGATGGGTGGTTCAACCATTCTCATAGAGATTGTGTAAAATTCATCATTACTTCTAATAGTAATTGGTAAGTAATGGTAAGTTGGTATAGATATTTCTCTATATTTTTATGAATTTGAATAATGGATAAGTGGTTAAAAATGGAAACGGAATATTTTTTGAGCTATACATGCTTATGACTATGGATAAAAACATTATTGTTTCAATTGATGGCATTTAAGGGAAAGAAAGAGTTTCATTGTGAAGGGGAAGGACCCTCTTTGGATTGTTTATATTATTATGTCATGAGTATAAGTTTAAGTTTCAGTAAGAGAAGCACACCAAGGATGTTTTTCCCTTCAGGGGGCGGAGTATGTAACACCCTTATAAATCGTTGGCATTTACATTTTGTACGGAAATGTTTTTAATTAATTACCATGTATAATATTTAACCAAAATAGTTGTAATCAAGAATTTTTTAAGGGTTTATTTAGTTAGAAACTACTTAATGATATTTTTCAAGAAAAATCATTACACGGATTCCACGAGACAACATATGATTTTTGGAAAACACTAGTTACACTCATTAAAAAGGTGAGAGTATACAGTGGAAAGGGGTGGCCAAATTTTACAAACTCAAGAACCTCTGAACATTCCAGAATTGTTTTAGCTATGGATTTTACATTTGGAAGGTTAAGTTACACCTTGGAAATAGTGCAGCTCCATATCTACAGTTGACAGATTTAGGGTTTCAAATGATGATTAAGATGAAACACGGTGGCTATGGAAATAACTACCTCCTCTTCCCTACTGGCCCTTTCCCTCATTTGGAATTTATCAACCTGCGAGGGCAGGCTCTCCAACCAAGGTATCTTTGCTGATTAAACTTATGTCTTTGGTTCTTTCATCACTACCTGGAAAATAAACTATTATTCTCGGGGAGTGATGCTGACAAGATTGGGTTGTTTTATTTTTCTTGATCAAAGGCTATGGAGTGAAAACTATATTTTAATTCTCTCTTGCATCGAGCTTCCTAATTCATCAAATACATCAACTATGTGGGCCAAACAAAATGTTATGCCTTTTTTCTTTGGAGAAAGTATAGCATCATGGAAACCAGTGAATGGAAAATGAGAAAGAGAACCAAATCGGTAAAGCTTATGTTGTTAAATGGAGGATTTGGCTTAAAAATATAAGTATATTTCTTTATTAAAAAGAATATCTAAGTTTATTTATTCAAGATAAGTTAAGGAGTTTTTTTAGGAAAAGAACTCTTGAAATTTTGTGCATATGGAGAACATATGCGACTTCTCTTAGTAAAGAAAATAGTTTAGCATATGTATATAAACATTGTTATTATGTTAACCTTTTAAAAAAATATATCTAACTATCTACAACAGTAAAATATAAGGAACTTAGATTATATATATATATATATATATATATATATATATATATATATATATATATATATATATATATATATATATATATATATATATATATCATTTAATAAAATATAGGATGTTTGTTTTCTTTTAAAAGGGATTTCCTACCGATATGTTAAATGTTAAGAAATCCAAGATTATTTTCTTGAAAATGAATATAGATTAAAGAGGGTAACTCTTGAAATATTTTCATGTGTGGTGAAGAAGAAAAGAGAAAAGTTTTTTTAATATTCTTGGAAGAGTTTTTATGAATATGTATGCATACATTAACCGTGTTGTGAATATCTATATATAGATTACCATGGTGTTGGTAAAGATTGGTTATTTATTAAATCCATCTGTAGATTACCATGATGTTGGTAAAGATTATTTATTTAATAAATCCATGGATAAAAGAACTATTCAGTTATATTTCTTTAGAAGAAAAAACTAGGTGATAATTTTTATGTTATCATAATTATGATGTTAGTTTATTTCGGAATAGGATCATGTATATGCATGTAAGATTTATATTATCTTTCATTGGAAATAATATACATTTGTATGTGGGAAATGATAGCATGTTTAGTTAGCCTACATTGGGAAATATTCTTTGGAAAATAAGATGGATTACATGCACAAAACCCATATTAATGTGTTGGTTTTCTTGGAATATATGTATGGGTAATGTTTGTATAATGTTTGGAAATGAATACATGTAATTGTGTGTTTTATTACCTAAGTTTTATGGAAAAGGAAACATGTTCTACATGCCTTATTATGCTAAAATCCCCTTTAAAAGGAATAGTTTGTTTGCACACTTGATTGTGTTAAAGAATTCCATTGGGAAGATTCTTTTGGAAAATATCTGCAATTGTAAGCATAGGAACAACATTTGTTGTGTTAGCTTCTTTACATAAACCAAAAGTAATAACTTAATGGTTAGTTATTGGTTAAATTTATATAAATCGTATGCACAAAGATCATAACTGATGTACCAATTTCTTTAAAGAAATGCTTGGAAGATGTAGCTATTGTCTTACAAGAATGTGTGCTTATGCGAGGGAAACATTAGTTAATGTGATGACTTATAACTAGAACATATGCAGTATGTGTTGTTAAAGGAAGCATGTCAAGATATTTTACTTCCATGTCATGAATATACATGAGTAGAGGAAGATGCTTGTCTAGTATAGATTTATGAAATAGTTGATTACTACTTTATGAATCTTAACATCAATGTATGAAGTGAACAATGTTCCTTCTCAAGTTAAATAATCCAAAACACTTGGAATACAAAGATATCCATGAGGATACAAATATTATATTATAAAAGGTATGAAGAATGAGATGAGATAGATGACTAAGAATTACAATTGAGGTCTGCTTATATACCTAGTTAGGTGCCTCTTCACAAAAGGTCATGTCTCATCAGACATTGCCTTTCAACCTAATTACTAATTAACTAATTAATCATTATTGAAATTAATTTATTCATTACATTTCCTTCCTCCTCAAAAGCTTCGTCCTCAAAGCTTGTTCATGAAAGGCCCTAATTCTTGTCTTCTCGCGGTAGTCATCCTAGTTGACACAAGTTGATATGATCTTCTAAGTGACAAACAAAATTGTCGCACGGAGAATGGATCAGACTATCCTAAATAAATCTTCTTTGGAATCTTACGGCAACTGGCAACTTGTGATGACCTGTGATAATATGAGCGGATTGCACCGACATTAGTATTCTTCGGAATATCAACTTGTTGATTCTATTTTGAATACATACTTTGGTCGAGTTGTCTGATCCCATGATTTGGATGTCGATAGGGAACCTTTTTGGTTTTCCTTATTTGATTTTCTTCCAGCGGCGATGTTATTGAGCTGGTTACAGAGCTTTCACTTAGAATGTTCCTTGTTGGAAGTACAAAATCTAGTTTACATATTTTGCAGCTTGTTTGTCTTCATCTTGAGTTGTGACATTTATAGGATCAATGTTCATTTTTTCTTCAACTTGAATTTCTACATTTGAAGGTTTCGACGATTCATTTTCGACAAGATGTTGCACCTTGTTTTCTAATGAATTCTTTTCCCTTTTCAACTTCTTAATTTGCGTTAGTAATTTTTTGTTGTGGTCCTTGAGGTGAGAAAATTCAACAGTCTTGTTAGTGGTGATTTTGTCAATTTATTTTTGTATATTTTGTATCATGTTTTTACCTTCTTGAGAAATTACTTTTGAAATTTCTTGTATGTCTTCAAGTGTCACTGAATTTGGCTCCAAGTTAACGCCTTGTAGCGTTATTTTCTTCCTTTGGTCGGAGAATGTTAAAAAATTCTTTTTTGTATTAAGGATGAATGACCCTAGTGATTCCATCCAAAGCGAACTAAGAACTTTATCACTATTATTGAAAAATAAGGTTTTAACAGTGAATTGTGAGATAAGGGAATACTCCCCAATACTTAGGTGTAAATTCTCTATGTTGTATTTTTCAAGTCATTTGCGTTAAATAAACCTGCTTCAGTTATATTTGATTCAGGGATCACTAATTAGTTAGCACATTCGGTACTAACATAATTATTCTTTCGATTAAAATCGATAGATATGAGAACCTCTTTTCTCGCAAGTGACCCTTTAATTTCAATTAGCTCATCGACACACATACTATAAATTTTAGGAAATATTCCCTCTTTTATTTATGTTTTGGATGCCATTTTGTCAGATAAATTCAAGGTTTTTAAGGGTGATCCTTCCTAATATTTATAATAAAATATTATTATTTCACTTTAGTAAAGCCTCAAGCCTAATTATTCTTTCCAATACCCTTTACTATTATTCCTTCAATCTTTGGTAGTGAATCCTTCACTAATATTCTCTTTTAAATGAGGCTCAAATTATTTTATATATGTATATATTCCCTTTTTAAATAAAATATTTAGAATATAATGATTTATCTCATTTTCCACTTTTCCAATACTTAAACCTTTAATAACCTCTCTTTCCTTTTATTTACCTCCCAGCTTTAATAATTATTCCTTAATATTTTAAAAAATTATTAATAATATGTTTCCTTTTTTTTTTTTTGAAAATTACTTCCTTTATATAACCTTAAATGTAGTCTTCCTTTAGTGATGAGTTCTTTGACTACGTAAATTCTAGTTTTATTTATTTATTTTTATTTATAATTTTTTTTTTTAACTCTTTTTGTTTTTTGTTTTGAAAAGTTACAACCCTAGTGAAATGTGGCTATTCACATATATTCACCTATAAAATATATGTCCACTTATGTGCATTTGACTTGGTTAATGTTCTCCACGTAAAAGTAAACTTACCATTCATACAGAGACTTTTTATTCCTTTTGTTCTTATTTTACCTTGCAAATACCGTGGGAAATTACCATGGGCTGCTAAAACCACGAGCTTGTAAACCACTTAAAGAATAATAAAAATAACCTTATATACTCTTCCTTATTTCTTTTTCCTTTTTATTTTTAAATTGTCTTGGTATGTACGTATAAGTACTACTTTTTATATATCTCTACTTTATACGTATATGTAACTCCAAGAATTGTAGTGAAACACTTCAACGACAACAATGTTGATGAATTTTTGATGGCCAAAGACCTAGATCGGAGAGTGTGGCTCTGTGTAGCAAGTAGTAGCCAAAGGATCGAACTGCTCTGACACCAAATGAAGCGAACAAAATTCCTTCTCAATTTAAATACTCCAGAAAACTTGGAATACAAATATATCCATGAGGATACAAATATTATATTATAAAAGGTATGAAGAATGAGATGAGATAGATGATTGAGAATTCAAACGAGGCCTGCTTATATACCTAGGCAAGTGCCTCTTCATGAAAGGTCATGTCTCATCAGACATGGCCTTTCAACCTAATTACTAATTAACTAATTAATCATTATTTACATTAATTTATTCATTACACAATATGTGTTGTTAAAGGAATCATGTCAAGATATTTTACTTTCATGTCATGAATATACATGAGTAGAGGAAGAAGCTTCTCTAGTATAGATTTATGAAATAGTTGACTAATACTTTATGAATCTTGACATCAATGTATGTTGAAGGCAACATTAGCAGAGAATGATGGTGACTTGTAAAAAGCAAGTAATATGCTTAAAAATGGTGGCATGTAAATGAATTGTGGCTTATGCAGATAAGTGTGAGCTGCAGGATGATCCAATGTACAATGGTCCATTGTAAGTACATCCATGCCACCAACATATGAAATATATGAAGATTAGTGGGTAAATGCTACCATATTTATTGTAATGGCTTTAAGCTAGATATATGTATATTTCTTTGTAAGATTTATAAAATGGTTAAGGGATGGTCTCGCTTATAATCCATTGAGTGAGGGTTGAACACCCTCATGAGTGTTTAATAATAAAATTAAACACTTTGCTAGTTTTCACCCTATGAGGTTTCCAAGGTATATTGGTGTTTAATGATGTGATTGATTATTCTGTCAAATTGATGATGTTGATTCATTTTTTGTGGTGATGTTCATAATGTCAAGTTAGTGATGACTACATGAAAAAAAAATGAATGCAAGGTTACATCATACAACTATATGTTAATGTACAACAATAAAGGTTTTTAATAGTTAAGGTTACACTATTCTTCAGCTTAAATAAATTACAGAAATTTTTGTTTTTAGGGTAAAATGATATTTCAATATCTAACATGCACATTTTAAATTTTTATGTTAAATAATTTAATAACTTGACATATGTAGAGGAAAAAGTAATTGAAAATTTCTTACATATATTTTAAAATTTTATGTTAAATAATTTTATTAACTTGACATATATAGAGGAAAAAGTAATTGAAAATTTATTACATAATTTCCTATGTAGTATTCAAAAAAATATTAATAACAAAACAATGAATGTGTATATATAATGAGGGCTAGGATTAGAGAGAGAGGGAGTTCTTATACACCTTAATGTGGACTATGTGAGTTGCAGAGAAAATATTTCAATACCCATTTCAAATAAAATATGTGAATGTGAAAAAAATTGTATAATATATATAAAGCAATTAAAAACAAAACAATATTGTGTTTAAATCACTTTATTGGTGTATTAATCAGAATTATATATATATATATATATAAATATAAACCAACCAAGAAGAATCAAATGTTTAGAGATGGAAGACTTTAAATTCTAAAAGAAGTTTGTAGTTTGATGTCATCCATGGCTGCACTTGATAGAGAGTTAGTTGAAATTCAACACTAAGCTGAAATAAAAATATATAAAACTAATACAACTTGGAATTGATAAAATAATCTTATTAATAATTTATAGAATATTATATATTATATTTTATTAAATTTTAAATGTTATTTGAAACCTACTTTATGTATGAATTTCATTAAAATAATAATTTTACAATAAATCTAATCAATATTTAAACCAGATTCTTTTTTAAAATCTCATTTATTTACATTTAAATTAATAACTTTACTAATTCATTTTTTGGTTTTCGTAGCAGACCTTTTCAAAGAAAATTGCAAGAGAAAACATAGATACACATAAGACAACCTTAACAAACATGTGGAAACAGATGCTAAATTCAACTCAGAAAGGAAATAACTTGGAAAATATGTTAAGATTTAAAAGAAAAAAAAAAAAAAAAAAATGATGGTATTCTCTAATAGAAGTCACCCCCTCAATAGATGTAGAAATAGGCAAAAAGTGAAAGTGGAAAATAAATTTAAGAAAATTTAAATAAGTGTTTGGCATAGAAAAAAAGAGACTAAATATAGACCTCGAAAACAAATAAAACCCTAAACGATATTTAGAAAGAAAAAAAGGTTTTTCAAAGGGTGAATAAAGCTAGTGTCATAGGCATTGAAGCTAACATATAATAGATACTAGTGAATATTAAGGAATATTTATTAGTCGATATTAAGGAATATAAATTTAAAAAAAAAAATTTAAAATTAAATGAAATGTTAACCACTCCACTTGTGATGCTCTTTTACTCTAAAGATACAATTGGGAAAAAAATCTGTGAACAAAAAGGAAGTAAATAATAATATTCGTGCAACAAAAATTTATTAGAGCAAGGTTTGAGGAAGCAACAAAATATTTTGGATATCTTAAACATTCCTACATAATATCGTAGCATGCATAACAAAATTGGTAACTCACAAAATCCAAAATAAAGATAATTCTTGGTGGAAAGGAAAAAGTGATAACAATTTTTTTTTTTGGCCTTATCAATACCAAAACTCATCTAAACTATTCTATTGTTGTTTTCTAGTGCTATGTCACTTATAGATTACAATGTTATTTCAAAAATAATAAGGGAGAGAAAAAATAACCTTGTTTTCAATTAGAGAAAGAGAAATTGACATCCAATAACGATAATCAAATATAAAAGTCATCATATATCAAATATAAGGGTCATATTACATGTTGTGCTAAAATTGATTCATATTTTGAACATATTATTGAAGTTTCAACGTCAAAATCTGAGGATTTTTTTTGTAAGTAATGTGTAACCCATATTCAAAAAAAATAGACTCTGCCTCAAGAATAACAATCAAAATTTTAATTCTACCAATGGGGAAGCAAGAAAATGGTAGATAGTGGCTTCTAGCTATTGAGTAAGATCTGCAACTTTAGTAGAGCCTAAACCAATATAAATATACAAGGTTAAAGATCTGAAAGAAAATAAGACATTTTTATATTATGATAGTTTTGAACCATGATTGAGTTTGTTTTACATTTATGGAAGATATCATCCATATGCTCTTTAAATTCATTTTTAGATCTCTTAATTTCACCTATATGTAACCTACTATAAGAGTAACGAATCTCACACACTCAATACCAAACATAAAATCATTTTTATCTTTTACACATCTAAAAAACCAATTTTAATATTTTAAAACATATGTATATATATAACACCTTCATGTAAAAAAAACTCAAAATTTAAAAACAATTTATCAAAAATAACAATTTATAATGAAAAAGCAATGATATAAAAAACCCATTAAAAATTCAGAATCATTTAAAAATTTAAATAAAATATATATATATACAATAACATGATATCATATTTGCTAGAATTCTATAATAAAGAGATTGGCAGCCTAAGATGCCTCCTGCACATGGGGCACGTGAGCTTTCTGCGCAACTAATTTGAAATGCAGTCTGAGTGAAACATGTGAGAGCATGGTAAACAGCGCACAGTACGAGTATTTCCATTTGCATTTTGATTGTCATGACCGTCCTCAACAAAATTCAAGGATTCTATGCAAATAGAACATCGCGATTTCTCTCGTCCTTCTACATCGGTGGTTTCATCTAATTCAATCCTATCACACAATTTCTCCACTACATTTGCCACCTTTTCTTCTTCAATTATTTCACATTCCTCATCTTCCTCATCATTATCATCGTCTGCCTCGAAATATGTTGCCTCTCCATCCCCCATGGGACGCTCACTTCTTCCTCATTATCTGTGTGCTCTTATGTTGGAATTATTGGAAATTCCAAGCAAACAGGAGATAATGACGCTCTCCTCTAAACACAGAGAAGTTTAAAAACATAAATTATTTCACTTTTGGACAGAGATGGCATGAAAATGCTTTCTATTTCATTAACAGAACTTAAAAAATAAAAACTACTACAAATTCTTCCTCAACAGTGAGGGATTCACAAAATAAAGACTGGGACTGCTACAGACGTAGTGCACCCAACAAATCTTTGTCTCTCTGTCACTCAAGAACGCACACGCAGTGCTTTGTTCTTCTTACTATGCTTTTCTTTGCCTGCGGGCTCACACACAGCGGTCCAACAATAATATAATGCAATACAATGCAATTACATACACGTAACAATGCGCGCAGGCCTTTTCCCTTTTTTATATGGCGCGGTGGAACAAAATCCATATAAAATATAAACCAAACAAATAAAGGAAATACAAAGGAAAACCTTGCAAAACATAAACTTTAAACATGGCCCAACGTACGAGTGGGGTCCACATCGCAGTCAGCCAAATTGCGATTTGCGATGGTGCAAACGGTGGAATAACAAAACTTGCGATCAACCAAAAGTGCGACGGTGCGATCTGCGATGGCGCATATCATCCCTTTCAAACCTAGATATTTTAGATAGACAGTGGATTTGCGGCGTGTGATCACACGGTGACACGCATTCACTTCTCAGAAAATTTCAATATTCGATGGTGTATATGTTGAACAAACTTTTCGATATGCGATTATGCGTGGTAGCGGCGATGCTTGCTCCTTGATTTCAATATTTGCGATGACACATATGGATGGGCGGAAACACATATAATAAAATTGGTATTGTGATATTGCGATGTTGCGATGTTGCGATGATACGCACATCGCCGCATCACGGACTTCACATCCAACAGTACTTTGACCGCCTTCAAAGAATGCGATGCGAGCTAAAGCGCTTAAGTGATAGGAACCATTCCTTCCTTTTCATAAGTTTTAAGTCTTCGCCTATTTAATTCAATTTCATTAGAGTTTTAGTACATTGAGGCTTTAAACGCTCGACTTGTTGTTTTAAATGGAAAGCTATCTCCTCCGTAGACAAAAATCTTCATTTCTTCTACTGAAGTAACTTCTCCGCCATAACAAAATTAATTCTCCTGCTATTCATACTTGGCTGCGGCCCATCATCAGTAAATTCTCTTTACGGTTTCTCCATTCCTCTTTAATAGAGAGTGTTGTGCACTCAAAACTCTGCGTTGTTGCTGCTGTTGTCCTTTGTTCTTTGTTCTTTCTCAAGGCACGACATGTGACTTTAATATTTCTAACACTCCCCCTTAAAGTCAGCTGTTGGGTTATCCATCAAACCCAAAAATTTCCTTAAAAATTCAAATGTCTTTTGTGTCAATGGCTTTGTTAAAATATCTGCATATTGCTCCTCTGTTTTACAATGTTGTAAAAAAAATTCTCCATTGTTTACCGATTCTATGATATAATGAAACTTTGTGTCTATGTGCTTTGTTCTTTTATGAAACACAAAATTCTTTGAGAATGCAATAGCTGAGCTATTGTCACAATAAATCACAGTGCCCTTTACCTGTTCTTGACATAGACTTCTCAACATTCTTCTCATCCAAATTTCTTGACACACTGCTGTTGTAGCTACCACATACTCTGCTTTTGCTGTAGATAATGCTACAATAGGTTGCTACTTAGAAGCCCATGAAATGGCTCCTGAACCCATATGAAAAACATAACCGGAAGTGCTCTTCCGATCATCTACACTTCCAGCCCAATCACTGTCAGTGTATCCAACTAATTCTGAATTTTCTGAAGTAGTATATAAAATACCAAATCTTTTAGTTCCTTTAACATACGTCAGAATTCTCTTTGCTGCTTGCCAATGTGCTTCTTTTGGCTTCTCCATAAATCTGGAAATTAAACTAACAGCATGCATAATGTCCGGCCTAGTTGCAGTCAAATACATCAGGCTGCCAACTATGCTTTTATATAAACTTGGATCAAAATCCTTGCTGCTGTCATCTTTTCCCAACATCAATCCCATTACTGTGGGAGTAATTGTAGCTTTGCACTCCTGCATATTAAATCTTTCTAGAACTTGATTGACATATTTTGCTTGAGATATAAAAATCCATTTCTCACTTTTCTCCACTTCTATTCCCAGGAAGTATCTTAATAAACCCATGTCAGTCATTTCAAATTCATTTTTCATGACTGTTTTAAAATTTTCAACAAGGTAATCATCATTACCTGTAAAAATTAAATCATCAACATATAAAATAACAATGAGCATCTTACCATCTTTTTCTTTGATGTAGAGGGTGGGTTCTCCCTCACACTTTTTAAATCCATTCTCCAGTAGATAGGAATCTATCCTACTGTACCATACTCTTGGTGCTTGCTTCAGCCCATAAAGAGCTTTCTTCAATTTTCAGACCTTATGCTCTTGGCCTTTCTTCTCATATCCGATAGGTTGTTCCACATATACCTCTTCCATTAAAACTCCATTTAGAAATGCAGATTTTACATCCATTTGGTATACTTTCCATTTGTTTTGTGCTGCTATGGAAAACACTGCTCTTACTATCTCCATTCTTGCAACTGGTGCAAAAGTTTCTTCATAGTCAATACCATGCTTCTGCTTATATCCTTTGACAACAAGTCTAGCCTTGTGTCTCTCTATTTTTCCTTCAGCATTGCTCTTGGTCTTATAGACCCATTTCACACCCATGACTTCTTTACCTTCTGGGAGATCAACTAACTCCCATGTTTTGTTCTTCTCTATGGCATTAATTTCCTCATCCATAGCTTCTATCCATTTTCTATCTTTAATAGCATCTTCAAAATGAATAGGATAATCAACTTCACAATACAAAGCAAATAAGGAATTCATACCTTCATTTGCTTCTCCTTGCTCATGAATTTCTCTAAGGCTTCTGAACTTTGTTCCTCGTTCACTTGGTGTAGATGTGCTTGATGAAGCACTGAATTCTACTCCATGTGGTGTGCTCGGAGATGCACTCCCGCTTCTTCTCAAGGGTGTTCTCGGTGCTGCTTGAGGTGTCCCTTGCTGTCCTTGTATTGCTAGAGGTTGTGTTGTAGATGTGTTGTTAATTTCAACCACATCTTCCTCATCTTCATCATGAGATAAACAGTTTTTAACATTGAATGTTTTCTCAATGCTTCCATCCCATGCTTCCTCTTCAACAAATTGCACATCTCTACTTATCACAAACTTCTTTGTGGATGGGTTATACAATCTGTATCCTTTGGAATCTTTACAATATCCAAGGAAAATGCACTTCTCCCACTTACTATCCAACTTCTTTCTCAACTTGTCTGGAATGTGTACATATGCTACACATCCAAAAACTCTCATGTGGGTGACTCCTTGTTTTCTGCCACTCCACGCTTCTTCTGGAACTTTGTTCATCATAGCTTTTGTAGGGCAGCTATTCAAAATATACACATCACAGTTTGCTGCTTCTGCCCAATACTCATTCGGCAAATGCTTTGCCTTTAGTATACTTCTCACCATCTCCATTATTGTTCGATTCTTCCTTTCAGAAACTCCATTCTGTTGCGGTGTGTACCTTGTGGTAAACTGCTTGTGTATGCCATTCTCTCTGCAAAAACGCAGAAACTCCTTATTCTCCCCCTCTATCAGTTCTGAGGACTTTAATGTATTTCCCAATTTGTTTCTCTATAAGAGATTTAAAGTGGAAAAACTTCTGAAATACTTCACTCTTATATTTCAAGAAATAAACCCACACTTTTCTTGTGAAATCATCTACGAAGGTCAGCATGTAATTGCTGCCTGAAACCGATGTTGTTTGCATCGGCCCACATAAATCTGAATGAATTATCTCTAAGGGTGCTTTCGCCCTTATGCTTTTCCCTGAAGGAAAAATTTCTCTCTGTTGTTTTCCCAAGATGTAGCCTTCACATAGGCTGTCAGGCTTTTCTATCAATGGTAAACCTCTTACCATTCCTTTTCTGTGCAACAAACTTAATCCTTCGAAATTGAGATGTCCAAATCTCAGGTGCCATAACCAGTTTTCATATTTTTCTTCCTTTTGGAAGGCTTCTTGTGTTACAGCTGCTACATTCTTTCCTTTTTGCTTCAAGTCAATGTTGATCTTGAGCGGAAACATCCTATTGCTAGTCATTTGTATTTCAGCAATAATTTTCTTGCTTGGAGGAATATTTTTTATTGTGCACACATCATCTTTAAAAATTACATTGTAACCTTTGTTTATGAGCTGCCCAACGCTCAAAAAATCACATTTCAGACCTGGAACATAATACACATCAGGGACAAATTTCTGCTCCCCATTTCTTGCTCGAATACTTACTCTGCCTTTTCCTTTGACAGAGATCTTAGTGTCAGTCTCTGTAGTCACTTCAGACTTCACTTCTTCATCTAGATTGGCAAACATTGCTTTGTTTCGAGTCATATGATTACTACATCCAGAATCTAAGAACCAAACATTATCATCTCTATCTTGTGTTACATTACAAGCTAATAGCACATTACTTGGGTTCCTTTCCTCTTTTGCTACATTAGCATTCTGCTTATTTTTCATGTCATTTTGCTTCTTTCTACATTCATTCGAATAGTGCCCATATTTCTTGCAATAATGACATTGGACATTGGATTTGTCATACCTTTTTCCATGAGAATGTTGGTGTTGATGTCCACCTTGCTGGCTGTTGCATTGGCCATGGCTCTGACTTTGATTGTTGCCCCTTCCATGTGAATGTGAAGGGTTGTTCCTTCCACCTCTGTTTTGGCTTCTGCCTCTTCCTCTTCCTTTACCTTGACCTCTTCCTCTTCCTGAAGGCATTTGGGTCTTGAAGGCATACTCAAGAGATGATTTTTCATCTCTGCTCAATCTCTGTTCATGAGTTATCAACGAGACATGAAGTTCATCTACTGTGAACTGTGAGAGATCTTTCGTCTCTTCTATGGTGGTTACAATAACATCAAACTTTGAGGGTAAACATCTCAAAAGTTTCTCCACAATCCTTCTCTCTTTAAGAGTTTCTCCATGGGATCTTATCTGATTTACAATCCCAATCACATGTGTAAAAAATGTGTCAACACTGTCTGACTCTTTCATGCAAAGAGTTTCAAAATCTCTTCTCAGCAATTGAAGTTTTGCTGTTTTAACTTTCTCCATACCTTGATAGGCTACTTTCAAAGTTTCCCATGCCTCCTTGGATTTCTTAGCTGCTGCTATCCTTGGGAACACACTCTCATTTACAGCTTGATACAAACAGAAGAGAGTTTTAGCATCTTTCTTCCTATTATTCTTCAACACATCCTTCTCTGCTTGAGTTAAGGCATTAAAAGCCTGCTCATCAGCTGGTTCTGTGAAGCCATCTTCTACTAGTTCCCACAAGTCTTGTGAGACAAACAGGGCTCTCATGGTAATGGCCCAATAATCATAGTTCTTTCCATTAAACTGTGGAAGTTGAACATTTCCAAGACTCATACCAGTGCTCGGTCCAGCCATTGCTTCAAAACTGAACTTTGACTTTAAATACTGTCTTTCCTTCTTTGAAAGAACAAACTCTTTGAACAAAATAACAACTTTGTTATCTTTGAGAAATACCTGACCTTTGACTTCTGTCGAGCTTTTCACGCTGCTAGAGAAAACGCTGCAACAAGTCTTCTTCTTCTTCAGCTTCTTTGAGACCTTCAAAGAGCCTGAAATAGCTCCGATACCATGTTGGAATTATTGGAAATTCCAAGAAAACATGAGAGAATGAAGCTCTCCTCTAAACACAAAGAAGTTTAAAAACAGAAATTATTTCGCTTTTGGACAGAGATGGCATGAAAATGCTTTCTATTTCATTAACAGAACTTAAAAAATAAAAACTGTTACAAATTCTTCCTCAAC
Source organism: Pinus albicaulis (assembly GCA_034641835.2). Classification (NCBI taxonomy): domain Eukaryota; kingdom Viridiplantae; phylum Streptophyta; class Pinopsida; order Pinales; family Pinaceae; genus Pinus; species Pinus albicaulis. The sequence continues at coordinate 123,088,119 of CM076573.1, forward strand.
AGTGAGGGATTCACAAAATAAAGACTGGGACTGCTACAGACGCAGTGCACCCAACAAATCTCTGTCTCTCTGTCACTCAACAACGCACACGCAGTGATTTGTTCTTCTTACTGTGCTTTTCTTTGCCTGTGGGCTCACACACAATGGTTCAACAACAATACAATGCAATACAATGCAATTACATACACGTAACAATGCGCGCGGGCCTTTTCCTTTTTATATGGCGCGGTGGAACAAATTACATATAAAAATATAAACCAACGTATAAACTAAATACAAAGGAAAACCTTGCAAAACATAAAACTTTTAATATGGTGCGACGTACGAGTGGGGTCCACATCGCAGTCGGCCAAAATGCGATTTGCGATGGCGCAAACGGCAGAACAATCAAAACTTGCGATCAACCAAAAGTGCGATGGCGCATATCGTAACTTTCAAACCTGCGATATCATTTGTGAACGAACAATGGATTTGCGATTGTGCGATCGCGCGATGGCGCGATGATCGCACATCGCAACTTTCAATATTGTGATGGTGTATATATGGCGGAACAAACTTTGTGATATGTGATTGTGCGATCCCGCGATGGTGCGATGATCGCACATCACAATTTCAATATTTGCGATGACACATATGGATGGGCGGAAACACATATAATAAAATTGCGACATTGCGATATTGCGATGTTGCGATGTTGTGATGATCACACATTGTACATCACGGACTTCACATCAACAAGACACTTTGAAACTTCAAAAGAATACGATCTGAGCTAAAGCGCTTAAGTGGTAGGGACCACTTGTCCTTCCTTTTCATAAGTTTTAAGTCTTCCACCTATTTAATTCAATTTCATTCATTTTGGTTGTTGAAGCTTTAAACGCCCGACTTGACTGTTTTAAATGAAACTACTCCTCCGTAGACAAAAATATTCATTTCTTCTACTGAAGTAACTTCTCCGCCATAACAAAATTAATTCTCCTGCTATTCATACTTGGCTGCGGCCCATCATCAGTAAATTCTCCTTACGGTTTCTCCATTCCTCTTTAATACAGAGTGCTGTTCACTCAAAACTCTGCACTGCTGCTGCTTCTATCCTTTGTTCTTTGTTCTTCCTGCCCAAGGCACGACAGGTGAATTTAATATTTCTAACATCCTCAAGAAAAAATCAGGGAAGAAATGGCCTTATTATTGCAATCCATTGTCTTTCATTGACACCGTTATCCATCATTGACGCCTCTTCATCTTCACCAACTAGCACCCATTGTCTTTCATGGACACCGTCATCCATCATTGGTGCCTCTTCCTCTTCTCCAACTAGCACCCATTATCTTTCATTGACACCATCATCCACCACTGGTGCCTCTTCCTCTTCTCCAACTAACACATCTTCATTCACTCCTACATCCATCATTGGTGCCTCTTCCTCTTCTCCAACTGGCATCCATTGTCCTTCATTGGCACCATCATCCATTGTTGGTGCCTCTTCCTCTTCTCTAACTGGCACCCATCGTCTTTCATTGACACCATCGTCCATCATTGATGCCTCTTCCTCTTCTCCAACTGGCACCAGCCACCCTCCAACATAATTGAGTACACCACCTTCCATCATTGGTGCCTCTTCTTGCATTGCCATATGCCCAACCACCACCGGCCACCCTCCAACATAATTGAGATACCGCCTTCCATCATTGGTGCCTCTTCTTGCATCGCCATATGTCAAACTACCACCGGCCACCCTTCAACATAATGGAGTACATCGCCTTCCATCATTGGTGCCTCTTCTTGCATCGCCATATCTCAAACTAGCACTGGCCCACCCTCCATCATTGACACTGCCTAAAATCGTTGGTGCCTCTGCTTGCACCGTCATGTCTCCAACTAGCACTGGCAACCCTGCCCCATCTCCAAATCGGGGTTCGTCACCTGCCTCTACCCACACTCCATCATTGCCTGCGGCAAACACAAATTCTTCTGGTGCCACAACTTGCACCGCTGGCTATTCATCATATCCAAAAGCTGGTGCCCCAGCCAGCTGTTCATCGTATCCAAATGTCGGTGCCCCAGCCAGCTGTTCATCATATCCTGCCCCAAATCCAAATGTCAGTGACACCTGTTCATCATATCTTGCAACATTTCCAAATGTCGATGCCCCAGTTGGAAACATCACATGTTGATCTTATCCTGCAACAATTCCAAACGTCACCTGTTGATCATATCCCGCAACACTTCAAAATGCCCTTGCCCCAGTTGGAAACGTCATATGTTCATCATATCTTGCAACAACTCCAAATGTTCCAAATGTGATTCCAAATGCGGGTGCCACCATCTCTTCATCGTTGCCTGCTCGTTCTTCCATATTCCCCCGGCTTCAGTTGACTCGGACACACACCAATTGCTGTTAATGTTAATTGTGAGTAACCCACCTATATCCAATTACTATTGATGTTAATTGCGCGCAACCCAGCTGCACCCAATTACTGTTGAATTTAATTGCTCGTAACCCACCTGCTTCTTTCTAAACCTCACCTCCTGTAACCCCAGCCGAACAAATTACTCGCACTTCAAATATGAGTTTTTTGGCACAAGCCATACAAGTTCATATATATATAATTGGAACCCATAGATATTTCAAGACAACGGTCATATTTGATGACGTCGGCCACTGTGCATCCAAAGCACCACTCATTGCCCAGAAACGTGACGGCCCACATAGAACTCCCCCTCATCCTCACCCATCTCTTAACGGTTTGGCCATTTTCTTTATTGGTGATCTTAAAGCTTCACTACAGGTAATACCACTAAAATTGAATATGTCAACGGTTTGACCATTTTCTTTATGAACTAAAACTTTTATTAATATTGGGGTTAAAAGGGACATTTAGAGTTAGCAGGTTAGTTTTATAACTACTCTAACGAGGGGTGAGTTTCTAAACTAGGGCGTGGAGGAATTTATTGAAGATATAATGGGTAGGATTGAAAACAATTTCCAACATAATTTATAAAACAAAATTTAAATTATTTGTATTTCATTTATATATATATATATATATATATAGATATATGGGGTTATGTGAATTTGTGTAGGTCTTTTTCCTTTTAATATTTCAGTTTTAGGTTTTTTTTATTTAAGGAGTTAAATTTTATTTAAAAAGGCGTAACCGTTATTTAAAAAGTTATACTCTAAAAAAACTCACACAATAACTCAGAAATTCTGGTAAGATTATGAAAAATTCCTCAATTGTTTTTTCGTATTTTGGATGCTGTAAAGGAGGTTTTTGATGGTGCTAGATCCATTTCCACCATCAAAAATGCAATTTAAACACTCCAACTATCTGATTTTTTAATTCATTTTACGATGGTCCGGACTATTCTGTTGGGTCAGTAGACAACTCCCTATTTAAATATGGCTGACATTATTCATTAACTAATATTATTGATATGATTAATTTTTTTTATAAAATGATAATAATAATTTGAAACTCTATTATATTATTAGTTTTTAATTTATATAATATTTTAAAATAAATTATTAATTTTTTATAAAGAAAATATAATAATTGATATTTTTATAATTTATAAAGTACGTTATTAATTTTTTTTCCAATTTATATAATATTTTAAAATAAATTATATAAATGTTGTATAGAATTCTTTCGGTAATAATCACATTCAAATGAACTTTATTGACGTGTTTCCAACCAACCTAGTCCAGATAATGAACTATACTGGTTGGTTAGAAACGCGTGGATAAAGTTCATATGAATGTGATTATTATCAAAATAATTCTATACAATTTTACACGATGAATCACAGAAGCCAAAATTAGAAAAAATATATAAATGTGTCAAATATATTTTATAAGATAATATAATTTATAGTATATTAAAAACTATAATTTAATAATTTTAGTTTTTTTGATAATCTAAAAATTATAGTTAACTGTGTGTGAGGCATTCTATAGCTCAATATAAGGGTAATGTGTAGATGTAATGTAAAAAAAATTGTAAACATTTTAACATGTCTCTTTAATATGTTGAATTTATATTAACATGTCCAATTTATAATATGTAAATTGGTAAACATTTACGACTCAATATGTTGAATTTAAATTAATGTCCAGCTTATAATATTTAAATTGGTAAATATTTATATGTTGGTTAACATTAATATAGAGTCATAGAGCCCACGAAAGATGTTCTACTTTTTGTAAAAAGTTTAAAGAGAAATAAAAATAATAAAATTAGAATTTGTTACATTGTAATGTTTTTTTTATTAATAAATTTAAGAATAAGATTTTAGATTAAAAAAATCATAATATATAGGTTCCATTAAAATATATTAGTAGCAACAATTAGTTAAGATCCATTTTACCTATTGAAATAGAATAATGATTATGTAACCATATTTAAATTTAATTGATAAGCACATAAACTTACAATATATAACAATATGTTAATCATCCACATATATTGTTAACTTGTAAATAGGATTTGTTACAATACCATGGGCCAATACAATTTCTCATCAATACCACATGCCCAAAAACCATCTCTCACGTCACACTCAAAATATTTTATAATATTTTATTTAAATTTAATTTTATAACATTTTCTTGTAAATTTGAAAGAAAAATATTATAATTACTTTTGAGATTATCCACACCTCTACCACATGAAAATATATAAGATATAAATAGTATCTATAAATTAAGATCTATTTCACCATATAAATTAAAATAATAATTTTGTAACCATATTTAAATTTCATTAATAAGCAAAAAAAAAATTATGTTTACACTATAACAAGATTTTTAATCATGGATGTTCACCACCACTTTACTGTGATATTATTAACCATGCAATACCATGGGTCAATATAATGGCTAATCAATACCAGATGCCCAAAAACCATCTCTCATTTCACAATCAAAATAATAATTACAATTAATAAGACTTAACTATGGATGCTCACCCAATTTACCATGGATATTATTAACCATACCATACCATGGGCCAATACCATGACTCATTAATACCACATGCTTGAAATTCATCTCTTATTTCACAACCAAAATATTTTATATACATTATTTTTTAATTTAAATTTATTACCTCTTTGGGTCAAGAGTCAGCCCAATATGGAAGATTTGTAATGCCCGCTTATATTATGTTAACAAAATATTTTGACCTAGTCAGATTACATTAGAAAAAAAAAAGAATGATTAATTAAAACATTTTGACACAGTGAAAATATATAAAATAAAATAAAATAAAAAAATAAAATTAATAATTAAACCAATCTAGATCCATCTTAGCTTTGGATCTATCAAGCTCTCAGAGGGATCAAATTTATGGAGGTGCAAACATTTCTTCGCTTGATAGATCTAGAGTTAAGATGGATCTCGGCTGGTGTTGGGATCCTGTGATTTAGCATATTGGCATAATAATGACAAGGAAACACATAAATCAGTCTTTAGAGATCTAGGATCTAGCCCTCCTAGTCTCAGAGAGGGATCTCTCAATATTTTTGCAAAGATATGACTTGTTTTATTGAAATGGTTGATTTTAGGCTAGTTATTAAGCATGAGTTTGTTTGATTGTTTGTCAAAAATGACGATCTAAGCAGCAGAGAGAGACAAGGGAAATCTCTAATTCATTGGGCAATGGAGTCAAATAGATCCTTTTAACAAGTTTGTAGATGAATTAGGGGTATCAAAGAGAAAATCTAACTCGGCTGTTGGATCTACAAAGTTTTCAGGTGAAATGAAATGAACATTAAGGGTTTAGAATGAAAAGTAGAACTAAGGGCAGTTAAGAATCCTTAATTATATGTACTTCTCAACAAAGGGACTTAAAACATCATTTCAGCATGAAGAAGTATTTTATAGATAGGGCTAACCATGAATTCTACAAATCATACTTCAGCAAATAACAATTTCAAGACAAACTTTTAAAATGAAATCTAGGAGTCGAGGAACGCTCTATTTCATCAAATATTTCACTTTCAAGGATAAGAAAACATTCAAGATTCACAAATAACTGCATTCATAGAAGAGGGAACTCCTAGACATCTGTGATCACAGCTATAAAGACCTTCAAAACAATTATTTGAGCAAGTACAAAGGGTATGATCAAGAAAGACATCTTTGGTAGACTTTGGACAATGGAACTTTGAAGGGAGACTTCAAAAACTGTTTTTAAATAGCAACAAGCAAGCGGGGAAAACCATAAATCATTCTGGAAGCCATTGTATTGAACTATTTAGTAAATAAACAAGCATAAAGGTTGAAAATCAGACAAACTTACTCAATAAAACCTTCAGCAGAGGAAAACATAAAGAGAGTGAAGAGAAAACAGGTCTAAGGTGCTTCTAGGAGACATTTATTAGCCTAAACTTTTTACTCTACTGTAAGAAAGAAAATAATGAAAACAAAATGGAAAACAGGAAAAACATCAACAATTTAGAATACTTCACCAACAACCAAGCTCAGGGATCCAATGATAGAGCTTTCTCCATCCACAAACAGGTCAAAACATCCACAGGTTCTAGAACATCAAAGTTCTTTCAACTTCAGTAGAACTATGTATTACTTCAAAAAGTTATCAAATGCCCCCCCATACAATGAGTTTGAATGCAGTATTTATGTTGCAAATGAGGTAGTCGAACTATCTAGGGTTTAAAATGTTATTAATGACATAGTAAATGCACTCCCATCCTTAAAATCCATGCAAGGCATAAGGTAGGAATGTTTCTCAACTACTTCTTTGTGTAATAAATCTGTCTTTACTTCCTGAGGATAAAATAGCTGAAAAATTTGACTTAGAGGCCTTTTTATATCTTTATATTAACTACTATGATAGTTTATAATATATTCTTTAGTGAAATAACCTTTTATTTGTCTTTTGAGGCATAAAGTAAGTGAAAGGTGTCACTTTGATTTATCAAGTGAATAACTACCCATTTGATGTATCAGAGGCTATCTTTAAGCCTATGTTTTCTTGGTTTAATTATAAAACTTATCTTTAGGCCTAATTTTTCCTTTGTCCTTCATAATCCATCTTTCGGGCCTTTAAACCTTTTCTGCTGACTGCATTCACCTTTAAATTGTGTTTTAACCTTAAATTGTAGGGTTAAACCTTAAATCCTTCAATCTTATTTATTAACCCTTTTAACTTTTAATTATTCGGTGAATTTCACTTTAATCCTTTGTATTAACATTGAAATCATTAGTTAAGTCTTTAATCTCCAAGCTTTTTGAATTTAACATTTGTCTTCAAACTTCACTATCTTCACTGTTCTTTCTTCTTTGCTATGTACAGATGGCTTTCTGTGCGTTGAAGGGTTTGATGGTATAAACAGTGCTCATAAAGAACTGATCAACCATGAAATGAAACCTGACAGTTCCTTTCTTCAGTATTTGGCCTCTGTTTGGACCATGAAGGGAATCACCTTCTAGCCCTATCCTTTTATGGACTGTAGGACGGCTTTCAGCCCCAAAACTGCCATAGAACCTGCAACAAACCACAAAACATGTTATAAAACCCTGTGTGTATTGGGAAAACTACTTACAGAGGTCAGTTGAAGGCGGAAGGAGTAGTGAGGTAGAGGGAATGCATGTAGGGGGAGGTTTTATGAACAAAATACGCGAAAACAGAGTTTAAAACTATATTTGGCGTGAAAAATGGATTGGCAGTTTCGCGAAATCTGTCAGTGGTTTTCGCGCGAAAAACCGGTGGTAATTGGTTTATCATAAAAAGAACGTGATTCAATCATTGCATGACACGTGTCCCTCAGAAAACTAGTGGTTCCACATGATTTTGGGTGGATAAACCCCGGATCGCAAAGTTACACAAAACACAGTGCTGACCGTTGGATGAGGCGGGGCAGATCCAACAGTGAGGAGATGAGCGTGATGGGAAAGATGTATGGGCGAGGGTCTTAGTGGGAGCCAGGTGGCAAAAAATTATTAGAAGAGGCGGCGAGGTAATGGGAGGTGGGTCCAGATGGGTCGGATGGAGAACTTTTATCGAGAACCATTGGATTTGATTAATCAATGGTGGGGATTGATTGTAGGGGTGAATGGATAGAAGAGTTCAGGAGAATGAAGGGTAAGAGGGGAGGTCTAGTGGCTATTGATATTTGAAGATAAATGGTGGGGATGGATGGACGGATACTCGGGTGATCAGAGGATGGGAGAGGAGGTGCGATGTGTTGGAGACGGGGTTAAATAGGGACCGTCATTTGCTATGGATCTGTGGTGTAGATCTCGTCGGGGTGTTGTTATCTGGGTGGGAAGTATGTAAAGAAAATTTGGGTTTTCAAAGGAAATGCCAACGTGATGGGGGCTTGGGGTAAGGAAAAAATGCGGTTCTGTGGAGAAAAAAGGGACAGGGGGTATAAGAAAATGGGGCTAGAGGGCTAAGGATTTAGCGCCAGGTTGTGGGGGTTAAGTCATATGACAGAGGGGGCTAAATATTTTAAGCCCTCTGGGGCTTAAACCCTTAATTGTAAAAAGACTCCGTTTTAGGCCAAAAATGGGTTTTTTAGGCCAATTTAGAAGTTCTGATAGGTATAAAAAGCTAGTTTAAACCATAAAAAGGGGTTTTTATAGATTTAAAGGGTTTTTATGGGTAAATGAGGGATTAGTGAAGGAAAAAAATGGTGTTTTTAGAGGGAAATGAAGAGTTGATAAAGGGAAAATGGGATATTTCCAGAGGGAAATAGACTAATAAAAACAGGGAAAAATAGCCTGAAATGAGCTTTCTTCTTTGAAACAACAAGATAACCTTTTAGGAGACATAGATGAAGATTTTGGTGAACTGACAGGCTCAGACTGATGAAGGCAGTGAGATTTCTAGAACTCATAATGCTTTCTTTGAAATATTATTTCTAGAAATCTAGGATTGGCAATTTAGTCATCTTTTGATATATTCAGAATTATGGACGACTAACAGTGGCTCCACTTGGGGAGGACATATGTCTTTTTAAGTGTCCAGAATCTGAACTTATTAATCTTTGGCTTTCAACAGACCAGTTCTTTATCCATTGGGGTAGATTTCTTCTTTTCTTGCTGATCTTTCTCTGAAAAGGACAACTTTTATCAATCTGCAACATGTAATTTCTTCAAACAACATTTCTTCCTACCCAATCCTACTTGTCCTAGCATTTTTTATTCCTTTTTGAGTGCATTTGAACTAGCAAACTCTTTGACATTTTATCTTTGAAAACAAAAACAAACTATCTAATCCTATCCTTATTTCTTCCAAGAGTCCAGATTAAACTTTTGAACTCTTTATTTTCCACCTAGGCTACTATATTTCAAGATTAATCTTTTTGACAAATTTTATTCTCTATTTCTAAAACAGGAAATTTAAAAATAGTCAAATCAGGATTAGATTGTCTGATTTGATATGGTGTCTATGGCTGTATGTACAAGCTGCACATAGACTTTATTTGCAGAAAAATGAAACAAAAATGTGAAGGCTTCAGATCTGAAAATTATAAACACCCTTCTATTCTTTTTCTAGCTCTTGATTTTGATCTTTTGAGTTGTCTTCTTCTTCTTTTCCTGGTTTAACTTTTTGACATATTAGAACCGACCTTTCTCTCTCTCTTTGGCCCAAGTTTTTATCATGTTAGATCCATCTTTTATTTTGATTCCTGGTTCAGATTTTGAGCATGTTTGAACCATTTTTCTTCTATCCTAATCTACTCTACTGATAAGCCAAGATTATATTGTTTGGAAAATCTGATTCATTAACCTTTCAGCAGTAAATTGAAAGTATGTTCAGACATGTTTAAGCTAGATGACTGAATAATATATCGTTTATTAATCAGCAGTGGCACTTAGATTTGGTCACTTTCAGAAAATTCTCTTTTCTGGGTATGGGGTTGTACCTCTTTTGAATCTGCCCTCTTTTCTTTTTGTATTGTTTTTGTGTTTTTTTTTTTTTTCAAATTTGAGAAGCAATGTTATATACAGTGAAAAATAAAAGCTTTGAAAATTAGGACTCTTGGCAGAAATAGTGCTTGAGCATCCTACCATTGACGGGACCTCCAATAAATCTTGACCATTTAACTCTTGTAGAAGGAATGCATTGTGACCCTTGATAGAATGAATAATGTAGGGCCCTTTCTACAGATTTTCAAATTTTCCATGTTTTCCCTTTTCTTCCCTTCTAGAATCCCAATTTAGAACTACATTTCCAACCTGGAAATAATTTTCTTTAGTCCTCTTGTCAAATAAATTCTTGATGCTTTCTTGGACTATTTATGTTCTGTTATATACTTCCTCTCTGGACTGCTGTAAATGGATGGTCTGATTTATCCTTCTTTTTATATCATTCTCTTTAGTTTGTATTTCTTGAAGGAGTTTCATGACTGGAACTCCTAAAGAGGTTGGGAAGACTGCATCCATGCCATAAACCAGCTGATAGGGGGACACATTTATTGACTTTTTGGTGGTTAATCTATCACTCCATAAAGCATGAATAAGCTTACTATGCCATGATTTGTGATTCCGTTCCAACCATTTTTTGATAATATTGACAAGGCTTTTGTTGGAGGATTCAGCTAATCCATTTCCTTGAGGATAGTAGGCAGTGGAATGACCCAAGGTAATATGATACTTATGGCAGAAGTCAACCATTTTTTTAGACTTGAAGGCAGCAGCATTGTCTATGATTTTTTTTTCTAAGACAACCAAATCTGGATAGTATGTTGGTTTCAAGGAATTTGATAATGACAGAGTCAGTAGCATTCGTAGAAGCTATGGCTTCTATCCACTTGGTAAAATAGTCAATGGTAGTGAGGATCCACTTATGTTGGGCTGATGAACATGGGTGAATTTCCCCAATGAATTTCAAGCCCCACTATTGAAAGGGAGCCTCAACACTGATGGGATGTAAGGGTAAAGGTAGGATTTTCCTCTTTCCATCAAAAATTTAACACTTATGGTAAGACATGACAAGTTTCTGAGTATTTGGAAAAAGGGTGGGCTAATAGTAACCAGATTTCAGGATATTATTTGTTGTAGTCTTCTAGTAAAGATGTCCTCCACATTCTCCCTCATGCAGCTCATGCGTGATATTTCCTACATCAACCTCAAGAAAAAATTTAAGCAATATTCCAACAACATTCTTCCAATATAAAACCCCATATAGTATGCAATAATTTAAAGCCTTTTGTTTCAAAAATATAGCTTTAGTTTTAGACAGAGAAGGAGGGGTATTTAGATAAAGTAAAACATATATGATATCAGCATACCAAAGTGAATTCACAAAATTTTCTTCAATAAATGGATCTGTAAATTCTTTTGTTTCTTCTAAGACATCAACCATCTTCATATCTAGTGTTTGGAATTTTGATTCCACCATGAGTTTTGCTAATCCCTGTCCTTTGATTAGTTTGGTAGGCTTGATTTTTAGGTCATATTCTAGAATAATAGCAATCCATTTTCCACTTTTACCATCAGGGTCTTGACTTAGAATATCTTTGACAACAGTATGTGGGACAAAATCAATGATATGAGAATGCAAAATGTAGACTCTAAAGTCTTTCAATGCTTTTACCAAGGCTAAGGCTTATTTCTCCATGATGTTATACTTGAGTGGAGCATCTCTTAGGGCACTACTAAAAAAGGATATTGTTTGTTCATGCCCAATGTCATTCTTTTGCAGTAACACTGTAGCTATTGTATGTTCGGATGCAAAGGAAAATATATAGAAATCTTTGGTGAAATTAGGACTTATGAGAACTAGTGTTTGAGTTAAAGCTTGTTTTACTAGTTCAAATGACTGTTTAGCCTATATTTTCCATTTAACACCTATCTCTTTCTTTAGCGTGTTTGTGATATTTCTTAATAGCTCAGCAAGGTTGGGGATGAATCTTCTTAAATATTTATCTTCCCAATGAAATATTGTAATTATTTAAGGTTTCTAGGATGGCTGATTTTCAATATGCCATCAATCCCTTTAGGGTCTACTTTGATTCCCTCTTCAGAAATTATGTCGCCAAGAAGCTTTCCTTCTTGGAGACCAAAGAGTGTCTTTTTGGGATTCAAAGATAAGCCATATTTCCTACATTTCTCAAAAAAATTTCTTAAATGGATCAAGTGTTCTTTATCAGTTTTAGAGAAAACAATAATGTCATCAATGTAAATGATTATAAAATATCGTATGTCTTCTGAAAAGGCTATGTCCATGGCCCTTTGGAAGGTAGCCCTTGCATTCATTAAACCAAATGGCATTTTGACATACATGAAAGTACCCCAAGGTTTAGTAAAATTAGTTTTATGTTGATCACTTGGGAGTACTAAAACTTGATTGTAACTTGAGAATCCATCCAAAAATGAAATTCTTTTAGACCCAACCATCCTTTGAAGTATATGATCCATTTTTGGCAAGGGATAATTATCTTTAGGGGAGGCACTATTTAGATTTCTAAAATCAATGCAGAGTCTAATTTCCCTAGTCTTTTTACTAACAGATACTAAGTTGGAAACCCATTCTGAATACCTGATAGGAACTATGATCCCCGCATCATACATTTTCTTAATATCTTTCTCGACTAAAAGCAATAAAACAATGTTTATCCTTCTGAATTTTTGTTTGAAAGGTTTTTATTTTCCTTAAGAGGAATTTTGTGTTGAATGATGCTGGTATCATATGATTTCAGATCCTTGTATCCCCATGCAAACACATCTTTAAATTCTTTGAAAAGTTCTATGTATTGTTGTTTGATACGAGCTGGGAGAGTGTTGGATAGATTTATCATTTTGGGTTCTACTAGGTTGCCTATGTTATGTTCTTCTATTTTTGTTTCTATAGGCTCCATTCTTGGTTCTTTGGCTACATCATTGAAATCAAAAATTTTTTCTAATGGTGTAAGACCTCCTAGAATTGTATCATTTTTACATTGTAAAACTTTCAGGTCTTTATGGTATGTATTTTCAACTATTTCTACTCTAAAAGGATGTTCAAAATGGTTTACATCAGCAGAAAAAGATAGCTCTGTTTCAGGGTTTTTTCTTCATTAAAATAGTTTTCCTCATGGCTTGAAGAAGGTGTTGGCATGGCAAAATCATTCTTTGATTGCAGAAAATAATATATGTGTTTGTCTCCTTCAAACACTTGCCAATAATATTCATTATTAGGTATTGCATGTCTATTTTTTTACCTTTATATTAGATTGTTGATTTGTCAGTGGTATTTGGAAATTACTAGTAGCAAAGGCAAGTTCATTTGCTAGATGATTTTGAGCTCTTGGGATGCAAATGAGTTCATATTTTTCAAATGTTTTTAGGAGATCAAGGGCAGCATTTCTATACTCTCTGAGTTTTGGGTTTTTAGTTGAATATTCCCCTTTGATTTGTCTGATAATTAGCTCAAAATCCCCTTGGAATGATATTATTTTAGCTCCTAAATCTTTGAGTAAGTGTAGGCCAATAAGGAGGACTTCATATTCAGCAATGTTATTTGTGCATGAAAAGTCTAGTTTATAGCAAAATCATTTGTTTATGTTATGTATCCATACACCAACCCCTACACTTATTTTTCTACAAGAGCCATCAAAGTTTATTTTCCAAGGTATTTCAATTTCATTTTCATTTTCTTTTTGTTGTTCAAGGTTGCTAAAATTTGGACTGTTATTTTCTTGAGTTAATGGCAGATTTGGGTGTTCTAGTAGACTAATTTCTCCTTTGTTTTCCTCTTCTTGTTGGCTGACTTCATCTTCATTATATAAGACAAAGGAATCCAAATTTGAATGAATGGAGTAGATAGGAGAATTTTTTGGTCTATCTATGTTGCTCACCATGTATTTCGTGTGGGATTCCCTATATAATCTTCTAGTTTGGTTAAATATTGAGATGGTGGCACAAGACATGTCCATTTGAAGGCTCCCCTGTATTTTGGCTCCCCATGATCTAGATAGAAGCATGCCATACTTAGGGGGAATGTCAGCTACTACTATGTCCATTACTATACTCTTAGCAGGAATTTGTGCCAAGTTGACACACAAATCTTTGATTAGGCCTAAGCATTTGACCTTGCTTGAATCAAAGGAGTAAAGGTATTTGTATGGCTTAGTAATTTCTAAGCCTAGGATTTCCATTACTACTTTGGGCATAAGATTGTGTGAAGCACCTGAGTCTAGCATGGCATTATGCAAGATTTTGTCATGTATATACAAGCTGACATAGAAGGGAGGGACAACCCCTTCTTAGTATTTTTCTTCAGCTTTAACACCAAAAAATAACTCTGGTTTATTATCTGTCAAGTTTAAAGTATCACTGTCACTGTCTATATTCAAAGCTTTCAAAACTTGGTTTTTATATACATCCTGAGTTACTAGTTCAGCTAAGGGTATGGTGATTTTAATCTTGGAAATTTCCCCTTCAAGGCTGAAAGGAACTATTGTTCTTGACATATTTACATATGTTTTGTCATTTACAATTCTTTCAGCAATTTTGATTTGGTGATTTTTATTTGGACTGCTATTTGGGACAGATTTGTTAGAGCCGCTAGCAGAAGTACTAGGGTAGCTTTGTTCAACACTTTGCTGACTATTTTTGTCTTTATTTATATCAGTTTTCTTCGCCAAAGTGTTGATGTTACTGGCTATATTTTTATGCTGATTTTCTGAAGATTTCTTAACAACAGTACTAGTGCTTTTGTCATTGGAAATCTTTGGGCTCCCTTTGCTTCTAAGATTATATTGTTTGTCTACCTCCATGATTTCATTTTCAAACCCCAATCTGTAATATTTAGAATCTTCGTGATTGTTTTCAATTTGTTATGAAGAGAAGAATCCTTGTTCTTTTTCAATGAGAAAAACATTTGTCTCACTGTTAGATCCTATCAGATTTATATGATTTTCTTCCATCCTTTCAAGTTCCATTTCTTCTTCTTGATCAATATAGTTTTGTTGAAAGGGGGGACTAATCTGTTGGTCATTGTCTCTTTGCCTATCTTGATTAGGGTCTCTTTTGAAATTTGTATTTTTATTTCTGTTTTGGGGGTTATTTTGGTTTTCTCTACGGGGCACTCTATCATTCAGATTTATCTTTTCAATCATTCTCTCCATTACCTTTACTAAGTTATCAATATTAGTATCTGATGATGAGGTTGATGCTACTGTATCATCCCTATATGTAACTCTTTTCTCTGCTCTCAGCCTAGCTCTCTTCTCAATCAGATTTGCTTCTACACTTAAGGCTCTGCTATGCATATCTTCTAAAGTTGAGGGATCTCTTTCTCTTAGCTGGTAGGCCATTTCGTGGTCAAAGCCTTTTGGAAATTTAGCCAAGGCTAAGCCTAATGGAGGTTTCAATCTAGGGGAAGTGCATTATAAACACTATTGAATCTAGCGCAATACCCTTGGACCCCTTCCACACTGTTTCTTTTGAGATTGGTATATTTTGAAAGGATTTGGAGAGGGTTCTTCCTAATTTCCCATTTGTTTATGAATGTTTGATATAAAGAAGGGAGATCATTTATGCTATGAGGAGTTAAACCCTTAAACCATTTCTTATCTTCTCCTCCTAAACTTTGATAAAAAATTCTCATCTTAAGGGTCTATTCTTCTATTTCCATGTAATCAAAGGCATCATTCAGTTTATCTATGTGATATTGGGCAATAGTAGGTTCATTTCCAGTGAAATAGGGAATTTTGGATTGGTAATTATTGGGTAGGGGAACCAGAGGTTGTGGTAACACTAGTGGAGCATACCATGCTGCCATGATAGGAAATAATTGAGGGTTTACAAGAGGTGGATTAACAAGATGGAAAGTGGGTTGAAATGGAGTGTTTTCAACATTGGATGTATGGATAGGAGTAGAAGAAACACTTGGGCCAACAAGCTAATAATGAGAAGATTTGTTATGGAAGGAGCTGAAATTTTGAAGAAGCTGAGAATCAGGTGGAGTAGAAGGTGAAGCTTCTCTGCTAAAGCTATGTTGCAAATCTGTGGTTTCAAGGTAATCTTGATTTAAATCACTTTGACATTTATTTCTAAATAATTTCTTTGTGTAAGGTAAGTCAAAGTGAGGATCTTCTAAGACTGTAATATTTTTAGAGACAAATCTTATTCCTAGGATGGTCCCATGAGTAGTTGGTTTTCCATATCTAGAAGCCTGCCACAAAATCTTCTCTGGGTTGTCAACTATGGTAGGAGGATTAGGATCTAGATGAGATATAGTGTTAATCATATATGAAGCCAGATTTCAATTTCCAAAATTTAGAGAGGTTTGAAGTTTTTAGGACTTTTTTTCAAGATTTTTCCTCTCACAGTGATTTTTATAATAGGGGACTAGGTTTCTAAACTTCCTCAAGGCTTGTTAACATAGTTTCAAGGAAATCTAGAATACTAGTGAGGTAATAGGCCTACTTGGGCTAGTGGAGTCACCAGGTGGAAATTTTTAGCTTTTCTGAAGGTAAAATGTTTTATCGTCCACCACCAATGGTTTATTTGAAAACCAATTTGAAATGTTTGGGTTTTTCTAAGTTTTTATGTTTTTCTCTAGTTATGAGAGTGTCCTATACCTGATTCAACACTTAGCTAAGGTGGTGAAACAAACGGAGTCTAATCTATGGCTTATCAGCTGGTTTCTTCAAGGTTTGATACGGGTCTCTTAGAATCCTAAGGTTAGCTTAGATTGCCACTGATTTAGACAGATCCTATCACGGTTACCATTATGCTGGTAGTGCTTAAATAAGCTACATTTCACTTTAAAAAATACTAATTGTCTTTTTAGGGACTTTTACTCAAGAAGGTCCCACCGTGATCGCTAGAATGTTAGGATCCTGTGATTTAGCAGATTGGCATACTAAATGACAAGGCAACACATAAACCAGTCTTTAGACTCTAGGATCTAGCCCTGCTAGTCTCATATAGGGATATCTCAATATGTTTGCAAAGATATGACTTGTTTTCTTGAGAAAGGTTGATTTTAGGCTAGTTATTAAGCATGAGTTTGTTTGATTTTTTATGGGACATGATGATCTTGGCAGCATAGATAGAAAAGGGAAATCTCTAAGTCATTGGGAAATGGAGTCAAGTAGAATTTTGTAACAAGTTTGTAGATGAATTAGGGGTATCAAAGGGAAAATATAACTTGGTTGTTGGATCTACAAAGTTTTCAGGTGAAATAAAATGAACATTAAGGGTTTAGAATGAAAAATAGAACTAAGGGCAGTTAAGAATCCTTAATTATATGTACTTCTCAACAAAGGTACTTAAGACATCATTTTAACATGAAGAAGTATTTTATAGATAGGGCTAACCATGAATTCTACAAATCACACTTCAGCAAATAACAATTTCAAGACAAACTTTTAAAATGAAATCTAGGAGTCGAGGAATGCTCTATTTCATCAAAGATTTCACTTTCAAGGATAAGAAAACATCCAAGATTCACAAATAACTACATTCATAGAAGAGGGAACTCCTAGAAATTTGTGATTACAACTATAAAGACCTTCAAAACAATTATTTTAGCAAGTACAAAGGGTATGATCAATACAGACCTCTTTGGCAGACTTTGGACAATGGTACTTTGAAGGGAGACTTCAAAAACAGTTTTTAAATAGCAACAAGCAAGCAGGGAAAACCATAAATCATTCTTGAGGCCACTGTATTGAACTATTTAGGAAATAAACAAGCATAAAGGTTTAAAATCAGTCAAACTTACTCAATAAACCTTCAGCAGAGGAAATCATAAAGAATGTGAAGAGAAAATAGGTCTAAGGTGCTTCTAGGAGACATCTCTTAGCCTAAACTTTTTACTCTACTGTAAGCAAGAAAATAATGAAAACAGAATGGAAAAAAGGAAAAACATCAACAATTTAAATACTTCACCAAAATCCAAGCTCAGGGATCTAATGACAGAGCTTTCTCCATCCACAAACAGGTCAAAACATCCACATGATCTTGAACATCAAATTTCTTTCAACTTCAGCAGAACTATGTATTACTTCAAAGAGTTATCAAATGCCCCCCTATACAATGAGTTCGAATGCAGTATTTATGCTACAAATGAGGAGGTGGAACTATCTAAGGTTCAAAATGTTATTAATGACATAGTAAATGCACACCTATTCTTAAAAACCATGCAACACATAAGGTAGGAATGTTTCTCAACTAGTTCTCTATGTAATAAATTTGTCTTTACTTCTTGAGGATAAAATAGCTGAAAAGATTGACTTAGAGGCCTTTTTCTGTCTTTATATTAACTGCTATGACGGTTTATAATATCTTCCTTAGTGAAATAACTGTTTATTTGACTTTTGAGGCATAAAGTAAGTGAAAGGTGTCACTTTGATTTATCAAGTGAATAAATACCCCTTTGATGTATCCGAGGATATCTTTAAGCCTAAGTTTTCTTGATTTAATTATAAAACTGCTCTTTAGGCCTAATTTTGCCTTTGTCTTTCATAATCCATGTTTCGATCTTTAAACCTTTTCTGCTGACTGCATTCACCTTTAAACTGTGTTTTAACCTTAAAACTGTAGGGTTAAACCTTCAATCCTTCAATCTTATGTATTAACCCTTTTAAATTTTAATTATTCATTGACTTTTGTTTTAATCCTCTGTATTAACCTTTAAATCATTGGTTAAATCTTTAATCTCCAGGCTTTTTGACTTTAACCTTTGTCTTCAAAATTCACTATCTTCACTGTAGTTTCTTCTTTGCTATGTACAGGTGGCTTTCAGTGTGTTGAAGGGTTTGATGGTATAAATAGTGCTCATAAAGCACTGATCAACCATGAAATGAAACCTAGAAATTCCTTTCTTCATTATTTGGCCTCCGTTTGGACCATGAAGGACATCTCCTTCTGGCCCTGTCCTTTTATAGACTGCAGGAGGGCTTTCGGCCCCAAAACCACCATTGAACCTGCAACAAACCACAAATTTTTTTATAAAACCATGCGTGTATTGGAAAAATTGCTTATAGAGGTCGAGTGAAGATGGAAGGAGCAGTGACGCATAGGGAATGCATGTAGGGGGAGGCTTTATTAAAAAAATACGCAAAAACAGGGTTTAAAACTATATTTGGTGCGAAAAATGGATTGGCGGTTTCGCAAAAACCATCGGCATTTTTCGTGAAACAAATGTGTGGTAAGTTGTTTATCATAAAATGAACCTGATTCAATCATTGCGTGACAGGCGTCCCCTGGAAAATCAGTGGTTTTTTGTGATTTTGGGTGGTTAAACTCCCGATGGTAGAGTTACGCGAAACACAATGCTGAGCATTGGATGAGGCGGGGAAAATCCAATGGTGAGGAGAGGAGCGCGATGGGAAAAATGCATGGGCGAGGGTCTTAGTGGGAACCAAGTGGCAATCAATGATTGGAAGAGGTGGCGAGGTAATGGGAGGTGGGTCTGGAGGGGTCAGATGGAGAACTTTTATTGAGAACCATTGGATTTGATTAATCAATGGTGGGGATTGATTGTAGGGGTCAATGGATAGAAGAGTTTGGGAGGATGAAGGGTAGGAGTGGAGTTCTAGTGGCTATTGATCTCTGAAGATAAATGGTGGGGATGGATGGACGGATACTCGGGCGATCGGAGGATGGGAGAGGAGGTGCGATGGGTTGGATACGGGGTTAAATGGGGACTTTCGGATCTTATGGATCTGTGATGTAGATCTCGTTGGGGTATTTTTATCGGGGTGGGAAGTATATAAAGAAAATGCGGGTTTTCAAAGGAAATGTCGATGCGATGGGGGCTTGGGGTAAGGAAAAAACACGGTTATGTGGGGAAAAAAGGGACCGGGGGCTGACGAAAAAGGGGCTAGAGGGGTAAGGATTTAGCACCAGGTTGCGGGGGTTTGGTCATATGACAGAGGGGGCTAAATATTTTAAGCCCTTAGGGACTTAAACCCTTAATTGTAAAAAGACTAGTTTTTAGGCCAATTTAGAAGTTTTGATAGGTATAAAAATGTAGTTTAAACCATAAAAATGGGTTTTTATAGGTTTACAATGTTTTTATGGGTAAATGAGGGATTTAGTGAAGGAAAAAAATGGGTTTTTTAGAGGGAAATGAAGATTTGATAAAGGGAAAATGGGCTATTTTCAGAGGGAAAATAGACTAATAAAAACAGGGAAAAATAGCCTAAATGTGCTTTCTTCTTTGAACAGCAGGATAAACTTTTAGGAGACATAGATGAATATTTTGGTGAACTAAAAGACTCAGAATGATGAAGGTAGTGAGATTTCTAGAACTCATAATGCTTTCTTTGAAATATTATTTCTATAAATCTAGGATTGGTAATTTATTCATCTTTGGATATCATCAGAATTATGGATGACTAACAACTGGTATATATTTTGATTCCTTAATTTGTAAGTAAATATAATCATCTTCCAAGATGATAATTTACCTCTCTAAGAGGCATTTTGGGCTCCTCGCAACATATTCATATTATCGAAATTCATGCTCCTTTTCAAGCTCATTTCAAATTCTAGCAACACTTGGACCTTTGCTATATTTTGAAAATTGGATCTATTATCAGTGGGAAACTTGAATGTCACCACTTCTAGTGAGGAGTGTTGGGGGTAGAAATCCTAATTGGATTCCATTGATCTCTTTCATCAAAATAATTTTTAAGGAGAGCTCCCTGGTGGATATTCAACCCTCACCCCTCAGTCCAACATGGAAGAATGGTCATTCTCATACTAGCCTCATAGGCAAATGACTATGTAGATTTCTAGTCCCATGAAAATCTCCTTCAACAACTTGGGTATATGTGCTCGTGGATTTCTTTTGATACATTGTCAAACAATGCTCCAGTCTTCCTACAATAGTAGGGTGACCATATATGGAAATGAAATCCCTTTAAATTTACCCACTCATGGTTATTTCAACTAGAATTTTGTCAACTCGTTCTGAATTCTTACTCTATCGATCATACTCAGGAGGAGGAATTTTGGAATGGTACTTTTTTCAATGGTCACCCTATGGTTTCAGATGTATTTATATATATCATTTTATCTATGTGGAGGCATATGTGTATTGGTTTGTTCTATAAGTTATGGAAATGGTGCATCCCTACAAAGATAACAAAATTTGGTTGGATCATATGCAGGAATAGGATCATCACTTGGGAAATTTATGGAAGAAGGGCTTTGTTGGGTCAGGGAGATGCCCTACGTGTAAAGAGGAATAAAAAAAGCATGGTGCATATAATATTTCAATGCCCATGTGCTAACATCATTTGGGTGTGTGTTTTGTCGACCTTGAATGTAATCACAAGATGGGACTTTCCATCTATGGACAATTGATGCGTTTGGTGGACTTCACATTGTCTGGCTTACCATGCTTCTCCATTCTACATCACATGGGGAATATGGACTAGAAGAAATCACTTGATATTTGAGGATCACCTCCTTATCATGGACTACATAATTGAATCCATTTGTGCCATGTTTGTGAATATGATGCATTCCCTAATCAAAATTTTCCTTGCAGATATGTTCCATATGCCCATATCTTCTCTTTTATGTAGGTTTTATTTATGGGGATGCACAAGGAGACTGGTGTGGATGTAAGGTGGTTATCTTGATGACACCATCCTACAAATTTCACTTTCATTGGAATGATAGTCGGGGTGAAATACATGGGTTGAAATTATCATGGTCTGGGGCCCTCTATAGTATGTAAATAAGCTTGGTATAGAATCCTTGGAAATTTTTTGTGACTCGTAGGTGGTCATCGAATGGCTTAATAGAAGGACCTCCTTAAATCCACCTTTACTCTTCAATTGGATGCATAATATTGACGATTTATTTCTATGTTTCTCCACACCATTTGTGTCCATGTGTATAGGGAGCTCAACTTTTAGGCTGATGCTCTTTGGAAATATGATATAACTGATCTTCTAGGGAGAATGCTCTTCTTTACCATGTGTTAGGGAACTTGATGAAGCACTGATTCTTTCATGTTGGTTTTATTTGTGTTCAACTATCATACTATGCATATATTGTGGGTTTGGGGTGATTTTTTGTTCCCTTCCTCGATGTTTTATTTTGTACAATTTCTTTTTTCCAAACTACTATTAGCTTTTTCTTTTTACAACCCTCACTAGCTTCAGATGGATCACTCATATGATATTTTTTTAATTTCTCCTTTGTCTATTTTTTTATTTCCATTTTCAGTCTCATCAACGGTTAATTTTTTCACGATGGAGTATACATGTACATGTACTCATTTTTTTTAATAAGAAATCATGTGTTTTTTCTTCCACTGAAAAAATTAAATATAATCATTAATTTGTGTTGCTTTCTTATGTTGTTATGTCGGTATATAATCCTTGAAAAATTTCGGTATCTCCTAGATGGTCATCGAATGGACTAGTAGATGGTCCTCCTTCAGTCAACCTTTACTCTTCAATTGTATGCATAAGATTGACGATTGATTTCTATGTTTCGCCACACAATTTTTTTTTATGTGTATAAGGAGTTCAACTTTGAGGCCGATGCTATTTCAAATTAGGATATAACTGATCTACTAGGGATAATTTTCTTCTATGTCATGCGTTAAGGAAATGGACATAGTCCTGGCCTTAAAAAAGTGGCACATAATCTAGAGTCACTACCAGAGAAATTCCTGGAAAAGTAACAAGTTGCATGCATTTCCTGTTGTGGGAGAGACTAGAGGGTCCCAACCAAATGCATGTCCTATTGTGGGTGCAACTGGAGGTCCTAGTCCCATGCATGCCTTGTTTTGGGAGTGACTGGAGGGTACGAGTCACATGCATTTCCATGTCAAGGGAGTGACTAAGGATTTAATGTAGCAAACTATGAGTTTGTCTTAATGGTTGGTCACCTTGATGGGTTGGATGGCTCCTAGGGGTTTTGTTGTAGGTGTAGAAGGCCAAGTTGTTTGTGTTCCATCGGTTCTACTTTGTTAACTACACTTAGGGAGTTTAATCATATCATAGTAGCTATTCGTTACATGTTTACCACGGTTGGTCAGTTACCTGGGTAGATGTGGGAATCATAGGATGTTACAGAGTGGTATCATAGCATGGCACGACACTTTGATTGAATGGGAAGAATGTGTTTTTCATGCATATGTCAGTTTCATATGTTTTGTTTATGTTGTGGACTATGTGGTTGTTGTGTATTCATGATTGTGGTTATTTTTTCGTGGTCTTTCCATGTGGAAGTCGATGATGTTGTTGTTGAGATAAGTTTGTCATGAATGCATGTGAGTGTCTACAGGTTTATGTTCATGCATTGTTATGGTTATGGTTATGCATGTGTAATAGGTTCAATATGAATTCATTAGGGAAATTTTGATGTAAAACATGGGCCTCCAAATGAAATTATAAAAAAATAGAAGAAATAATAAAATAAGATTTGATTACATCATCAAATTTTAGGGGGGAAAATAAAAAAACTTGTTTTTTCAACTCTTATTTTGAACTTATCTCTCTAAGGTTTTGCCCAAATTTCAAGTGGGAATACTCGTTGGATGAAAAATTTAATTCCTCATCCAAGGAGTATGCATGTTGCATACTTTTGATAGACTTTTCTACGTGAAAATTGAGAAATACATAAAAAATGTGATTGCAATCATGTTTTCCATGTATTTCTCATTTTTTGTGAAGCAGGGTCCATCAAAAGTATGCAACATGGGTACTCCTTAGATGAGGAAATAAATTTTACATCCAACGAGTACTCTCACTCAAAATTTGATTAAACCATTTGCAAGATAAGTTTAAAATATGAGTTGAAAAATTAGTTTTATTATTATTATTTTTTTAATATTTTTACTTTTTAACTCCAAAAATCGTGAAGTATTCCCCATGGTTGACATAATCATCTTGAATCCTATTGGTTCTTGTAAAGTCTATTTTGGTTGTACATTTTTCTTAGGAGGCTCATTTTAGACCTCAAAATTCCCCTGATGGTGATGTCATTGTATGTAGTTATGCCATCATGATGTTGCTGATAAGATATGATGATGATATGTTTGCTAAGATATAGATGAAGATGCAGAATATTAGAGACACATTGCAACACTAGACTTAGGGGTAAGAGTTTACTTTCATACAGGTATTATATGGCAGGTAGGTATGTTAGTTAATGGATTGTTATAAGCATTAGGGTCACTTATATCCTTGTCATTATATTGTTTTTATGGTTACATGTATGCTATATGCTAGTTAATTAGTGTGATAATATGTACATGCATCGATTATTCATGAATAATATTAATTTTTCTTACATGTGTTATATTCATATGCATGAGGGTTATGACCATTGCACTTAGGATCTCGATGTTACATGTATCATGCTAATTTGGATTGACCTATGCAGATGGTTAGGGTTATTACATTCATGTATAAGTGGATATATTTGTGATATTGTGTTGTAGTAATCTAGAGTGACTATGCATATGTGATTTTTATGCATGAATGACAATTGTTAATGAGTTTATGATGTGAACATGTTAGCTAGTTAATGTTATGGATATCATGACCTTATTTTTGTTTGAGTTGGTATGTCGATAAGTTATATTGTGCTAATATAGATTTATTGTGCAAAAAAGATAACCTGTTTTTCTATACATTAAGGTATGATCTTGGTTATGACTTATACTTGGTGCTTGAATGTTTGATTATTTCATCTATTTGGTGTTTGAGTGTTTGGTGTCTATTATGTTGGCTAGTTGATTTATCTAAAGAGGTAAATTTATATTTTGTTTGAATGATTAATTAATTGCATGATATGAGTATGTGTCTATAATAATGCTTGAATAAGTGATTTTGTTTTAAGATGGTTGTACTAACAGATATGTGTTGAGACAACCGATATGTACTTGAGTGTAATTAGATGATAGTTGTAGAAGTATGTATTATGACTGATGATTGTGAGATTATTAGTGATTATGACATGGTTATTAGACCTGGAAAATGTTAATATCACATCAATAGATATTTTGTCTTTATTTTTGGAGCATGTCCCTGACATGTGTGTTCAATTACATGGGAGCATGCTTGGAACAACAAGGTAAGATGAATGGTATATTGTTACATTTAATTATGCAGTGGAAGTTATGTGTTTTTGGCCATAGGATACATGGAATTGAATGAAAAAAGAGACCTCCATGAAATCCTGAAGAAGACTCGGGTTGAGATTTCCCTTGGAGGCACTAGGAACCCATTTGAATTGAGTCATGGTGTTTGTTGTTAGTATTGTACTTTTGGTATTTTATGGTTTGTTTGTGGTTGATTTGTAGTATTGTTTATGTCAAGTGCAAGGATCTGCCACTTTGTTTTTGATGTTATATTTTTATTGGTTTTCATGGTTTTATTTTGGTTTTTTATTTATCTTTCCTTTTATGTTTTTGGGTCTTGGGAATTGGTTGGGAAAGAGGAAAGTTAGAGGAGCTTGGGGAGAGCTGAATGAATTCCAACATGTAACAAAAGACTTGGATGAAGCTCAGTGCATGCATAATGGAATTTGAATGTAATAATATGACAATCAGTTGGATTGGTTGGGTCCATTGTTGTAAATGGATGGTAGCAAAATATTCATTGGAAAGGTGATCAGGTATGGTAAAGTGAATGGATTTGAGGCATTAGATGCCTTACCTATATTGGGAATTTTTTTTCTTGATGTTGTGCATGCACAAAGGGAGATATATTAACCTTGAGATTATGTTATATGGTAATTATGTTGTGATAATAATTATGTTGATGCTTATATATGTATACATGTATGTATGTATGTCGTGTCTAAGAGGGTCATCATGGATCATGACTATTTAATGTTAATTTTTATATGTATATATGTATGTATGTATGTCTTTGTCTCATAGAATCATGATTATTTTATGCTAATGTTTATATATATGTATGTATGTATTTATCTATTTCATTGTTTGACGAGTTTGTTAAGGATAATTATTTTGGAGGAATGATTGATTATGTCGGTGAATACCATGAAGAGGTTCCTGGCTATGAGGAATCAAGTGGCAGAGTAGCCTTGACATATTACGAGGTCAGTCTAATGTGAATATGGGTTAATTTTATGTGAGTGTACTATGTTTATCTTTATACTATGGAAGGTAATACTAAAATATACAACAGTGGAATGAAAGCAATGTGATTTGCGACATGTTGGGATAAGCATGGATTTTGGAAAGACACTAGAAGCAAGGTTTCTTGGTAGAAGCAAGGTTTCTTCTTAGAAGCAATGTTGCTTGGTAGAAGCAAGGTTGCTTGCTGTGCATCTGTTTTCATGTTGTATATTTAGTTATTGTACCTATGGTGTTGTGTACATGTTCTTGATGAAATTCTCTATATAGATGGTGTTGTGTACATGTTGGATATGGGGTCTTGTATACATATAGTAGTATACGTAGGTTGGATATACAGTGTTTTCTGCATATGGTGCTATGCACAAGTTGGATACGTAATATTGTGTACATATGGTTCTATGTACATGCTATATATGTAGTGTTATGTACATATGGTGTTGTTGCCATGTTGTACATGTCATTCTATGTATGTATGGTGTTGTGTGCATTATTGTACATGTGGTGTTGTGTGAATGTGGTGTTGTGTACATGTTGTAATGTGTTGTTGCATACATGTTATGCATATGGTTCTATCTACATGTGGTGTCGTGTACATTTTGTGCATGTGGTATTGTTTTCATGGAGTTTACATGTGATATTGTGATCCAGATTTATGCAAGAACACAACAGAATATAGAAATAACCATAAAAATAGAGATGTAGCAGAAATAATGATTCATTTCATTAATATCAAATAACAAAAATATGCTCGCAGACATAATGGAAACAAAATAGCTAGGGTGATGGTATCGAATCTCTAAGAAGAGATGTGGTGGCTACATACCTCTGAACTCTGTTACAATGAGGCTTGAGGGCCTATTTATTATTGAGAAAACAATATAGAATTCTAAACGTCCAAAAACCTAACCCTAGGAGATGAAGCACCAAAAATATGGGCCCTGTTTGGGTAAATTGGTGTTTCAACTTCCCGGGGTCGTAACTTTGTATACTATCTTCGTTTGGTGCACATGATACATCGTTAGAAAGATCTATCCGAGGAGCCCATGCTGATGGTCTCATTGGCACAATCTCTAGCATAGCCACAAAATAGTCTCAGGGGAAAACCTCCTAGCCATCCTTGGCTGCCACCGGCCCTAACCAAACGACTACTCTTCCTACCGCTGAGGTAAATTCTGTACAAAATTAACAAAAACCTATTGCTAAGAATAATAAGAACAAAAAAATTACATCTTGTTCAGAAGATTAGTCAGACAATCAAAATAATCCTAATCAGGAAAAACGCTACCCATGAAATTTCCTTGTAAGATTTGTGCGGAGGACCACTTGACATACAAATGTCCTTGGCTATATGAATGCACTGATTTTATCACAAACAAGGATTCTGGGTGAACACCTATCGTTCTTCATAACCCTTTCCCTAATGAACAACAACAACACATGGTTGACAACCTGCCACAACCCTAGGAATGGGGAAATGGTGGTTCACACCCTTCCGGTGAAGGATCATCCACCATTTATGGAATTGAAAGTGTTGAAATTTAAACCTGAGCCAAGATTTATGGAAATCCTACCATATATGCTCAAGAACCTGGTACTAGTTCAAATCCACCGCCGCCTAACGATTTTCATATCGAATGGCCTACTGCTGACCCCGTGATTCATCCCCCCAAAGGGAAAATTTGACGCAAGACTCATAACACCTCTGCACGTTCATCCCAAAACTATAACATTGTAGAATATTTGGTGCAAGAACCGTAAGTTATGTCTACTCTCGAAGTATTGCAAACTTGCCCAGCACAAAGGGAAGCCTTGCTTTTGGCCATTGGTGGAATAGACACCCAGGATTCTATGCTAGCTATCTTCGATATGGAAAAATATAAGACTTGCCTCTCACACCAACTCGCATTCTAGGTGCAGGTTGTGTCAGAAGGGAGACCAATCCATCACACTATCATAGACGAAGGTGCTTCGACCTGCGTTATGTCACAAACTTGTTGGCTCGCTTTAGGTTCTCCTACCTTGTCATCGTCGTCGAATTCCCTCAAAGCTTTTGATGGCCACACATTAGTCCAAAAGGTTACCTTGCTAGCTTTCCCATCACTCTGAGTGGGAAAATGATAACTATGGATGTTGAAGTCGTAGATCACCATCTTGACTATAATCTATTGCTTGGTCACAGTTGGTCTTATGCCATGACTGCCATTGTAACTTCGATCTTCTGACTCATCCTATTTCCATTAGATGGGAAAATAGTCACAGTGGATTAGTTATCCTTCTGCAACCCTGATTATACCACATTACCAAGTAGCACTGTACCCCTAAGAGGAGGCTTTCCTAACTCTTACGTCAGTATCAGTACCAGTCTTCTGAAGGAATATTCCCTACTAGGTTTTTTTCCTCTCCCACCGCCAGAGATCCCAAATATGGTTGCAATGATATCCACCACTTTGAATGGCTCTATCGACCCATGGATCCTCCCAACGCCTTCAGACATTGATTCCTATGGACATCAGATGCCGCTCTCACCAGTCGAGTTGGCCTTCCAACCCATCCAAATTACATCTGAACCCTCCACTGTTATGGTTTCGACCAAAGTTACGAACCTCCCGCCCATCACAGTTCTCTCTAAGGATCTCCTCAATGAAATCTTGCCTACAAATGAATCTATTCAAGAGATCATGTCTCTACAAGAACGACCTTGGGGAGAGTTTCACCATCACACTTCGATGATCGATTCAGACGTGATAAATACTGAAATCCCACCCTTTGACCCAACTAATATGGTTCCCTCCACTTACACAACTGTTCAAAATATTGATTCAGAAATGAACATGGGTAATATTTCTAAGAAAATTCTCATTGATATCTCAGTCAAAACGGGTATCGTGGAAAATATTCAGATTGGAGAAGATTGCAATCCTGAGGAAATTGCACGCTTCACATCCATTTTCAAGGAATTCTATGATGTGTTCGCTTGGTCTTATGACAAAATTCCTGACATATATTCATCTATAGTTGAGCATGAAATCAAGATTTATGACAATGCCAAACCAATTCGACAGCGACTCAGGCCTTTCCATCCACACAAAGCCGCCGCCATCAAAACTGAGGTAGAAAAAATTTTAAGCGCTGGTTCCATCTATCCCATTCCTTTGACAGAATCAGTTTCCAATCCAGTTCTTGTAGATAAAAAATAAGCCACCATCCAAGTTTGTGTCGACTATCGTGATCTGAACGTTGCTTGTCTCAAAGACAATTATCCTATGCCATTCATAGATCAGATTCTCGATGATTGTGCTGGATGTGAATCTTTTTCCTTCATGGATGGATTCTCGAGCTATAACTAGATTGCAATTAAAAAATAAGACTAGCATAAAATTTCCTTCATCTGTCCTTGGGGCACATTTGCGTATCGTAAACTCCCATTCGGTCTGAAGAATGCTGGAGAAAATTTTCAGCAGGCTATGGACTATGATTTCCACAACATTTGACATATTGTATAGGTGTACTTGGATGACCTTCCGGCCCATTCCAAGAAACGACCTGATCACCTTGCTCATCTGAAAGAAATTTTTGCGAGGTGTAGATTCTACAATATATGTCTGAATCCTCACAAGTGCATATCCATGGTCGAGTCCGGCCGTCTGTTAGGTTTCATTGTCTCGAAGCATGGGATTAGGGTTGATCCTGGTAAGGTTAAAACAATTTTTGAATTTCCAGCACCACAACCCATCCTCCAGCTCCAACATTTGCAAGGGAAGGAAAATTTTTTACATAGATTCATTGTTAACTATGCCGAGATTACAAAAGGATTCATGCAATTATTGAAGAAGGGAACACTATATTTGTGGGATGACCTAGCTCAACATTCATTTGATGCTTTAAAAAATGCACTTATTTCAGCCCCACTCCTTAGTTCCCCCGACTACTCACGAGACTTTCTCCTCTACCTGGCAGCCTCACCATCCTCACTTGGAATGGTTCTGGTTCAAGTTCACAATGAAGACAGTGAACATGTGATATACTACTTGTCAAAAGGTCTGATTGGACCTAAACCACATTATTCACATGTGGAGAAACTATCTCTGGTGGTAGTCTTTACCGTCACCCGACTCCGACACTATATATTGCTGCGACAAACTACTGTTATTGCTTTGGAGAACCCCATGCGACACATTTTGTCTCAACAAATTATTAGAGGAAAATATTCCAAATGGATCATAATCCTCCAACAATTTGATTTGGTCTTCACAGCTACCAAAGAAAATAAATCTCTAGTCTTCACCGAATTACAATCGAACCTTCCCAGAATCAACCCAAGAGAAGTAGCTCATGATACATTTCCTGACGAATTTGTATACTTGCTTGATTCCTTGAACCCATGGTATGGAGACATTCTGGTCTACCTACAAATCCATCACTTCTGCCCAACTCTCACATCCGATGACCATCGTCGTATCCGCCACCATGCAAAGCACTACCTCGTGCTGAATGATATTCTATATCGCCGTGGTGTCGATACTATTCTCCGATGTTGTCTCACTTTCGATGAAGCAAAATGCATTTTGAATGACTGCCACACAGGGGCATGCGGTGGTCATCTTTCAGGCATAGCTACTACCCAAAAAATCCTGCGCACTAGTTATTATTGGCCAACTTTGTTTAAAGACTGCATTACAGCGGTCCAGAAATGCCATCCATGTCAAATTTTCACGAAAAAAATGCATGCTCATCCCACCCCCCTACATCTGGTTATCTCCATTGGTCCTTCTGCCAAGTGGGGAATTGACTTCGTCACTTGCAATCACATTTCAGAAAATGGACACAAGTACATCGTGGTTGTGGTCGACTATTTTATGAAATGGGCAGAAGCCATTCCCACTTTTAAGGTTGATGGCAAAACCACCGCTCTCTTCCTGTTCAATCAGGTAATCTGTTGGTTCGGCGTACCCCTATCTATTGTCACAGATCATGGATCCCACTTTCAAAATCATATGATGACCGAATTAACATCCATGCTAGGTTTTCATCAAGATCAATCTTCATCTTATTATCCTCAAGTTAATGGTCAAGTCGAAGCCGTAAAAGGTGTCCTCAAAACCATGATTCATCGATTAGTCATAAATCATAAAACCACATGGCATTAGAAGTTGTATTCCATGTTATGGGCATACCGAATGTTAGTCAAAACTTCCACAGGCTTCACGCCATTTCAACTTGCATTCGGCCTAGAGGCAGTACTTCCAATCGAGTGTGAAATTCCATCACTCAAACTTGCAGTTGAACTCCTACCTGGCACCACTGCCACGGAAGAGCACTTTCTCTTGCTCGATCATTTGGATGAAACTCATCGAGATGCTACAATGGCACTCGAAGCTCATGAATTCTGAGTCAAAGCTCAATACGACAAATCTGTCAAGCCTCGTTCTTTCCAAGAGGGTGATCGTGTTCTACTCTATGATCAGAAACATGATCTCTTGGGGGCAAGAACACTCCAACCATTATGGCTTGGTCCTTACATCATCACTAAAGTCCTCTCAAAAGGGGCTTATGAACTTCAAGACTGTAATGGAATCCCACTCGCAGAGCCCCGCAACAGACTCTATCTAAGGAGGTATTTTGCCCAGTTTCACAGTAGTCATATGCTTTGTAATTTTATGTATATAAGTTTTGCCTATTTTTTTTTATGGATCTGCATATTTTTTGGTTTTTGAGGTGTTTTTTCTCATCTACAATCTTTTTTTCATATATATGTCGTCATCCTCCTTATCATACGTCGGATAAACGGATGGTGCTAGTCATCACACTAGACACATTGCTTCAGCTACTTGGGTTCTCTACACTCCTGAGTCATAACTTATTGGTTCTGGGGGCATTTTCCTAGGTAGTGAGACCAATAACATTTTCGAGTACATGTCAGTGATCCAACTCCTCATAGAGGCAGCATCTCACGATGTGTCTAGTTTAATGGTCAGGTTAGATTCCCAACACGTCATTATGCAGTTAAACAATCATTATCATGTTCGTCATCCAGTCTTGTTATGTTATCTTTTAAGGGTGCCACTCTTAGAACGTCAATTTCAAACAATCACATTTGAGCATGTTCCTAGAGAATTTAATGCATTAGCCGATTCATTGGAAAACAATGTGTTACATTGGCATTTGTCACATTTGTTATAAAAAGATTTACACATGAGTATATATATTTTTTATTTTTCATAAAAAATACATAAAAATTAAAAAACACGAAATCACCAAAATGTATGTATGTATGTATATATATATATATATATATATATATATATATATATATATATATATATATATATATATATATATATATATATATATATATATATATATATGTCATTTCCAGTACAATAGTTACATCAAAAAATCTTCCAAAATTGGGTGTTTTACAAAATTTTG
Source organism: Pinus albicaulis (assembly GCA_034641835.2). NCBI lineage: Eukaryota > Viridiplantae > Streptophyta > Pinopsida > Pinales > Pinaceae > Pinus > Pinus albicaulis. Next base: position 123,120,599 of record CM076573.1, read on the forward strand.
GCTATACTAAGCCCTACTATGATACTTATACATCCGCTCCAACAGCTAGGCCTGATGCTCATGATAACATACAACTACTCTGTCTATCCTCCTCAGAGGCACTAGGTATCTCTCTGGCACACCTATGATATGCCACTGCAAACGAAATGGAACCTCCCGCATAGGAAGGGGTGGTATACCCATACTCAAACCCTCCAGGTTTTTGGAGAGTTCATGTAAGATTTGGGCATCACCATCCCCGGCAGCTTCCACATCCTCAGCTAGTGCGCCAGCCCTGTGTAGCTACAGTACTCGCCATGCATAGCGAGGTGCCCCAACTGGGTAGACAGGTGCCACATCTGTGTCAAGAAAACAAACTTCATGTCAAAACATAATTTTCACTCTATTTTAATAAACAAAAAAATTGCGTAAACATTCAAAAGACAGAAACAAAGTACTTCCTAAAGCACTGATCATTTATTTCTTACCATCGAGTCCCCACGGGGTGCCAAGGGGCAACACTAACTCTGGATGGCCACTGAAATTCATCCCTGCATATGGATATTCCTCAATCATAATGATCTGCGAGTCCAACCAATCAAAAAACCCATCGTCAAAGTAGTGACGGACTGGGCCCTCTCCAGTCCATGGAATCAGAGCTGTCCACCGAACCTATCTTGGCTCACGTGGGCCCAATGGCACTGTAATGATCCTCGGCCTCATCAATGGCACCCACTGTAGTAAGAAGGAAGCAATCAATGTCGTACCCAAAATCGCTTTGGGTACAAGTCTTGAATGTTGTGAGCTCTGCATGGACCTGACAGACAACTCCATCACACCAGTCAAACGCCTGAGGCTGCATACAATCCAAGGCTAGTAGCATCTGGGTCTTGCTGTCCACATGCTGACTCTTAGCCCCTACCAAGTGAATAATTAGCCATAGTATAGACCTTAGTGGTCTCAAAGCCACCCCTACAATAGGCACCCGGTTTCTCACTGCCTCTGTGTCACATATGCAATGAGTCAAAATAATATCAGCAGTGGAACACGGATCCACTCTAGACCCCACCAGGTAGGGCCTTTGTCCATGACATGATAGGTTGGTCAAAAAGTACACATCATCCTTCTCGATTAAGAGCTCATTACTGCCAATCTGAAAGACATGGTGCTGCTCGTCCCATTGCTGAATCAGGCACCTCAGGAGGTCCTCTTGACCCTTCATCAGTTCTAAACATGCATATTTTATAAAACCACATCTTTGGACAGCCACTAAGCTTGCAGCATCAGTAACCATATCTCTTTCTTCACGTTCATGTTCTCTCTCTTGCCAGATACTCATGATTAACTGTTGAATACCTACAAATGCAACATTTTCAACTAATTAGAAATTGTTTGCACCACTTCAAAACATTTATAAATTAGTTCCTAAAAAATGCGTTGCACCTAACACTAGCTATAGTGAAAAACAGAGTGCACTAACGCATCCTTCCTTCGCAGGAAGTGCACTTAATGCGGCTCCAGCACTGCTGGCCCGCGTTAGCTGCTAATATTTTTTAGGCCCTGCCAAATTTCCCATTTTGAACCAGAAAAACTTCACAAAAATACAATTAAATGATAGTAGGAGGTTCTAGCTCTTACCTAGATCTCGTGGGAAGGAAAACTGTTGCCCGGATTGACCGTAATCTTTAGTTGAAGTTTTCACCCTTTTTCACCCCAGAGCTCCTTCACAGCACTCAAAACAGTGAAAATGAAAGTATTATGACCTTCTTATAGCCATTTCTGGGGCATGAATTTCTTATCTAGTCGATAATAAGGTGTGATTTCTTCCTACACATGTGTCGCGACTATTGAGTTTAGTTACTGATGTCCTGATGGGTGATAAAGATTTGTATGCAGACATAAACATGTTTTGACCCGTTTATCGAGCATTCTTTTTACAGTATTTTTCTTTCTCATTAATCCGAAAAACCTCGAGTTCTCCTCTTCGAACTCATTAAAATTAAATGAATTCTATTTCGATTGTTCTTTTCATGGTATTTTTATTGCTCGTTAATCCGAAAAACTTGGAGTTCTCTTCTTCAGACTCATTAAAACTGACATGAAGAAACACTGAGCTTTCCTTTTTAGGGAATTTTTCTAGCTCATAAAACTAAAAAAACCCCAAGTTTCCTTTGTTGGGCTCGTTAAAATACCACGACAGAGAGTAAGGAGCCATTCTTTTCCTATTTTATAGAGCTCTTTAAACAGAAAAGGTGACCGAGTTTTCTCCGCATGACTCATTAAAATTTCAAGGAAAGCACCGAATTTTTCTTTGTTGGACTCGTTAAAACTTCACAAAGAGTACTGAGTTTACTTCGTCTCCTCGTACTCATAACAAAATGAGGTAGACGTCCATCGAACATATATTTCTCACTTTTCTGTCTTTGATGGACTAACTCACAGAAAATGATCTATTTCGGGCTTGCTATTCTCCCTTTGTCGTGCTCGGTTATCAAGACATGACAAAGGTACCCCATGGAGTTGTATTTTATGAAATTTTTCAGACTCTCTAAATATGAAAAATTCACTGAGTTTACTCATCTCGATTCGTTAAACCTAATCAGATGGGGCACAGAGTTGTCTTTTACGACATTTTTCAGACTCTCTAAATATGAAAAATTCATCGAGTTTACTCGTTTTGACTTGTTAAACTTAATCAGTCGGGGAAAATTTTGGACAAAATAGATACTACCTCTGTTACATTTTTAGAAAGACTGATTTGGCAGCAAAAATCTTGAACATGGCAATTCCCAGAAAACTCTTTCACAGTTAGCCAAACACTACCATCTTTGAGTATTAGCCTTCATCTCTTAGTGCTCCTACATCGGTAAAATCCTAACACACTCTTTGGTGTTCATTAAGCCTCAGTTTCCTAGTACCCTGTTATAGTGCCTTCTATTGTTCAAGCAAATCTCGCTATCTACTACTCCTCTTATCAACCAAACTGCTCATTATGCCAGAAAATATTTGTCGTCAAACATCCCCATTTTCTCTTCATTATCTCCATCATAAAAGAAATCATTTGGTTTTCATTTTGTGTTGATTGATGTAGGATGCCTCAGTGCCTACCTTTCAACAGATCTCTTCCTATCGACTTCAACATCTTATCTAGGAAGTTGATCCAAAAAACCATCAGTACCCAGATACTTGTAGACATCAATGGCAGGTAATATTGTGTTTGATTAGGAGTCATCATCATTGGCTCCTGATCGAATGATTCTACGAGTGTTCAACTTCAACTCTTTTTATTCACAGTCACTAGATTGTACTGTGCATCTTAGGGACCATCATCATTATCAGTGGCCACCTTTTTGTCTATTAACAGTTTTCATTATCGATTGGTAATCAAATTATTTCTCACATGTTTGATGACAACTCCTTCATTCACATGTTGAGAAATATGGATTTTAAGTGAAGCAACGGTCAAGACCTTGGGTCAAAGGTTGCATCATTAAAGCTATGTTCCCTTCCCCAAGTTGCGATATTGTTTATGAAGACAGCTTCTTCAGCCTGATCCTGTTATGATAGAAATTTCCACATTGTGCTTATCGGTGCATAGATTCTTCATATCCATGTTCTAGATAAATCATGTTAATTAAGCTACTGAGAATGGGAATGCCCGACTCAAGGCAGATACTATATTTTCTAACATATGTTGTTGTTTCAGGTTTTCCTCAGTCTTTCAATCTATTTATCTCTACTACACACATTATAAAGTATTTCGGCCATTGTGTTTATCTCTAACCTCACACTTTAGGGGGCATCTATTACAATTCAAATGACCTCATCATCAGCTCAGAGGAGAAGACAAATATGGAAGGAATACAAAGACCTAGACCAAACCTATTTCTGCCAAGGTAACACACCACTATAACATCAGGAGAGTGTTATAACGCATTTGATCAATGCAAAGATCATGTTAGTGGCTAGGGAAATGCTCTGTTTACACTAGAGGGCAGTGTTACCCATGTTTTTAGTTTGAAATAGGAAAAACCCATGGAGAATGATTTGAATTTCCATCTTTTTCTATCTCCACGAGGGAAATGGAGTGAACCCTAGAGGAAAACCCAAAAAAACCTAAATGAGGTGATTTGGATGGATAACAAGCCAATCTGAAGCATATCTGAAGGTGAGGTATCAGATCTGAAAAAAGGCTGAAGACTCTGAATTTCCAAACAACCTGCAATAGCAAAAACTCTTCCACAAGAAGTCTAGGGTATTGAAGCCCTATGGGGCTAGGTTCCCACTTATTTGAGAAAAAAAGAACAAGTATAGGTCCAAAACGGGTGGAGACGGAGATCATACAACTCTGAACAGAGGCTCAGACAAACCCAGAAAACTTTCAGAAAAATTCCCGCAAAAATTTCAGGTCGCAGTTTTTGATCTGTTTTTAGCAAAGGTCACAATTTTTGGGCTGAAAGATGCGTCCTGAGGGTCCAGGTCACATTTTTTGGGCCAAAAAGTTTTACCTTCACTTCTAACACTCTCAGTGGCAGATTTCAAAAATATTTGTCGTCTCACTTGCGACTGATGTCTGTCACCTGCGCAATAGGTCTGAAAACACACGGAAGTTAGAATTTTTATTGTTTTAGGGTTTTATAGGTTAAAAAAAACATCAAGAAGAGAAAAAAACAAGGGGCTGAAGAGAAATCCTAGGGTTTTAAGTAGTTGGATATGAAAGGATCAAAACAATGACAACGGTTGTAATCGTAAACTCGTGTGGAGTCACCAGTTGTTACTATGAATCTTAATTCCAAGCGTATGAGAAAAATACCACTTTAGCGATGCATAGCCAACAACCCTGATAGCAAAGATGACTGCCAATGTCTTTAGATCTGCAGTTAGATGATCAAGATAAATGCTGCAAAAATCTAGATCTATGCATTAGAAGACATTAAACAGTAGAAAAAACAAGATTTACTCCATGCATCCAATAGAAAAGACAAGAATATGTTGAATGAATTTTGTATTAGGGGCACCTGGGAGGAAAACATCGGAGGGTGTTCCCAGTTCTCCTCAATGGGATGGGTTGTTGTTAGTCCTCAACACTTCAGATCTAAAATTCCTCTCTCTTGATGGTGTAGAAAACCCAGACAAAAATGATATCAAAATATGACTATGATGGGGGATCAATAGTCAAACCAAAAGTATAGATCCAGAGTGATATTTAGGCAACAAAAGGTGATAAATGAATGGAAAAACCGTTCTATTTATAACAAAATATTGAGTTAGTCTAGATATTGGTGCATAGTTAAAATATTATTAATCAAATCAAGATCCAACTTTTATGGAATATTTTATTATATTTTTAGAGGGAAAAGGAATTTGACTTCGGTTAAATCCCTTTATTTGTAAATAATAAATAAATAAATGATTTATTTATTATTTTAAGGATGTGGTTCAGTAATAATCAAATAAATAATGATTTATTTAATTGTTTATGGGTGATTTAGTCATATTTAACAAATAATATTATTTAAATAAGGTTTAAAAAACTATTCTTTAGGAAATAATAAGATAAGTAATGATTTATCTAATTAATTTCCTTGTTTTGGGTTAAATATAACCAGGAATATTAATCAAACTATTGTTTAATTAATTATTCCTTGAGGAAAATAAAAGAAATGTAGATTTATTTAATATTTCCTCACAAACTTTCCTGTTTAGACCATAAACAACTTAATAAAGGTGGTTTACTAAGTTATTTTTATAGTGAAAGAAATTTTACTTAGGGTAAAATTGGTCTTACATGGTGTACTTGGATCCATCTAATGATAATAGGTTATATAACCAAAAAATGGTGTACCACTTTGACACATAGGTTTTGGAGTTTATATGTTACTGTACCATGATTTATAGGAGCCTAGCTTTAATAAATGTGAAATGGAAGCAATCCAAAAACAATAAAATGAAATTTAAGCAAGCTAGCTAAAACTCATGAAGTAAACTAGCTAGAATGGCACAAAAATAAACATAAATACTCAAGAGAGAGAGAGAGACTGACACGAATGGGTTGGGCCCTAACTCACAAGCTCAACTCTTTGAAACTAAATCAGTGAAGGAAAAACTAAATACTCATTTTATTGCAGAAATAGTCTCATTACATAATAATGAAAGTCTCAAAATTCTATCAAAAGAGTTAAGAGTCTACTAGCTTCCTCAAAAATTCAAAGCCTAATGAGATCTTGCTATGCTCAATTTAACCTAAAAGGTAGCTACCAAAAACTCCCTTAAATGTAGGTGATGTGTCCCCTTCGACTGTAAGAGAAGTGGAGCTTTGGTGCACTTGATCTTCCACGTGATTGGTTGAATTTGATTTTGAGTTATCATAGGGAATATCAAGGATCCCTTGGTTGCCTTTAGGAGTTGAGGAGGTGGAAAACCCTCATATAATCTCTCCTTGTTGTCTTCTTTGAGCTTTGATTGCCCAATCTTTAAAAAAAATGTAATATCTTTGTAATTTTCATGAATTTAACCCATATTAGGCATTCAAAGTATGACAAGCCTTAATCACCATCTACACTAAGCAACATATAACCATAATGTAATTAAATGTGAGAAAGAGAGACTAATAAGGCTAAAAAGGAAACAATGAACCCCTCCAATTATACCTAATGTTGGTTCCCATTAGTTTAGGCTACGCTAGAGTAGGCTAGAGTAGGCTAGGCTAGACTAGGCTAGGAAAGAGTAGGTTAGGCTAAGATGGTGTAGGTTAGGCTATGATAGAGTAGGTTATAGAAGGCTAATCTAGGAAAGGATAGAGTAGGCTAGGGTAGGATACAATGGGCTACTCTAGAGGAGGTTAGGCTAATCTAGGCTAGAGAAAGCTAGGCTAGAGCAAGCTAGGCTTACCTAGGCTATAGTAGACTAGGCAAGGCTAGGCTAGGCTAGGCTAGCGAAGAGTAGACTAGGCTAGGCTAGAGTAAGCTAGGCTATGATAAAGTAGGTTAGGCTATGCTAGGCTAAGATAGGCTAGAGTAGTTTAAGATAGTCTAGCCTAAGCTAGGGTAGAATATAGTAGGCAAGGATACACTAAGCTATGCTAGAGTAGTCTAGGATAGGGAATAGTAGGCTAGGAAAACATAAAGTAGGTTACGCTAGAGAATGGTAGAGTAGGCTAGGATAGGTTATAGTAGGTTAGGCTAGGTTATACTAGGATAAGATATAATATGGTAGGAAAGAGTAGGTTATGCTAAGCCAGAGTAGGATACAATAGAATAGGCTATACTAGAGTAGACTATGCTAGAGGAAGCTAGGCTAGATTAGGCTGAGCTAGAGTAGGTTCGGCTAGGATCGGCTAGAGTAGGTCAGACTACGCTAGGCTAGCCTCAGCTAGAGTAGGTTAGGCCAGGCTCAGCTACAGTAGGTTAGGTTAAGCTAGGCTAGTGTAAACTACACTATTCTAGGCTAAAGTACACTATGCTAGGAAAGAGTAGGCTAGAGTAGGCTAGGTTAATCTAGGCTTGGCTAGTGTATGTAAAATTAGGCTAAGATATAGTAGGCTAGGCTAGGAGAGGAGAGAGAAGACTAGGCTAGTAGAGGTGAGAGTAGTCTATGCTAGGCAATGATAGATTAGGCTAGTCTAGAGTAGTGTAGGATAGAGCTGGCTAGGGTTGAAAACAAAATGTTAGGAGAGCATAGGTTGTGCTAATATAGGCAAGGGTAGGATATAATTGGCTAGTTTGGAAGTGTATTTGGTGCATGGGTGGACAAAATACAATGTGCTTAATAGGGAGGTTTCTTTCCTACAAGAAAGTCGTAGGTCAATTGGTTTTATCAAACGTTAGTGGAACAATTTAAACATGTAATAAGCTAAGTTAAATGGAAACATAACATGCTACATAAACAAAGAAACAAAAATACAACAACATTTACAAGAAACATGCTCAATCAAGAAAACACACTAATAACTCAACAATGGAGAGCTCTATCCTTTTATTAGGTTTTGGTAGTGGTAAATGATAGAATGCTAAATCTCTTATAGTGGATCCTTAGAGCTATGGAGCTCCAATATACAAGACAAGGAGGTATCTTCCCCTCAATATTTTAGAAAGCCTCTCATCCCTCTAGAAGAATGATATATCACTAGACACGTAGTGACCTCTTCTCTCTTGGATTGAGGTATTAGATGGAAAACAACTAAATCCTTCCACTACTCTTGTTGCTTGACAACACAAGATGGTTTTCTATTGAGAAATTTGGCTAGCATAACAATGTGCTCTCTTGTTTCTCTTCCCATGCCTAGGTTTTATCGAGAAATTTCAAATTTTCCCTCCCTCTCTTGGTACAAGATGGAAATTGACAGAAGAGTGGCAGTCTGATTCCTTTGTGTGCTATACTAAAGCCTCAAGGTGGCTCAAAGATGGCTATACTTTTCTAGCTTGAGTGAGAATATTTTTCTCCAAGTGTGACAAGTTGTCCTGGATGGTGACTTTCTACATCCTCAGGACAACACAACTATTTGAGTATAGCCGCGATGATCTTCGCGGCTATCAAAGAAAAAGTCACAATGATCGCCCGGGGTCAGTGCCTCTTGTGTGAAGTTCAATAAATTTTCATGTTTCACCTTGGAAAAAGTTAAAATTTTCAGCTCCTGTAATGTATTTCATCCCTAAAGATGTTTATTTGTACCTTTTTCTTGACATTTTCTAATGTTGTTTTCTTGTATGATTTTCTAGTGTTAATAGTTGCCCCTAATGTATGAGGTCTAGGAAGAACTCTATAGTCTAAACAAATTATATTTTTCTTTTTGTGTAATCCTTTTGAGAGAGAGAGAGAGAGAGAGAGAGAGAGAGAGAGAGTAACTTGCTTGGAAAATGAAGTTGGAGACCCCTTAACGTTAGTAAAAGAGATATCGTGCTCCCTTGGAAGCCTACAAAAGATCAAATATATATAATATTTCTATGAGTTGGGAATGTGTCATGCTCATGATGTTTTGACTAGTTAAGTTTATATGATAGATAGTGGTTCTATCTATGTCACTTTTGTGGTAGTGACCTAATGTTGGTTGATGACGACGGTTGTTTATGCACTCAGGGGAATTTTTATTTGAAAGAAGGTTAAATTTGGTGCCCAGATGCATAATCTTGGTATGGAATGTTTGTTTAGAATAAGTGCTCATTGTATGCATAGGTTTGTGACTATTATGGACCTTCTCATGTAAGAATTGTTGAAAGAGATGCTTATGAGGTCACGGGTCTTCGATGAATTTTGACAGAGTGAAATTTTTTTAAATTATGATAACATCTTTGAAATGAAAATTTATTTTGAAATCGAATCTCGAGAGGATCAATGACATCAATGGGAAATGATGATTCCCATTCTGCCATTTGTGGATGCCCCTATTGAAATGAGGAATCATCTAAGGTACTATCTCCTTGGAAAATGGTTGTTGATGTTGACAAGAAGGAAAAACCAACCGACTGAGATGCGTACTGATTCAAGGGACCAAGGTCTCTAATGTAGCATAGCGGGGTGTGATAGGTTAACTTAGGCATGATGAAAATAAATGGTTGTAACTGATGATGGTATTCTAGTGGCCCGAGGTCAGAGCTTGTAAATGCAACTGGAGACAGTCATAACTATTTATGGTGAGGGAATCCCTGGAGTCGGTAGGACATCCAGGGTGGGTGTGTGGTTGTTATGAGTATCATGGTACAGTGTGGTAAAGAATGCGTAGCTCCGATCAATGGTGATTAGGGACTGCTTCCAAGTGATAAATGTGAATGGATGGGTGGGATTTCTCTCCTAACAAATCTTTGTACACTTTCCAAATGAAGATAGAATGGGTTTGGATGTATAAGCATGAATATGGGTGCCCCTATAAACATGAAAATAATCCATCACTATGGTGTGAGGAGGGTGTTTTGCTGAGGGTGGGGGCCCCATTGGTTGGTCTCAGTGTGAGAGTGATGAAGAGGATGAAAAGTCTCATAGATGGGTTATACTAATGGGGATGTGGTAGGCCAAGTGCAAGACGCGATGGTCCATATTTTATCTACTTATGAGAATGGTAGTCTGGGAAATGGGTTATATCATGACATGGGTAAAAAATGACTTGATGGATGATGGATGAATGAACATGAAGTGCTTTCTAGACTTGGATGTTATGGCCATCGCTCTAGACATTTGGTGTATGGTCTACTTGAGTGATGGATTTCATGGAGGGTAGGGCTCCCCTAACCTGTGAGAATCTTTATCACGTGCGAGGTGAGGTGGTAATAAACATGGTCAGGTGGATGGAACCTATGTTTGATCTCCATGGAGAAATGATTTCAGGATATGAAAGGTTCTTTGGGGAGCATATCATGCTAGGGATAGAATGATACCTACTCTTGTACCATTAGTGGTTGGGGTAATTATATCTTGATTTTCTAAGTTGTGATTTGGTTTTTCATTAAATTTGATAAAATATATGTATAATGAGGCAATAATAAATTAATTTTATAATGGAACAACTATTTCCAAATAAAATTAGTTTAATATAAATAGAGTAGATAATCTAAACACAATTGAAATTTTATTATAATTTAAATTTGTATACATTTGACTATGTCTAATATTGAATTATTTAAATCAACAAACAATAAAAATTTGTTAAAAAATTATTTCTTGCAATATTTTATTTTAAAATTTATTATTCAATTAAATAACATTAAATTATATAAAGAAATAATTAAAAGTCATATTTTGAATTTTTTTAAGATAAATTAATACTTATTTTAAATAAAATTTTCATATTATTTATTTAATTATCAATAATTATTAGATGAATAATAATAATTTAATTTTTATCAAATATTCACAAATTATTTCTAGTAATACTCTACACAAATACTTGAAATTGATATAAAAAATAATTATAAACTTTTGATGTTGAATATATATATATATATAATTTTTAAAATTAATTCTCATTTATCAATTAATATAATGTTATTAAATAAATTATATAAAAATATTCAATATATTTTATATTATTTCTAAAAAAATATTACTCCATAAAAGAAAATATTTTTTTAATAATTTTTTAAAATATTAATATACCCTTATCGAGTTTTACATATAACTGTGTAGATCAACTTGGGGAAGAAAGGTAGCTAAAATTAAACTGGCTTTGAATAGTAATAAGTATTAGCCAAACTGAGTGCAATCAGTCGGTGACAAAATTATAGCAAGTAAACATGAAATTTTTTTAAAGATTTGTAGTTATAAACATGAAATTTTTTTAAAGCTTTGTAGTTATTTTGGCTTTTATCGCTGATTGTGAGATATTTTAAAAAATAGTTTTGATTTATTTTCATATTTAATTGGTTTAGAATTTGGTTGGGATTCATCGAAATGACATTTTTAATGGTTGAATTTTGCATAATAAAAATATTTATGAGTTTGTCAGATTATTAAAAACACATATTTAAACAACACAAATCAAATTTCTAGCAAAAAAAATTTCACAGTATTTTGGTTATAAATCCATCTAAAATTCCAAAAAATCACACTTAATAACAACTCTTTTTGAATTTTACAATCAAATAGATTTCAAAATATGTTTCTTTTAACAATCATTGAAACCAAAATGTCCCAATTGCAAAAACTCTCCCATATCGTTTACTACATGAACTTCCTATTATTAGGAGTAACATAGCTGACATAAAAGCAATAATTAGATACTAGTATGAAAACTATGAAATTAGATATATATTTGTTAGTGTGGCATTAATGATTAAAAATAAAATATGGAAATAATTACAATAAGTCAAATTAGAATTAATGAAATTTGAAAATGAATTAATAGGATTGATAAGTTAAATTATTAATTGTGTAAATTAAGATTAGATGAAATAATAATGACTTAATTAAATTAATAATTGAAGAATTAAAATAACTTTAAAATATTTTATTAAATATAAAAAGGGTTTAATTAAATTATAAAGCTGGTGTTAAAATAGAATTACATTATAATGGAGCAAAATAGAATAAAAAGTTATAAACAAGTAAAATAAAATAAAAAATGAGAATAAACAAGAAGATTATGGAGAGAATTAAACGTAAAAATATAGAAAAAGGAGGAGGAAGGGAAAGAGAGAAATATAAGAATATGAAAAGACGAAATAAAAAGGAGTAGCCAGGAACAGAAGAGAGATATCATGGGAAGGTTTAGGAGAAGGGAAAAGAAGAGAGATATCATGGGAAGGTTACAGAGAAGGACAACATTAGGATAGGTTAGAACTGATATATTTAGAGGAAAATAAATGGATGTTGATTTTACAAGAAAGGAAAAAATAAATGGATGTTAATTTTATAATAAATGTTAAACTTATATCCCCCGATCGAGGTGCCAGCTATCCATGCAAGAAGCTCCACACGAAGACAGGGTAGGGGTACGTGGCAGACGCATGTGAAGGCCGTCACAACAAAATCAAGGATGAAGAGAGCTCATAGGGATGGGCAGCTCCACCCAAAGAGAGAAATGAAGGAATTAAAACATACTGCAGAACAGCCAGGCGCAACAGGTGGGCTGTCAGGAATGTCTTGGGGTAAGTTCTAGTGTGTACGATGGAAACGGGCTATGTACATTCCCCTTAACATCATATGGTTGTTTGTCTTCAATCGCACACTGAGTCACAGTGAGAAATTCAGCGGTCGAGGGAGAATTCTACAACCTCCACCATATCGACGCCAAGGGTATGTATCCATTTCTCTGTTCATAAATGCCATGAAATGAGTCTCTGGGTTTCGATCTATGAAATGGAGGATTCTGTTTTTTTCTGGATTATTTCTACTTGGTTCAATATATCGTTGTGCATTACCTACGTTACGTACTTATATCTCCTTTCAATATTTCCATGCAACATGCTTCTGTTTTTGTTTCTATTTACTTGGAAAGGAAGACCTCAATGTCCCTAGTTTACCTTTGTTGGTTTGATTGTAAAACTTTGGCTTCCCGAGAGTTAGCAATTATCACTATGGATAGTCTAGAATGGGTTGATTTAAGGGAGTTCTGTGTACAGGACTTCAGTGAAGGATCTATGGTAGGAATAAAGGGTATTTATCCTCATGTACAAGGAATAGCTTTGAACTACTTTCTCTACATTGTGGCCTGGTTTTCTGCTTTTGTCTGTTCATAGTCTTGCTCTGGTCCTATATGGATATTTTGGCTTTGCAGGCTCTACTATGGTTTTGCATGGAGTTGTAAGGACCCGGAAGGTCATTGTATGGACCTTGCATGGCATTTTTACGCTCTGCATCCTACCCAATTTGGGCGTTATGTTCTTTCCTCGTCTCTTCATGGCTCTAATTTGTACTGCAATCAACAGTGTTGGGAAATAGGTTGTATGGCCTCTAACGATTTTAATGTAGGTGGTGTCACTATAAAGGGCAGCAACAAAGGTTCGATTTTTTAGTGAGTCAGTCATGTTGGTTGTTTTGTCACTTTTATTAATTTAACTAATTCTCATATTAAGGGCATTATTGTTAGTAAATATGGTGGGATTATCTGGGTCTAGGCTAGTATGGGAAGGAGGAGTTGGGTCTGTTACACTTTGTATAGGGTGAAGTATTCTATTGTCACTAGTCTGTCTACTCAGGAGTTGTTGTCTGTTTTTTATTTGAGTTCTCTGAATATTCCAAAGTTGCATGGAATGTATGTCGGTGAAGGCAACCAGGCCCTGTTACTCTGTGATTGTGTTTATCTCTTGGGTTACTTTAATCTTGTCATGTTGTGTATTGTTTCAGGTCTTCCAAGAATTTCTTTCCTGCATAGAAACTTGTTGGAAGACCAGAATTTGAAGAGAATGGTGAAAGGTCAGTCGATAAAGAAGGGTGCAAAGGAAAAGGGGAAATTCAAAGCTCCAAAACCTGTGCCAGCCAAACGTGGAAGAAATTCTGGCAAAGAGGTGATAGAGAACATGTTTTAGACATATTCATCTGGTACACCATGCTACATTAAGTCTTTGATCCATAGGTGGGAGCAGCAATCAACGACCAAGGAAGAGGAGGAGGCTGACCACGGGGGCCTCAGTCAATAAACCTCTATCCTATCACGTGCATTCGTGGCATATTAAACAATTTCCTTAATTTGACTACATATTGGAAAATAACCCTAAAAAACACATTATTTAACCCCCTACCAATATGAACCCAATACACCTTCCCAATTTAAAAAACCCCTTCTTCCACTAGATATTGTAGGTATCCATTTTTTTCATTAACATTTTTTATACACCTTTATATTTTTTCATTAACTTTGACCTCCATTTTTTATACCTGTCAGTATAAAAAACCTTTACCCCCTATATATCCCCCAATATATTATGCCATTTTTTCCTCAATATAAATCCCCCAATGTAAACCCACGTGGTATGGTATTGCTCCCCCAATGCAATTCCTGTGAGGCTAACATGGTTGAGGAAGAATTGAAACCTATGATTATGACCTTGGTAATACTTGCAACAGATTATCCTTATTTCATCACTCCATTCGCACCTATTGGATACTAAAATTCCTTTTGTTGAAGGCAAATGTCTTTGTCCAAGAGATTGGGGGAGACCCTAAAGCAACTTCAAATCTAGCAGAAATTAGTAGGGCCATCCAAGAAATTAACTTGCAACGACATCACCAGTGTGTCTGGTTGGGAAAAATTGAAAAACAACTACAAATCATGCATCACGTTCACATGCTAGGCTCGAGTGTTAAAGATCTGGCTCCTATAGATTCATCTAATGACTGACTTTATTTATTTTTGTTTTTGTTATGATAGTGGATAACATTTACGTTTCTCATATTTTTATGAAAGGAAAGATCGATATTAGCTACTTAAAGATATTAAGAGACATATTAAATATGCTTATGCTTTGGATGGCCTATAACTCATTAAGACGACCAACAGACCTGGTTTCCTACGTGTAGGTTGAGGCTAAAAGTTGTAAATTTATTTGACTGAGTTTTTATTTATGAATAGAAAATAGCAAGGATCTACTAAGTTTACAAAAAAAAATGTTCAACTTATTTCCATCTTCTCTATTAAAGTTATAGGAGTGCTCCAAAGCTTCCCTATTGATAAGCTTTGTAAATGTTAAGATTTTAATTTTGTCAAAACAAATGAAATGTTTTATATTGTGAGATTTTTCAATAATGGTTTATTTTAAATTGAGCTTTCACCAAAGTTATAGGAGAGCTCTAAAGATTCCGTGATGATGTGTTTCATAGAGGCTAGGATTTTAGTAAAAAAAACAAATTAAATTTTTTACATTTAGAAAATGATCAATAACTATCGATTTAGGTAAGATTATGGAAGCTATCATCCATATGCTCTTTAAATTCAACTTTCGATCTCTCAATTTCACCTATGTATGACCTACTACAAGAGTAAAAAATCTACCAAGCATATAGTCATTACATCGAGAGGCGCATTCTACAGCCCAGTATGACCCTGATGTGTAAGTATGTTGGAAGCCAAAAGAAAAAATCTAAATTATGTCGACTTAAACAATGACAATATAAATTTGAAGTATGAAAAAGTTTGGGAACACTAAAAAAAGAGAGAGGGTTAATAAATAAAAATATAAATAAACCATAGGTATGGTAAATAATTAAAACCTCTTTTAATATTTACTCCATAAAAAAATTTATATTTACAAAAAACTCAAAAAGAGGTTTTATTTAGGTGAAGCCTATGGGCCAAATAACATGGGACAAATTATTATTAATACCAAGGTACAAATACCATGGGCCAAATACCATATTTTTAAAAGAGGTATGGTAAATAAATAAATGTAAAATAGGTATAAAGAGGTAAGGTAAATAATTAAAACTATATCTCATATGATTATAAATCAACATCTAATTATATACCAACCATTTGAGTCAAATAACATCCACCAAATTATTATTAATAACATGAAAAAAAAAATTATTAACCCTAACATTAATATTATTATTATTAATATTAAATAAAATATTCATATTAATATATTAATATATTAATATTATTAAATTTAATAACTTTGGATTAATACAATATTAAATTTCTTATATTATAATATATATTAATATATCATGATATATATATATTAACTCTAGATATATATTGGATGGAATAACAAAGACATATGATAGAGGTGGAGAAATAGGGGAGTGACAAGGGAGAGATGGAGATAAACTAAAGGAGAGGGGAGAGGAGGAATGAAAAGAGAGAGAGGGAGAGGAGTGAGAGAGGTAGATAAGGGTAAGAGATGGAGAGGGAGACATAAATATGGATGTGGGAGAGAGAGAAGGAGAGAGGGAGGGATAAGGAGAGAGGATTGGAGAGTAGAGAGAGAGAGGGCGAGAGGGAGAGAGAAGGAGGGGGGAAGGGAGAGGGATGTAGGAGAGAAAGGGAGAGAGAGTAAGGATAAGGGGAGGAAGAGAGATGGATGGATAGAGAGATGGAATTGGAGGGGGGTAAAGGGAGGGAAGAATAAATACATAGAGAGTGAGAAGTGGAGAGAGAAGTAGTGACAGGGGAGAGACGGAGAGAGATTGTGTATGTTTAGGGGTGAGATAGATAGACATGGAAGGAGTGATGGAGAAAATGGGGGAGAGAATGAGAGAGAAGGAGAAAGGGAGGGATATATTAACATAATTGGAGAGAGAGATAGAATGATGGGGGAAGAGAGAGTATTCAAGGTAAAAGAGGCAGAGAGGGTGGGAGAAACAGAGGAAGGAGGGAGAGAAAGGGAGATATGTTACTTGAGAGAGAGGAAGAAAGTGATGGGGGAATAGAGAGGATTGTAGGGGGAGAGAGAGAGAGAGAGAGAGAGTGAGTGATGGGGGAATAGTGATCGAGTTAGGAGAGAAAGTTAGTGAAAGGAAGGATGAGAGAGAGGACTTGAAAGAGAGGAGGAGAGAGGGAGGGATAAAGAGATGGAGCAGGATGGGGAGAGAGGGAGGGAAGAAAAGACATATAGAGTGAGTAGTGGAGAGAGAGGGGGAGTGACAAGGGAGATATGGAGAGAGAGTGTATGTTTGGGGGTGAGATAAAGAGACAAACATGGATAGATGGAGAGAATGGGGGAGAGAAGGAGAAAGATAGAGGTATATAGTAATGAATTTGGAAGGTGACGATAGAGAGAGAGAGAGAGGTGGGAGAGAAATGAAGAGAGAGAGTGAAGAGACGTATGGAAAGAGAGATGGAGATTGAGGGGGAGATAGAGGGAGGTAAGCATAAATATATATAGAGTTAAAGGTGGAGAGAGAGAGAGGGGGGCAGTGATAAATAAGATGGAGCAAGATGGAGAGAAGTTAATATGTGGGAAGAGAGATATAAGTAGGGGAGAGGGAGGGAAGGGGAAGACAGAGAGAGAGGGAGGGAGAGAAGGAGGGAGTGTTAAATATATATATTGGAGAAAGAGAGTGTATGTTTTGAGGTTGATATAGAGAGACATAGGGAGATAAAGATATAGATGGAAGGTGAAGATAAAAAAGAGATAGACGGAGACAAGGAGTGAGGAACAAAGAGATTGATAGATATGGAGTGAGAGAGTGTGTGTGTTTGGCAGGGTGAGATAAAGAGACAAAGAAGGATATATGGAGGTAGATATAGATATAGATGTAGGGGGAGAGAGGGAAGAATATTTATTGCACTAGATGCATTGATTTCAATGTAAATGGTGATTTCTAATCCTATTTGATTTCTTGCACTATATGCATTTATTTTAGTGTACATGTTGATTCCTAATGATATTTGATTACTTGCACTAGATGCATTGATTTCAATGTAGACTGTTTCTGATCCTATTTGATTCCTTGCACTAAATGCATTGATTTCAGTGTAGATGGTGATATCTAATCCTATTTTATTTCTTGCACTATATGCATTAATTTCAATGTAGATGTTGATTTATAATTATATTTGATTGCTTGCACTAGATACATTGATTTCAATGTAGATGCTTTCTGATCCTATTTGATTGCTTGCACTAAATACATTGATTTCGGTGTATATGGTGATTTATAATCCTATATTATTGCTTTCACTAGATGCATTGAGTCCATTGTAGATGTTGGTTTCTAATTCTATTTGCTTACTTGTACTAGATGCATTGATTTCAGTGTAGATGTTAATTTCTAATCCTATTTGATTATTGCATTAGATGCATTGATTTAAGTGTAGATGTTTTTTTCTAATATTATTTGATTTCTTGCATTAGATGCATTGATTTCAGTGTATATGTTGATTTCTTATTTGATGTAATTGGATGTATGATGGTGCATTGATTTTAAAGTCATTGGATTAATAGTGTGCATTGATTTCACTGCAAGCATAAAAAACTATTGACAATATACATTGATTTTTGTGTTATAGTAATTAAACCTATTAATATTGGAGAGTAAGAGAGACAAGGTATGATGTTTACTACAACATCTCGAGCTGAATATTTAAACGGTTTACAATTCCAACTATCCTTTTCATATTGTCAATATTAAATATGACAAAACTAACAAGGGTGACGATAAGAATAGTAGAAAAAAATAGTTTGATATTGATCACAATGAAGACTATTTCTAATTTATTACATTGTTATTATTCACATTTTATATCATTCAATATTATTATATTGTCACTTTGCATTCAAAATTTTTAATTCATCATTAAAGTTATTTTACAATAAGTTTAATGATGAAATTAACATTTTGAATGAAAATTGACAATGTAATAATATTGAATGATAGAAAATGTGAATAATAAAAATTTTGTCAATTACAAATAGTATTCATTGTGATCAATCTCAAACTATTTTCATATAATTTGTTATCACTTAGAAAAAATGAAGCAACATTTGATAAAGTCATATAGGTTCATGTGTCAAGGGTAGGGTTATAGGATTCTTTTTTCATTACCTAGTTAAGGAAAATTTTTAATTTTTCTTATTTAGCCTATCCTAAGGTCTAAACCCACCCTCATTCAAATCCCCTCATGTCACATCAATCATAATTTTCTAAAATTTTTCAATTCCCAAGGTTCTAGCACCAAAAGTGTCATTTTAGCGAAGAAACCACACTTTCGTAGCGAAATACACTAAGAAATTGCACTTTTCACTATGAAACTGCTAATAATTTCATAGCAAAAAGGCCTAGAATTACACTAGATATGCTACGAAAGTAAGGTTTCCTATCTGTCATCTCAAATTAGTTGTTAGGTGTCAGAAAATGATTTGAAAAGGAGAATTTAGATACCATTCGAGTCAGTTAGGGTAAAGATCAAGGTACATGGTCAGGGTTGAAGTCATCATCACCATTTTAAGCATGTATGATTCATCATTATGTTATGAGTGGGCATTGAACTTCAAAATTTTTCCAAATTAAGTCATTTCTCATTCTTCAATCCTTATTTGTGTGATATTAAGCTCTGGAGAGATATTTCATTGAGCCAAAGTTGTAGCTGGTATATTCAAAGGTTTAGATATATCATTGATCAAGCGAGGCAGGGAACTATCAAGGGAGGCAAAGAAGACACTAAAGAAACTATGGCTGCAAAAAGAAAAAAAATTAAGGGTGGCCAATGTCTCATATATGAGTGATCAGATATGAACCTAATAAATGAAGATCCAATAGTTATAGAAGTCTTTAGAAGGACATGATGTTTACAGTTTTGTGAAAGAATACAACGATGTCATGTACAGGTTTCCAAATAATTTTCCCTAAACTTCAGTGGAATAGCTACAAAAGTGGGAATGTTAAATCTCACTATTACACCAGAGATCATTGCAACAACAAAAAGGATTCCAAGAAGACAAGAAAAATGGTTCAAATGGTTCAGATTCAACATGGAAGAGTGCAAAGAGTTTATCAAACCATAAAATAATGAAATGGACCTCACAAATGCCATTGCAAGGAGCTACATGAAGGATAATTTCTCAAAATTACTGCTTATCATCCAAAAATATTTTACTTGTGAATGGAGATACCATAAATTCTATTCTTACCATTTCAAGCTTCTCCTACACTTTGCTAGTAAGATATCTCTTCATATTCCTTTCTATTTACACAGAAGTTTATAAAAAATGGCAGATAAAGTTCAAGAAAAATGTGAAGGAAGCGAAACCTCATTGTTTCATCATGGCTTAATAAAATTGTTGGTTTTAGATGAGCTACAAAGACTAGGCAGAGACTGGTCTTCTTTCCTATTTTTTAGTGGTTTTGAAATGGATACCCTTACCCCTATAAGAATTCCTAAACATAGGGGTATCCCATCACCTTTAGTGGCAGAACAAAGTGAGCTAGTAGGGGTAGAGAAAAGTGAACCAGTCATGATGAAAACAGAGCAGTTGCAGAGATTTGAAACACCCATTGTTCCACCTACAAAAAAAAACTCGATAATGATCAAATCCGCAAAACAAGAGCAATCAATGAGTAAACCAAGAAGAAAAAGGATTACAATGAGTCAAACAGTGGCTTTAGAATACAAAACAGTGGCTAAAGGAAATTTGGAAGACATAATGCATGCCATTGATATTGAAGAGCATCATATAGTCTAGGCTGAGGATATAGATGAAGGTGGATAGAAACTTAAGAAAGCTAAATCTGCAAAGAAGCTAGAGTTTGAAGGTGAGGATGCAGGTTTTATGTTCCAGGATAGGAATCCCATGACAAGACATGCTAGAAAATTGTTGGAAAGTAGTAGAGAGGTTCATCTAGCCACTCACACAGTCCAGCCACCTCAAGACATTATTGATATTTCATCACCTGCAGAAAAAGATCCAGTCAGCAAGCCAAGGAAAGGAAAGGAGAAAGTTATTGAAAAAATAGAGTTTGAAATCCTTGAAGAATAGTTGAGGTTGGCTAATCATGAAATAGCACTCATGAATAAGGATGAAAGGAAACATAATATCCAGAAGATTCAATTTGAAAAGATAAAATAGGTTTGGGAAGAGTATGTTGACAGTGTATCAAAGACCCTAGACAACACATAGCAATTAATCAAATGGACTATGCCATTAAGGAAAGAGGTGAAACATGTCAGAATAATGAACTTGCATTTGAAATATACAAACAGAAATTTGAAGGATTAGGTTAAAGACCTCCAAGAACAACTAGAACTAATCCATGAGGAGTTGGAGAAGAAAGGCCTAATAATGACAGTAGTTGAGGAGCCAATAGCTCAACTCATCATCAATGAGGAAGAAACGCCTCAAGACTCATAGTTTGAGATGGTTTATGTTTTGAAAGGTCAATGGAATGTTGGAAACAAAGTTTTTACAACATGAAACAAAGTTTTTACAACATAATTTTTTAAGTTATGCAAAAATCTGGAACTTACATAGTTTTCAGCAGTTTTGTAGAGTTTGCTAGGATTGAAGCCAGAATCTGTAGCTTTATTTTTGCATTTAAAACCATTTTGGGTAGCTTCCAAGGAGAGGAATTGATATGGAAGATGTGTCAAGGCATGATGAACATAATGAGGAAGAAAAGAAGCAGAAAATTTGATTGTAAAGGTCATTTTTTGTACGCTACGAAACTGTTGTATTTTCATAGCGAGCTGTTTTGAAGAATTATGAGTTGGTTTTTGGGAAGTTTTGGACAAGTGGAAACTTTCAAAGGATCAAGGGACTTTTCCAGTATTCAACCAAGACTTGAAGACAAAGAGATGAAGACAACTCATTAGCACAACCATTCGTTGAAGATAAGGACCTATTTTCCTGAAAAACAGGGTTTGCTTCTAGATTTTGAGGAGGGTATTTAAGTTGTCAAGTAGTGATGAGTTCTATCATAGCGTATTCGAACAAGTGATTCATTAGTTTTTAGATGTATAACTTTTTTAGGAGATAAGGTAGTTGATGTAATAAGTAGAATTTTGAGTCCTATTAGGAAAAGGACTATTTCATAGTGTAGCTGTCATTTTATCATTAAAGCACATGCTTTCCTATTATGAAAGGTGTCATTAGGAAAATTTCAATGAATTTATACAAGAGGAAGATCATCTCTCATGTAACAAGGTCTATTAAAGGGAAAATATTCGAATTGATAAAGGATTGGAAATTTTTTGGCAATGTTCTAGCCTTATGTAAATTGACTGATATGAGTAATGCAGAGGACTTTTTCTTGACCAACCTGAGATTCTGATGGATTTTTTAGTGCTTATTTGATCTATATTTTTTATGTGTAATATTTGTAGTGGTTTTCATCTTTAATACTCAAAATTCATAGGTGTATGCTCTAACGTCATTTATTGATGAATTGGACATGTTGTTTCATGTTTCATGTGTGAATTACCTCTGCTAAAAACTCTTACCTGCCTCAGCTTCCATGTCAAGAGACTTTACCACTAAACTACTGATTTGTTGAATCCATAAACCCAATTGTTGCAGACTTGTACTCTTTTGAACCTACACATATCACAATCAAACTTTCTTCTAAGTAGAGTTAGCCATCTAGATTCATCTTTATCAAATATCATTAACCCCTTTGAGATCCCTCTCATATTGAAGAGGCTAAGCTTCAGTTAGAAGTTTTTTTGAAAAAGTTACATGAATTTGTCTTATTAGTAGCCAATCAAGTTCAATTTTGTGATAACATAATCGATGTGAAAAGATGACAAAACTAACAAGGGTGACAATAAGAATAGTAGAAAAAAATAGTTTGACATTGATCACAATGAAGACTATTTGTAATTGACTACATTGTTATAATTCACATTTTATATCATTCAATATTATTACATTGTCACTTTGATTCATGGGAAATGATGTTGTGCTTAGATGTGTTAGAGTTGATTTGGAGTATGGAAACAAGATTTCACATGTTGAGGAGATGAAGTGGATTGGCACAATGTGAGTTGCAATTGATAAGTTGCAACCAAGTTGGAAGGATAACCTTCCATGAGTTAGGGTGGTGTGGAGGATTGTGATGCATTATGAATGGTGACCATGATATTGAGAAGTATTTCCTATGTAGAGACATGAGCCTTGACAAAGTTTCATGCGAAGGAAGTGAACAATTCATGAATCTAGGAATTGAGCATCAAGTTGAGTATCGTTGGGAGTTGTTGACTTCATGATATTTTTGACTTGGCGAAGAAGTAGCATAAGGGAACACAAGGACTCTTAAAATAGCTTGCAATAGATGATTAATTATGTTCCAAGCATAGATTTGGATATTACCACTATTTACGTGTCACCCAAGAGCCTCTAGGAATTGCTTAATCGTTGTTTTATATTACATAATTATGGTCATCCAATTCCATCTTAACATAATGGGGCCATCCACAAATTTTGAATGATTTATTTATTTGATCCCTTTTCTAAATGTGATCACATAGAAAATACTTAAAATCCTCTCATGTCTAGTGTTTTTGGTTTTTTCTCCAATATCTCTTATGATGATATATAAGACGATATAGTGCATGACCCTGGCTTGACTAACTACTTCTCTTAAAGAATTCAAAGATTCTTCCATTAACTAATACTGCAATCAATAGTGAAACAATACATGCCATTATTCAAAGAAAAAATTATTCATTCAGGAGAAATTCATTAAGAACCACAAATAAAATATAATGCATTGACCATATCTTTTTTAATCACCACACCCACTGAGACAAAGAACCATATATATTTATGATTAGGTTTCATCCCAAGTACTTTGCATCCTAGTTAGTTAAAGTATAAAAAATGATACAATGTTAGAAGGAAATTAAAAAGTTTCAAAAATAAAATTAAAATGTTAAAAAAAATTATATCTTTATTTTCTAAGTTATGATTTGGTTTTTCATTAAATTTGATAATATATATATATGATGAGGCAATAATAAATTATTTTTATAGAGGAACAACTATTTCGAGATAAAATTAGTTAAATATAAATAAAATAAATAATCTAAACACAATTGAAATTTTATTATAATTTAAATTTGTATACATTAGACTATGTCTAGTATTGAATTATTTAAATCAATAAAAAGTAAAAATTTGGTAAAAATTTACTTCCTTATAATATTTTATTTTAAAATTTATTATATAATTAAATAACATTAAATTATATAAAGAAATAACAAAAAGACAGATTTTAAATTCTTCTTTAATAAGTTAATACTTATTTTTAAAAAAATCATATTATTAACTTAATTATCAAATGAATAATAAAAATTTAATATCTATAAAATAATCACAGAATATTTTTAGTAATATTCTACACAAAAAGTTGAAATTTATATAAAAATAGTTATAAACTTTTTATGTTGAATTTAAAAAATATATTTATCTTTAATTTTAAATTGAAATATATTATTAATTTTTAAAATTAATTATTATTTATCAATTTGTATAATGTTATTAAATAAATTATATAAAAATATCAAATATACTTTATATTATTTCTTAAAAAATATTACTCCAAAGCAAATATTTTTTTTATTAATTTTTTAGAATATTAATATACTCTTATCGGCTTTTACATCTAATTGTGTAGATCAAGTTTTGGGAAGAAAGGTAACTAAAATTAAGCTGTCTTTGAATAGTAATGAGCATTAGCCAAACCAAGTGCAATCCGTTGGTGAGAAAATTATGGCAAGTAAACATGAATTTTTTTAGAGCTGTGTAGTTATTTTATTTTTTATTGTTGATTATGAAATACTTAAAAAAAAATTATTGGTTTATTTTCAGATTTAATTTGTTTAAAATTTGGTTGGGAGTTATTGAAATCACATGTTTGATGGTTAAATTTTGCAGAATCCAAATATCTTATAAGTTTGTTGAGTTAGCTAAAAACACTTATTTAAATAACACAAATCAAGATTCTAACAAAAAAATTTCAGGTGAATTTTGCCCATAAATCCACCTAAAACTCCAAAACATCACACTTAATAACAACTCTTTTTAAAATTTGCAATGAAATTAATTTCAAAATATATTGACTTTGACAATCATTCAAACCAGCCAAGATGTCCTAATCGCAAAATCTCTCAAAACTCCACAACAACTTGGCTAATGACTTTGAACAATTATTTGCCAAATTAACTTAAACAATGTTATTGGTTTTTCTCCCATATAGCTGCCATAAAAGCTATTGCACACATAAAAAAAATGACTCATTATTACCTGTCATAAAAGGATTATAGATTCAAGATATGTTATGAAATATCATAAATATTCATTTCAATACTAGTATGAAAACTATGAAATTAGATATATACTTGTTAGTGTGGCATTAGTGATCAAAAAGAAAATATGGAATGTAACATTCAAAATAAGAAAATTACCCCAAACTTACCATAACTAAAAAAAAATTTATATGTCAATGGTAATAGTTCATTACTCCAACCCTAAGTTTCACTGCATTCATATCTATTTAATTACCCGTAAGTAATCACATCTTGTCACAAAAACTTGTGACCTGTGCATTGCTCGGATTTTCTGCGGTTAATTACAACACTGTACTAATTGTTATGATTTGGATAATGTTTTTAATGCAAAGGTCTTCCTCCGCACCATAGCTTTGGTTAAATCATTGTTTTCCGATTTTATTGTGTGTACCCGGTCTTGAGTCCTCAGCTGCCACGTCCATACTTATTAAATGAGGTTATGGTTCCAGCTCCTTGGAATGTGGTTTTATGTGTAATGGTTAATATGCGGTCAGTAAATTCCAACGAGCATTATGGTTGAAGGCTCTCGATCTGTGCATCCTCCCGCTGGCAATCTCCTCGCCCTCGATCTGCCCGTGATCTGACGGTGCGCAGAATCCGAGGGTGGGGTAATGACTTCCATTTGCCGTCTGTCTTTTCCTGTTCAATTTCCATCGTTTCCCTTCTTCGACAGGGTTCTGGAGCTCTCGGCCAAGCTGAGTCTTGGCCGAGCATGTCCGCTGGCTCGCTCAGTAACAGTCAGGGTTCAATTCTGATAATGAACTGGGTTGCTCCTACTGTGGATAGGGTTTACCTCTCCGCCACGCTTCTGGTAATCAACTGCGGTTCCTCCTGTTAAATTTGTGTTTTTCAATCGGCTTGCAAGTTATTGATGCTTAAGTTTCACAGAGTTGGGGTTTAACAGTTTTCGTTTTCCAGAAGTTACACTGCATACTTAAGGCGCTCCTCGTGAAGGTTGATGCTGTTAGGAATTCATCCTCGCGCGGGTACCCTCAGCAACCCCACCAGGTAATGTACCGTGTTGACAGTAACGCAGAGTTTTCTTTAGTATATATTTGTTTTTCAGGGATTAAGTATACTCTACCTTCACTAACATACGTCTTCATTGTGCTAACGCAGGTACACTGCCCTTGTTCCACACTTAATGATTGAATCCCCCATATTTTGTTTTCATTTGGGCATGCGAGAAGGATTTACTTCGGCTCCTTTTCCTTAGGTACCCTCCGAGACGACAGAATAAGTTTTCCGGAAGAAAAATTTGGGGTTTTATCCTAAAGTGTGTTGTCGCAGAGTTTAAGTTTGCTAGATATGAAAGTCTCTGGAATTTACTGTTAAAACTCTTCCATCGATTACGACTCGAGTTTCAGGGTTTTAGAGTCTGCTGGGTTTTTTATATATTTTGCAAAACTATGGATAATGCCGTCTCAAGACTAAGGGTTTTCCGAATTCCTGAGTTGATTCTCTGTTTTGATACTATTAACTCTTGACGGCGGTAACGCCTGCTCTGTATGATAACATTGCTTCAAATGCTCGTATCGTTTTTTCTAGTTCCGTAACAGTTGAAGGTGTAGAACATAATGCACTATGTGAATGGCCGTTTAATGCAAAACCACTTTTTTTTCAATCTGTTAAAAGGAATATGGATGAACTTGAATTATTCCTTCTGTCACGATTTAGATATTCATGTGGATTTCTGTCAAGTGCTCTGTTTATATATTTCTATGCATGGATGTTGCTTCGTTGCATGTATTCTATTCGGTTGAACTCGTTGTTTCGCTATGAGTTTTCTAGAATTACTGTGCTTATTATCCGACATTGTTTCACATTACATTTTCGGTTGCTAACATATATTTCTCGTATAGTTTCTACTCCCGGGTCTTCCTCAGCACCGGGTAGCGGGGAGACCGGACCACCCACCCTGTCCGAGCGATTCAATTAACAATGGCGACATGTCCACGGGCGGAAGGTCAAACCCTGCTGCCCTATGGGTTAACGCCGGTACAAGTTTCGTATTGCATGCTCTTCTTATTTGTCGGGAATTAACAGTATGGTGTACTAAGACTACATTCTTGCTTACTGTGCGTAATATGTAAATCTAAGACTACATTCCTGTTGACTGTGCATAATATATAAATCTAAGACTACATTCTTGCTTACTGTGCGTAATATGTAAATCTAAGACTACATTCTTCTGTTCACTGTGCGTATTATGATAACCTAAATTTCCTCTGCTCTATATCAATTCTTCGCAGTAACTCTAGGCTCTGTTTTCTTTTATTCATTTGCGAAAATATGCTACTTATTTCGTAACAGTACTGCACATAAAGGATACAATGTCTATCATTTAATTCTATTTCTATTTTCTCTACACATTGAAACCATTCTATTTACATTAATTTGACAATTCATTTAGTAATAAAATGCAGAATTAATTATTGCTGCCAACAACTTCTGTAATGGAAAACTCATCTGTTTTTCAAGATAGCTGTAGATGCCCGTTTCCTCCCAACCATAAACTGGCAACTACATGCCCAGTTTCCCTCCGAGCTTCACGCCTGTAATTATTATCGCTGAGATAATTCTGGAGGAGGTGTTTGGACAATCCGGTCCAGCCCTCCAACTCCAGTGGAACAGAACTCTGGGGAGACTCGGGACGATCCGGTCCAGTCTCCAACCCAGCTGACACTCCGATTTGGTAATCGTTTCCCAGAAACGCAGAGTTTTTCCTCCTCCTACAGAACCCCAAAACTCTCTTGGAATGTTCTACTTATCCCAGAGTTTCTGTGGAGAAACTGTATAACTGTTTCTTTTCTGTTCCAACAAACTACAGGTCCTGTTTTTACTTTACCATAAATTTTTACATAAGAAAACTAATTTCTCAGTAACTTTTATTTCTCATCAAAATTAACTTTGTTCAGAAATTCCAAATAACAGTAGTCACAATTAACTCATAATTAGTTAACAAAATTTAATCATTGTTAATGGCTAAGAGGGTGGTTACAGTTTTCCCCCTCTGGAAGAGAACACCGTCCCTGGTGTTCTTATCTTAATTCAAGAAAAAAAGCTCAGGATATGCTTCCCGAACAAAATTCTCGTCTTCCCAGGTAGCTTCCTCGGGTCCAAAGTGCTTCCATTGCACTTTAACCTGGGCGATGGCTCGTTTCCGGAGCATGATTTCCCTCCGGTCGATGATACTGTGAGGCTCGACCAGAAACTCCTCGTCTGGTTCTACCTGCACACAGTGAACTTAAGTTAATGAACAAGTCCTTGTCATCGCATTAGTATTTATCAATTAGGCTTAACCACTACCTGTATGTTCTGCCAATGTATTATGTGTCTAGGATCATGAACATATCGTTTTAATAACGATACGTGAAAAACATTATGCACCCGAATGTGACTAGGAAGAGCCAAACGATATGCTACCGGTCCCACTCTTTCCAGTATCTGGAAAGGGCCGCAGAACCGGGGTGCTAATTTAGCACAAGACACCCATCTCAATGTGCTTTTCTTTGGTTTAATCCGGACATATACATGATCCCCAATCTCATATTCATGGTACGATCTCTTTTTATCTGCATACACTTTTTTCCTGTCTTGTGCCGCTTTCAAGTTTTGTCTAATCTTTCTCACCTCTGCTTCCATCTCTGCTAACATGTCTGGTCCCAGCATGATTCTATTCTCGGGACTACTCCAATTAATGGGAGTTCTGCATTGCCGCCCATACAATGCCTCGAACGGGCTCATTCTTAAGGATTCTTGGTATCCATTGTTATAGGCAAATTCTATCAAATGAAGATACTCCTCCCACTTAACTGGTTGCTGCATAACATACATTCGCAGCATGTCCTCCAGTATTTGATTTACTCGCTCAGTTTGACCGTCGGTTTGCGGGTGGTAAGCAGTACTAAAATGTACTTGCGTTCCCAATCCTGAAAACAGAGTCTTCCAGAATGCTGATGTAAATTTTACATCTCTATCTGAGATAACAGTCTTAGGAATGCCGTGCAATCTGAATATTTCACGCATAAATAGATCTGCTATTTGTACTGTCTTATAAGTGGATTGGACAGGTATAAAATGTGCCGACATACTAAGTCGATCCACAACTACCATTATGGAATCATTACCTCGTTTTGTTTTCGGTAATCCGGTGATAAAATCCAACGATATCACCTCCCATTTCCATTCAGGAATGGGTATAGGCTGCATCAATCCAGCCGGATGTCGATGCTCGACCTTCACCTGCTGGCACTCTAAACATCTGCTCAGATAATTCGCGATATCCTTCCTCATGCCTGGCCAACAGTAGTCCTTCTTTATTGCTGTCAGCATTTTTTGATATCCCGGATGTCCTGCATAATTGCTTCTGTGGTATTCATCCAGTATCATGGTTTTTAATTCCATCCTGTTTGGAATAACTATCCTTTTTTTGAAAATCAGCAACCCGTCCTGGTTAATCCCATATTCCCTTGGTTCACCTTGTTCTCCAGATTCCTGTGTTTGCTGCCATAGATACTTATATTCAGGATCCTTGTCTGCTTCTTCTCTGATTAGTTCCAGGAACTTGTTTTCAATCTGATTAACATATAACTCATAGATGTTATGCATCTTCCTACTTAATGCATCTGCAACCTTATTCTCCTTCCCTTTTACGTGCTGTAGATCAATATCGAACTCACTCAAGAAGGCATTCCATCTAGCCTGCCGAGAGTTTAAGTCAGCTTGCTTAAAGTAACTGGTTAAACTACTATGATCAGTTTTTAACACAAACCTTTTTCCAAGTAAGTAATGCCTCCATACACGGAGAGCGTGCACAACTGCAGTTAGCTCTAAATCATAAGCTGAGTATCGTTGCTCATGATCCTTCAGTTTGCGGGATTCTTATGCAATTACCTTTCCCTCTTGTGACAACACAGCCCCAACACCTTCCTTGCATGCATCCGTGCAAACCTCATATTCCTTGTTCGGGTCTGCCACACTTAACACGGGTGCTGTTGTCAATAATTGCTTCAGTCTTTCAAAACTGTCCTGACACTCCTTGGTCCATTTGAAAACTTTCCCTTTCCTTTGCAAGGAGGTAATGGGAAAAGCTATCTTGGATAATCCTCTTATAAACCGCCGGTAATAGCCAGCCAGACCCATAAAAGACCTTATATCTGCCACACTCTGTGGCACCTTCCATTCCATAATAGTTTTAATTTTCTCCGGGTCCACTGCTATACCTTTTTCAGATATCACATGTCCAAGATACTGTATTTCTCTTTTGAAAAAGTCACATTTACTAAATTTTGCATACAGCTGGTGCTTCCTAAGCATTTCCAGCACCATTCGCAAATGCTCCCTGTGCTCTTCCTCGTTCTTAGAGTAAATCAGTATGTCATCGACAAAAATTAACACAAATTTGTCCAGATAAGGGTGGAAAATACTATGCATCAGCCTCATAAAAGTGGCTGGTGCGTTGGTTAGCCCAAAAGGCAGTACCACAAACTCATAGTGGCCATACCTTGTGCGGAAAGCAGTTTTGTGAATGTCTTCATCCTTAATTCTAATCTGGTGATAGCCAGATCGCAAATCGATCTTTGAGAACACAGTAGCTCCTCTAACCTGGTCGAACAGGTCATCAATACGGGGTAGGGGATACCTGTTCTTAACCGTCAACTTATTTAACTGGCGATAATCCATACACATGCGCATGGTCCCATCCTTCTTTTTAACAAACAACACTGGTGCTCCCCAAGGGGATACACTGGGTCGTATATACCCCTTATCCAGTAATTCTTGGAGCTGCATTTTTAGTTCTGTCAACTCTGGTACACTCATTTGGTAAGGAGTCCGGGATACTGGTGAAGCTCCTGGTAGCAGCTCTATTGTAAAATCAACATCTCTTTTAGGTGGTAATCCGGGTACTTCTTCAGGAAACACATCCTGAAATTCCTGTATCACAGGTATGTCCTCCAGCAGAGCTGCCTTATCCTTGGCTTTTGGTAATCCGACTTGGATGGCATACAGCCTGCATCCCTTCCTAATACACTTTCCCATTTGGGAAGCTGTAATTTGGCGTAACTGTATGGGCTTCCTTATGCCTTGAATTTCTTGGCGATTCCCGTCCTGATCTCTGTAATAAATTTTCTTTTCCTTACAATCTAGAAGTTTCCAATTCTTTTCCAGCCAATCCATACCCAGCAACACATCATAGGATCCCAAGGGCAAAATATTTAAGGCCACTACTAATTGTTGTCCGCTGATATGTAGTGCACAGTCTGGTATCTTGGCACTAACTTTTCTTTTAGCTCATGTGGCTAATTGAACCAACCAGGCCTTCTTAATTTTTTGACTTGGCAACTTACAGATTTCTACTAACTTAGGGCTTATATAACTTAAACTTGCTCCTGGATCTATCAAAACAGAAACAGTTTGAGATAACAGTTTACCTTCCAGCTCTATCATGGTAGGTTGAAAATCAGCTTGCCGGTCCTCCAACGTTGCATTAATTCTGGGTATGCTTCGTGCCACATCTCTTACCGTAGAGGCCTCCTGTAAATTAGCTACTGTTTCAGTCTTTCCCCGCTGTGGGCAATCTCGATAATAATGTGCTGCTCCGCAGCCCCAACACTGCAGAGGTGGCCTCTGACTATGAGTCTGCTCGGGTTTGCTAGAAGCCTCAACAGTTTTGTCCTCCCCAGGCCATCTTATCCTCTGATGGTTCCTACCAAATTGCTTATTAATTGAATTCCTGGCAGAGCTCCTAAATTTACTGGTTTTGCTGCGGTTAAGACCAGCACTGCTCCTGTTTTCCTTCCTTGATTGCCACCCTTTTCCCTGGTCTACCTTGGTCTTCGCTTGCTGGTAACAAAATCTTGCTTTTCTAATGGCCTCATCCATGGTTTTCGGATTTACAAATTCGATACGCTCTTTCATGTGGGAGGGTAAACTGCTCAGGAATCTTTTGACTTTGGCCTTCTCCTCCCTTAAGTATGGTACATAGCGCAATAATCATGTAAAATTAGCAATAAAATCATCCATAGTCAACTGTCCCAGCCGCAGATCATGGAATTCTCGAGCCTCTTCATCGTAAAAACACTCAGTCAAGTATTTGTCCTTGAAATACTGCTGGAACTTATCCCATGTCACGTCCTAATCTTCTATTCCCCGCACATTCTTCACTTCTTCCCACCATAAGGTGGCTTTTTCTTTCAACTGGTAAATGGCTAACCGAGCTTTAAGTCGACTGTCATAGTCATACACCTGGAAGTACTTGTTCATGTTAATCAGCCAAGCTTCTGCCACTTGTTCCTTTTCTCCATCGAAAGTAGGTGGCTTTATCTTTCTGAATTCTCCATGTAATTCCACCCTCTGTCTTTTACCTGCCTTCCGTTCAGTTTCATTTTCAGATTCAGCTTCATGAAAATTCCTGTTCAAATTACTTCGCTGGGATGGACTTCTTTCCTTCCGATTCATATCTTGTTCATCCGTCTGTTGTTCATTTCCTTCCTGGAATTCCCTATCAGCACTGGGGTTCTCATTCCTGTGATTTTGTTTATCAGAGAGGCTCTTCAAGATTCTCTCTTGCTCTTGCATCATTTTTTCATTCTCTCTTCGCACCCTCTCCATCTCTTCCTGCAATTGTTGCACTGTGTGTACTAAAATGCGAGTCTCCTGCTGTTGCTCTTCAATCAGCCTATTCGATCGCTGATGCTGTTCTATTCCCAGCTGCACCCACATTTCAGGGTTACCCTCTGGTGGTGGTGGCAGTTCTCCGCCACTTCGAGGTGGCGGTTGAGACGGTGTTCGCCTCATTTGTCCCTCCACCTGATTTACTGAACTCTGTCTGTGCATGAGTAACATACAGTTTAACGTCAGTTGACCCTAATAGGGCCCAGCGTTGTAACGCTGCTCTGATACCACTTGTAACATTCAAAATAAGAAAATTACCCCAAACTTACCATAACTAAAAAAAAAATTATATGTCAATGGTAATAGTTCATTACTCCAACCCTAAGTTTCATTGCATTCATATCTATTTAATTACCCGTAAATAATCACATCTTGTCACAAAAACTTGTGACCTGTGCATTGCTCGGATTTTCAGTGGTTAATTACAACACTGTACTAACTGTTATGATTTGGATAATGTTTTTAATGCAAAGGTCTTCCTCCGCACCATAGCTTTGGTTAAATCAATTTTTTCCGATTTTATTGTGTGTACCCGGTCTTGAGTCCTCGGCTGCCACGTCCATACTTATTAAATGAGGTTATGGTTCCAGCTCCTTGGAATATGGTTTTATGTGTAATGGTTAATATGCGGTCAGTAAATTCCGACGAGCATTATGGTTGAAGGCTCTCGATATGTGCATCCTCCCGCTGGCAATCTCCTCGCCCTCGATTTTCCCATGATCCGACGGTGCGCAGAATCCGAGGGTGGGGTAATGACTTCCATTTGCCTTCTGTCTTTTCCTGTTCAATTTCCATCGTTTCCCTTCTTCGACAGGGTTCTGGAGCTCTCGGCCAAGCTGAGTCTTGGCCGAGCATGTCCGCTGGCTCGCTCAGTAACAGTCAGGGTTTGATTCTGATAATGAACTGGGTTGCTCCTACTGTGGATAGGGTTTACCTCTCCGCCACGCTTCTGGTAATCAACTGCGGTTCCTCCTGTTAAATTTTTGTTTTTCAATCGGCTTGCAAGTTATTGATGCTTAAGTTTCACAAAGTTGGGGTTTAACAGTTTTCGTTTTCCAGAAGTTACACTGCATACTTAAGGCGCTCCTCGTGAAGGTTGATGCTGTTATGAATTCATCCTCGCGCGGGTACCCTCAGCAACCCCACCAGGTAATGTACCGTGTTGACAGTAACGTAGAGTTTTCTTTAGTATATATTTGTTTTTCAGTGATTAAGTTTACTCTACCTTCACTAACATACGTCTTCACTGTGCTAACGCAGGTACACTGCCCTTGTTCCAAACTTAATGATTGAATCCCCCATCTTTTGTTTTCATTTGGGCATGCGAGAAGGATTTACTTCGGCTACTTTTCCTCAGGTACCCTCCGAGACGACAGAACAAGTTTTTCGGAAGAAAAATTTGGGGTTTTATCCTAAAGTCTGTTGTCGCAGAGTTTAAGTTTGCTAGATATGAAAGTCTCTGGAATTTACTGTTAAAACTCTTCCATTGATTACGACCCGAGTTTCAGGGTTTTAGAGTCTGCTAGGTTTTTTATATATTTTGCAAAACTATGGATAATGCCGTCTCAAGACTAAGGGTTTTCCGAATTCCTGAGTTGATTCTCTGTTTTGATACTATTAACTCTTGATGGAGGTAACGCCTGCTCTGTATGATAACATTGTTTCAAATTCTCGTATCATTTCTTCTAGTTCCGTGACAGTTGAAGGTGTAGAACATAATGCACTATGTGAATGGTTGTTTAATGCAAAACCCCTTTTTTTTCAATCTGTTAAAAGGAATATGGATGAACTTGAATTATTCCTTCTGTCACGATTTAGATATTCATGTGGATTTTTGTCAAGTGCTCTGTTTATATATTTCTATGCATGGATGTTGCTTCGTTGCATGTATTCTATACGGTTGAACTCGTTGTTTCGCTATGAGTTTTCTGGAATTACTGTGCTTATTATCCGACATTGTTTCACATTACATTTTCGGTTGCTAACATATATTTCTCGTATAGTTTCTGCTCCCGGGTCTTCCTCAGCACCGGGTAGCGGGGTGACCGGACCACCCACCCTGTCCGAGCGATTCAATTAACAATGGCGACATGTCCAGGGGCGGAAGGTCAAACCCTTCTGCCCTATGGGTTAACGCCGGTACAAGTTTCGTATTGCATGCTCTTCTTATTTGTCGGGAATTAACAGTATGGTGTACTAAGACTACATTCTTGCTTACTGTGCGTAATATGTAAATCTAAGACTACATTCCTGTTGACTGTGCATAATATATAAATCTAAGACTACATTCTTGCTTACTGTGCGTAATATGTAAATCTAAGACTACATTCTTCTGTTCACTGTGCGTATTATGATAACCTAAATTTCCTCTGCTCTATATCAATTCTTCGCAATAACTCTAGGCTCTGTTTTCTTTTATTCATTTGCGAAAATATGCTACTTATTTCGTAACAGTACTGCACATAAAGGATACACTGTCTATCATTTAATTCTATTTCTATTTTCTCTACACATTGAAACCATTCTATTTACATTAATTTGACAATTCATTTAGTAATAAAATGCAGAATTAATTATTGCTGCCAACAACTTCTGTAATGGAAAACTCATTTGTTTTTCAAGATAGCTGTAGATGCCCGTTTCCTCCCAACCATAAACTGGCAACTACATGCCCAGTTTCCCTCCGATCTTCACGCCTGTAATTATTATCGCTGAGATAATTCTGGAGGAGGTGTTTGGACAATCCGGTCCAGCCGTCCAACTCCAGTGGAACAGAACTCTGGGGAGACTTGGGACGATCCTGTCCAGTCTCCAACCCAGCTGACACTCCGATCTGGTAATTGTTTTTCCAGAAACGCAGAGTTTTTCCTTCTCCTGCAGAACCCCAAAACTCTCCTGGAATGTTCTACTTATCCCAGAGTTTCTGTGGAGAAACTGTATAACTGTTTCTTTTCTGTTCCAACAAACTACAGGTCCTGTTTTTACTTTACCATAAATTTTTACATAAGAAAACTAATTCCTCAGTAACTTTTATTTCTCATCAAAATTAACTTTGTTCAGAAATTCCAAATAACAGTAGTCACAATTAACTCATAATTAGTTAACAAAATTTAATCATTGTTAATGGCTAAGAGGGTGGTTACATGGAAATAATTGCAATAGTCAAATTACAATTAATGAAATTTGCAAAGGAATTAAATGGGAATGATGGGTTAAATTACTATTTGTCCAAATTAAGATTAAATATTAATATTAATTAACAAATAATTATATTAATAAATAAAATTAATTATTAATTAAAAAATTAGAGAGACAAATTAGTAATTGCTAAAAAATACACACAAATTTTACTATTAAATAATAATCACTGAATAAATTTTATTCTACTCAACCAATTTGATATTATACATGGGACACCTAAGCTTTCTACGCAAGCAATTTGATATTATTTTAATTATTTTTTTAAAATATTAATATACTGGCTTATCACACTTCTACATCTAAATGTGCAGATGAATTGAACTCAGGGTAAGAAAGGCAACTAAAATAACTCCGACAAAGTGCCTTTGCATAGTAATGAGCACTATGGAAAGTAAATATGAAATTGTTTACTTTCCATATGAAATTGTTTAGGCCATCAATGATTAAAAACTTCAATTTTAATTGAAATAATGTAACATACACCATTAAATTTATAGGGAAATGTAAGGAGTTAATTTTTTTTTATACAAGTTACTCATCATTACTTAGAATGTTTAACAGTTCACAGTGTAATTTTATAATTAAGATTAGTAAACTCATTAACCCTTAACAACCTCCATTACAATATATTAACTTAATACTATTTTTTGTAACCATCCATTCATCTCATTACTCATATAGTCATCACATAATTTCCATTATGAACATCATAACAAGAAATGAATCAACATCATAAACTTGACACAATAATCAGTCACATCATTGAACACCAATATACCCTGGAAACCCCGTAGGCTGAAAACCAGCAAACGTTTAATTTTATTATTAAAAGCATGTATATTATTTTTCAATAAAAGCTAATACATACGTTGCATGTATATGCAAGATCTTCCTCCATAAGGAATTTAACATCATAATCATGATAATATAAAATAATCTAAGGAATAAAACTGATTAGCTCCTTTAACCATGAATTTATTAAATAACTTAACTTTACCAACACCATGGTAATTTATTCATGGATTTATTAAATAATCAATATTTGCAGACACCATGGTAATCTACCCATGGTTTTGTGAAATATTTATTCTCCATCAACACCATGGAAAACTACCCATGGATTTATGAAAACTATCCATGGATTTATTAATTCATTAACTTCTCCTACTATCATGGTAACTATTCATGGATATATATTAATTCATTACTATCTACAACATGGTTAATGAATATAAATCTGAGAAAACTTCTCTTTTTTTCTTCATTGTATAAGAAGTTATTTCAAGAGTCACTCTCTTTAATCTATTCAAGAAAACTACTTTGGACTTGTTATCACTTCATAATTTAAATGAGTACAAAGTCTCTTTTAAAATAAGAGCATTCCTCTTCTATTTTCTTGCTTATGTAAATATTTTCATTAAAGGGTTACCCTCTTTAATCTAATCAAGAAAATCTCTTTTAAAAATAAAGTACCATAACTAACCCTTATATGGGCATAAGAGCTAGATAAACCTTTTAAAATAGTAACAAAGTTAACATGCAACCTTTGCAAACCCTTGCAAAGGAATTTACGCAATGGACTTATCTTCTACTCCCAAGATAAATACATTCTTATGAAAGTAGTCAACAGTAACTAACGAAATACCATTTTCTTGGTATATGAGAAAGATCATTAGTATTTCCATTTTCTAATAATCTTTTTGCAGAAAATTTATATAATATATAATATTTATTTATATCTTTTAACTCACTAAAAAGAAGACTATATAATAAAGAATGTAAGCCAAAATAACTTATCTTGGTAATCGAATCTCATTCCAATCAACTCTTATCAAGAAAAGGAATTAACACCATCTATATATAATCTTTTCTTATATATTTTAACTCACAAAGAAAAAGACTATATAATAAAGAAAGTAAGCCAAAAATCACTTATCTTGGCAGTCGAATCTCATTCCAGTTGACTCTCATTCCCTTCTGCGATTCTGGCTTGTCTCTGAATACTCCCAAGCTGACCCGAAGCTCATTGACAGGCATATTGAAGTTGGCCAAAGGGAAGAAATCACACGACTACTCGCCAGCTTGAAGGGTAGAACGAAGGTGACAAAGTGGAATGCAGCTCCTTCCTCCTTTGCGTGTGGTGATCAAAGTTCAAATCACTGCCTCTACATCTGTTGGGAGGCATTCTCTTTGGCTTCACCAACAAGCTCCTGCAACTGAGCGTTGTAGTGAGCTCAAACCCTTTCATCTTTCCAGAAGCTAAAATCCATGGTCGAACTGGAATGGGACAGACCCCGAATCGAGAGGAAAAACTCTTGGAATTGTTCTCACCTGTAACATTTGACTGTGGTTTGAGCTTCGGTGTAAACGAAAATGGCGTGGAAAACAAGTATAACGGAAATACAAGGTGAAGAGCGACACAAAGTGCCCTGGGAAGCTCATTGCAGAGCATCCAATAGAATTATTCCATCGAGTGAGAACCAAACTACAAGCTGAGGCTCGGGAAGAGAAATTCTCTCCTAAAATACTGGATGCATCCTATTTATTCTCAACTGATTCAAGAATTTGGATTTCAACCAATTCTTGATTTAACGGGTTTTGTAAAACATGGTAAAAATTGTAGTTTACGTGAGCGTTACATACTCCCCCTGTTAAGAGAACACCGTCCTCGGTGTGCTTCTCTCATTGAAATTAAACTTATACTCGTGATATAATAATATAAGCAATCCAAAGGGGCTCCTTCCCCTTGGCAATGAGACACTTTCGTTTCCTTAAATGCCATTAATTGAAACAATAATGTTTTTATCCATATTCATGAGCATGTATAGTGCAAAGAAAATTTCATTTCCATTTCTACTGCTTATCTCTTATTCAATCCACAAAAGTATAGAAAAATCTCTATACGAACTTACCAATTACTATTGGTAGAAATGATGGATTTTACGCAAGATCTCATAGAATGGTTGAACACCCATCAACACTTCCTAGAAAGAGCCTGTAATGTATGACTAACAATTCAATCACATTAGTCACATAGTTTCAATCAAATGAAAATACTTGCAACCATCAAACATTATTGCAATATAAATAGATGTTTTAATCAAGTACTTCCATAAGTACTCAGAGAGAACCAACCCTCTCATCAATACATCATGTGCACACTGTCTTAGCTCCTGCTAAGACATTCAAACAAATTAGTAATAATATAAATGAACTTATACAATCAGTAATTCATTTTCCAAGCACTAAGATCATTTTCTTTTAATATCTACATAAGAGATATAAAAATTTGTTTTAAGATAACACATAACTTTTTACTTAACTTGTTCCACTATGAGAACCAAAATGGTAAACAAAATGCTCCTCCTAATCCATAGGATCGAGTCATTTTTCACATCCAGACAGTCAATCTTTCCACACTAAAAGTATTTATACTTATCTGGAAATTTAGTCTTTCAAGATGTGGTCCTCCCAACCAACAAGTGAGGCTATTACGTCCTTCACTTTCCCCCTAGCTCTAGAATCTAGACAGTGTCACAGGTTAACAATGGATATTTATGCTATGACCTCTGGATGGCCAATCTAGTCATACTCAGAAAATCCTGGAAGAGAAATTTGGGACAGTCCGGTCCAATTCTCCAATTCCAGTCATACTCAGATGTTTTTAGCTTTACAGGGGTTGCTAGAAGCTATTTTCAACTGGTCCCAACTAGCTCGAGAAAATACTCCCCCTTTA
The DNA here is from genome assembly GCA_034641835.2 of Pinus albicaulis. Taxonomy (NCBI): domain Eukaryota; kingdom Viridiplantae; phylum Streptophyta; class Pinopsida; order Pinales; family Pinaceae; genus Pinus; species Pinus albicaulis. The sequence continues at coordinate 123,160,348 of CM076573.1, forward strand.
CCAATTTCACAGAATGCCTACTCCTCCCTTGGGATCCATCTTATCCTCAAAGGAGTAGGTAGATGTATTTCCAATTGTCCCCAATCACTTCCTATTCTTGGAAACATTTTTACCATCAGCTTAGAAATATTTTCTTTCATTGATTAATTTCAACAAATTAAATAATTTTCCTTATCAACAGTGATGATTTAAGTATTTTTTTTTTTCCAGATAAAAGAAAATAAAAAAAAATTTCTTTAACTAGTTAATACTAGTTAACTTTAATGAAGTCGTCACAACTTCTCCCCTGGAAGTAACATACATGTGCTGTACAGTATTATTTCCAAAATAACAAAATCTTGCACATTAAAACATGATATTTTAACATTTACTGTTGCAATTCATATTGCAATGTTTGCGATGCTTTATTTTCACAGATTTTATGTTTCTATTAAGCTACCCATGCTTACTATAAGAAACAATGCTAATCGTAAATATGTATTTCTCAAGCACATATTATGTTATGCACACATTTCCAATTCCCGTAATGTTATGTTCCAACAGACTGACACACAAAGTAATTATCATAATTACGTGTTCACAACTTTCAATTAGCTTTTGTCAAAATCGATTCATGCATATAACTTTCATTAGTTATTCATTCATAACTAGTCAATAGTTTTAATGCATCCATGACGACTCATGCAAACAGTAGTTAGTCAATTAGTCATTTACTTAATTTTCATAACTTGATCCATTAAGAGACTTCATTCAATTTAATTTTAACACTATATCATCTTATATAAGGAATTTCCTCATCTTTTGCATTCATGCATTAATTTCTCACACCATCACTATACACATTCATCTTTTTAAAGTAGTGCATGGTAACTTAGAAATTTTATTGCATGAAAAAACAATTTCTTCTTTTCAAGCTCAAATGAAAAATAACTATTTTTCTTTCATGCTTTTATACTTTCTTTCCTAAAGAAATAAAACATAATACACATATTAATCTCATATGCAAATTCTTATGCAGAAAAAATATATTATAATAACATGTACTTTTTTAAGAACTCTCTTAAATGGAAGCTAATCTCATGCAATGGCATGTATATAACAATTCATTTTTAAATAAAATCAACATGCATATGCATAGACTTCTTAAAATACTTATATTTATTTCATTTGAAGAACTTCTCTCCCTACTGCAGTACTCATTCCCATCAGGAAATTCACATTTCTCCTCTACAACAATGTTTCCTTTTAGCAGCATCGACAAGATTTTTCAGCATGATTAGATAAAGCCTTAATCAACAAATAATCAATCCTTGAGTGATCCTTTAACACCTATTCATGTGCATGTATGAGATGTGAATACAATGTCACAACATGATTTCTTCTAACATCTCTATATTAGTGTGAGTAAGTAATTATCAATTCATGTCAAATAACTCCCACATTAGTATGAAATTTTTCACACACGTATCTGTTCAGAAATTCTTTTAATGGAAAATGACACAATGTGCATTCGCTTTACTTAAACTTTTACAGAAGAACCACCACTTCAGATTTTTCCTTTGGAACATGCAAATATAATAAAGCTAACACATTGGCTATTGTTCCTATGCATACAATGCATAAAGATTAATTTCCCAACAGACTACTTAACATAATCAAGTAGGCAAACTCATGATTCCTCTTCGAGGACATCTAACATAGTAGGAATGCAAAACATGGTTTTATTTTCCATAAAAGTAATGGGATAAAACATAAGAATACATACCTTATTCTCGAAATATTGTACCCACATTAGCCATGTATGTATTTCAAGGGAACCAAAACATTACTTTAGTTTTTTTACATGTAATTCATCTTATTTGCCAAAGAATATTTTCTAAAGTATAATAACAAAACATGTTATCATTTCCACATATAGACTTATGTTCTTTTCGATGAAATCTAATACAACTATTGCATGCAAAGAACCTTGTTCCTCTATGACTCTACATGCAAGTTTCTCATGCTTTGCTTCCAATAATTTACCATAGATTGCCTCTTTTATGCATAAAAACTACGCAATATTAACAAGGTTAACTTAACCTTTAATATACCTAAATCAGGAAGTTGACATAATCCATCTAGCAATGTAGTATATTCAAGAGGTTTTCTCTTTAGCCTATATTTATTTTCAAGAAAAGAACTTGGATTCCTTATCATTTAATACAAATATACGAAATCCATTTTAAAAGACAACAAGCTTCCTATCTTTTCTTAAATAAGATATATATAAAGGCAAGCAAGTTTACTTATTTATGTTTTACTACTGCTCACACCTTTGAAGATGTGTACTAGTAATCTTTGCAAGAACTCACATGTGTTTTTTCTCAGCAAAACTAGCATAGTAGTTTGGTCTTTTACCATGGTATATCTTTCTAAAAGATTATCATATTAGCAATTCTTTATTACTTTCCAAAAGAACTAGCACAATCTTGCATATTAAGTAAAACCACATTTTACTCTATATTTGTCTCTTTTAGTTGCAAGATTCACATGCAAGATTTATTTTCAAAATATACATATTTCTCTCAAGAAGAATCAAATGTATATTAGTTAAATTTTCAAGCACACACACGTTTCTTTTTCAAAAAACCAAATTCCCAACTCCTTTCAAGGAAACTTCAACACAACAATAGAAATTTTAGGTACATGGAAAATACATATCCCTTTTAAAGAAATGCTAACTCAATAGTTATTTACTTTGTAAGCAATTTATTTTCCATAAATTCGATAGCTATTGTTTTTAAGACAAAAAAAGATATTAATACTTATCTCTTGAAACTCATTGTTCAACCTGGATTGGAGATGCGATGCATTCCTTCACGTACACGTTTTTCATCTCGGATCCCTCAATCTCTTTTCGCTAAATCCCAAAGGTGCTAGTTTTTGAACCTTTACCTTTGACACCACTTGTAACATACACCATTAAATTCATAAGGAAATGTAAGGAGTAAAATTTTTTTTATACAAGTTACTCATCATTACTTAGAATGTTTAACAGTTCACAGTGTAATTTTATAATTAAGATTAGTAAACTCCTTAACCCTTAAAAACCTCCATTACAATATATTAACTTAATACTATATGATGTAACAATCCATTCATCTCATTACTCATATAGTCATCACATAATTTCCATTATGAACATCATAACAAAAAATGAATCAACATCATAAACTTGACACAATAATAAATCACATCATTGAACACCAATATACCCTGGAAACCCCGTAAGGTGAAAACCAAGAAACATTTAATTTTATTATTAAACGCTCGTGAGGGTGTTCAGCCCATCACTCAATGGCTTATAAGGGAGACCATCCCTTAACCATCGTTTATATAATATTACAAGGAAATATGCAAATATCTAGCTTAAAGTGCTTACAATAAATATGACACCATTTACCCTCTAGTCTTCATATCTTTATATCTTCACATCTTGGTGGCATGGATGTACCTACAATGGACCATCGTACATTGGACCTTCTTGCAACTCGCACTCATCTGCATGAACATTAATCATTAACTTGCCACCATGACAAGCATAATTTTCCTTTGTACATGACAAGCATAATATTCCTTTGTACCTATCACCATCATTCCCTGCTATGATTCTTTCAACATAACATGATGTCAGGATTCATAAAGTATAAATCAATCATTTCACATATTTGTACTATAGTAGTTTCTCCATCTACTCAAGTATATTCATGACAAGTCTGTAAAGTACCTTGGCGTTCGCTCTTTAACGACCCATACCTCATATAAGTCATCACAATAACTAATGCTTCCATCGCATAATCACACATTCCTGCAAAACAATGGCTACACCTCCCAAGAATTTCTTTAAAATAAACTGATACATTAGTTAAGATATTTATGCATGTGATTTACATACATTTAATAAAAAAATAGCTAACCCTTAAGCTATTACCTTTAGTGCATGGACTGCAAGCTATCATAACATTTGTTTCTTCCATGTATGTGAATGCATACCGATTCCAAAAGACTCTCCCTAAAGGAGTGCTTACACAACGAAGCACATAACCTCCTTCACGAGTCTTCCTAAAGAAAATCTCAATGCTAGTGAGCATGTAATCATATGTAAAAATACGCAATTAAGAATATAAATACATGTCTCATTTTCAAGATTATACTAACAATCATATTCAATGTAGTTTTAATACTACAAGCTATCTTTCTACATACAAAAAATGTATATTATTTTTTAATAAAAGATAAAACATATGTTGCATGTATATGCAAGATTTTCCTCCATAAGGAATTTAACATCATAATCATGATAATATAAAATAATCACTTAGTTTATTCATCTAAGGAATAAAACTGATTAGCTCCTTTAGCAATGAATTTATTAAATAACTTAACTTTACCAACACCATGGTAATTTATTCATGGATTTATTAAATAATCAATATTTGCAGACACCATGGTAATCTACCCATGGTTTCGTGAAATAATTATTCTCCATCAACACCATGGAAAACTACCCATGGATTTATGAAAACTATCCATGGATTTATTAATTCATTAACCTCTCCTACTATCATGGTAACTATTCATGGATATATATTAATTCATTACTATTTACAACATGGTTAATGAATATAAATTTGAGAAAACTTCTCTTTTCTTCTTCATTGTACAAGAAGTTATTTCAAGAGTCACTCTCTTCAATCTATTCAAGAAAAATACTTTGGACTTGTTATCACTTCATAATTTAAATGAGTACAAAGTCTCTTTTAAAATAAGAGCATTCCTCTTCTATTTTCTTGCTTATGTAAATATTTTCATTAAAGAGTTACCCTCTTTAATCTAATCAAGAAAATCTCTTTTAAAAATAAAGTGCCATAACTAACCCTTATTTGGGCATAAGAGCTAGATAAACCTTTTAAAATAGTAACAAAGTTAACATGCAACCTTTGCAAACCCTTCCAAAGGAATTTACAGAATGGGCTTATCTTCTACTTCCAAGATAAATACATTCTTATGAAAATAGTCAACAGTAACTAACTAAATACCATTTTCTTGGTATATGAGAAAGATCATTAGTATTTCCATTTCCTAATAATCTTTTTGCAGAAAAATTATATAATATATAATATTTATTTATATCTTCTAACTCACTAAAAAGAAGACTATATAATAAAGAATGTAAGCCAAAATAACGTATCTTGGTAATAGACTCTCATTCCAATCAACTCTTATCAAGAAAAGGAATTAACACCATCTATATATAATCTTTTCTTATATATTTTAATTCACAAATAAAAATACTATATAATAAAGAAAGTAAGCCAAAAATCACTTATCTTGGCAGTCGAATCTCATTCCAGTTGACTCTCATTCCCTTCTGCGATTCTGGCTTGTCTCTGAATACTCCCAAGCTGACTCGAAGCTCATTGACATGCCTATTGAAGCTGGCCAAAGGGAAGAAATCGCACGACAACTCGCCAGCTTGAAGGGTAGAACGAAGGTGATAAAGAGGAATGCAGCTCCTTCCTCCTTTGCGTGTGGTGATCAAAGTTCAAATCACCGCCTCTACATTTGTTGGGAGGCGTTCTCTTTCGCTTCACCATCAAGCTCCTGCAACTGAGCACTGTAGTGAGCTTGAACCCTTTCATCTTTCCGGAAGCTAAACTCCATGGTCGAACTAGAATGGGATAGGCCCCGAATTGAAAGGAAAAACTCTCGCAATTGTTCTCACGTGTAAAATTTGACTGTGGTTTGAGCTTCGGTGTAAAGGAAAATGGCGTGGAAAAAAAGTATGACGGAAATACAAGGTGAAGAGCGATGCAGAGTGCCCTGGGAAGCTCATTGCAGAGCATCCAATAGAATTATTCCATCGAGTGAGAACCAAACTACAAGCTGAGGCCCGGGAAGAGAAATTCTCTCCTAAAACGCTGGACGCATCCTATTTATTCTCAACCGATTCGAGAATTCGTTTTTCAACCAATTCTTGATTTAACTGGTTTTGTAAAACGTGGTAAAAATTGTAGTTTACGTGGGCGTTACAAACAAGTAATTGAGATCTGAAACTCTAAGGCCCTGACGTTGATAACAATAAATAATTAGTAAAAAAAATATTTTATCCCAAATTTTGGATAAAGAATGTAAATCGAAAAACAATCTAATCATAACAAATAAAGCTTTGTTGTTATTTTGATTTTTATGGTATATTGTGAGATATTTTAGGAATAGAGTTGTTCTTAAGTTTTTTTTGGAAATTTTTTTGGTCTATTTTCATATCTAATTTGTTTAGAATTTGATTGAGATTCATTTAAATCACAAGTTTGATGGGTGAACTTTGCAAAATTGAAATATCATATGAGTTTGTCAAGCTACTAAATCCATATATAATGTTAAAAAACTTGTTTAAACAACACAAATGAAGATTTCAGCATAAAATTTTCTGCCAGATTTTAGCAAAAAATCCTCCCAAAACTTCAAAAAATCACACTTAATAACAACTCTTTTTGAAATTTGCAATAAAATTAATTTCAAAAAATTTTGGATTCGGTAATCATTCAAAGAAATAATTGAGATCTGAAACTCCAAACTCTTTTTGAAATTTGCAATAAAATTAATTTCAAGATATTTTGGATTTAGTAATCATTCAAAGAAATAATTGAGATTTGAAACTCCAAGGTAGGTATTGATAAAAATAAATAATTAGTAAAAAAAATATTCTATCAATTTGATACTATACATGTGTCTGAACTTTCTGCGCAACTAATTTGATATTATACATTTGATATTATACATGTGTCTGAACTTTCTGCGCAAGCAATTTGATATTATTTTAATTATTATTTTTAAATATTAGTATACTCGCTTATCCGGCTTCTGCGTGAAACATGTGTGAGCATGGTAAATGGCGGACAGTACAGGTATTGCCATTTCCATTTTGATTGTCTTGGTCGTTCTCAACAAAATTGAAGGCTTCTATGCAAATAGAACATGACCATTTTTCTTCTTCATCCGTGGTTTCATCTAATTCAATCCTTTCGTACAATTTCTCCATGACCACTTTTTCTTCTTCCAACATTTCATCTTCTTCATCTTCTTCCAAGATTTCATCTTCATCATCTTCTTCATCTGGAATTTGTTGCCCTGTACTTATCTGAATCGAGTAATAAGACATGCTGTCCATAAATGCAGTAACTAACTCTACACTCCCTTCTTCCTCATCTGATGTGTACTCTTCTTCCACATTGACATCGCCTTCCATCATTGGTGCCTCTTCCTCTTCTCCATCATAATTGACAACTCCTTCCATCATCATCATTGGTACTCTACACTCTCTTCTTCCTCATTTGATGTGTATTCTTCTTCCACATTGACATCGCCTTCCATCATTGGTGCCTCTTCCTCTTCTCCATCATAATTGACAACTCCTTCCATCATCATCATTGGTGCCTCTTCTTGCATCATCGCCATATATCCAGCCATCTGTTCATCATACCCTGCAACAACATTTCCAAATGCAGGTCCCACCATCTCTTCATCGCTGCCAGCTCGTCCTTCCATATTCCCTCCCTCTGCGAGACACAAATTACTCTTAATGGCTCGTAACTAACCTGCTTCTTTCTCCACCGCAACACAACTTATTCGCACTTCGAATATGAGCTCATTCGCACAGGCCATACAAGTTCACACTTTCACATTTATATATTTTGGACCCCATATCATATTTCGTGACGATGATGATACTTGGTGACGTCGGATTTTGCGCATTCAAAGTATTTATTTCTAATGTTATGCTTAATGTTATGCTCATTGTTAGATTAAAACAAATTTAAATTTAATTGTGAACAGTATATTTCTAATAACATTTAATAACATAGGTTATTAAATTTTTATCATTAGATTTAAACAAATTTAAATTTAATTGTGGACGTTATATGTCTAATCACATTTAATAACGTAAGAAATAAGTCTTGCTCTCTCTCATAGCCCACAAATATGACGACCCAATCAAAATTGCCTCTCACCTTCACACATATGTTGACCTAGCTTCCTCGTGATGGATTGAACATTTTAGTAATATTTTAGTGTCAAAAGAACATTTAGAGTTTATAACTACTGCTCTAATTAGGGTTGTTTTATTAAACTATGTGAATTGGTAATTTATTGGAGCAGTTTAGAGTAAGTTTGAAATCAAATCTATTTTTTTATATTATAAGTTAGAGTATCTTCAATAACCAACTTAAAACTACACATTAATAATCTATGACATAATTAGAATCTACGATGTCTTAAAGCTCATGGTAATGAAACTTTTTTTTAAGGGACATCAATTCTTACGATATTATTTTAGAAAATCTATTAATTTTCAAAATAAATAAATAAATAAAAATATGCACAACCATTAAATTTATTAATCGTTAACTTTTTTAATAAATACATATATAAAAAATTAACATATTTTTTTAGATTTTTAATTATTAATAAAATAATAATAAATTTAGAATTAAATGAAATTTTAAATGTGGTATTGAGATTTTATTTATTAATAAAATAACTATAGAGTAATTTTAAAATAATAATAAATTTATAATTAAATGTTTATTAATTTATTTAAAAATAATATAATTTAATATGGTTAGGTTTCCTTTGTTATGTAATGATAATGGTTTTAATGTCATATATACAACTTTGTGAGTAATTTCTAGGTGATAACGAGGAGATTACAAGGACATGTTGGAGGTGGGATGTAAGCTCTATGAGTAAGTTGCAGGAGGGAAATCAGTGGTGTTAGGGTTAAAAAAAGGAATGAAATGAGATCAATTCTCTAATCTATCTTCCATATCAATAGCATGGAGAAAATATTATTAGTCCATGGTATTTCTCTCAAATAGTACTACTTCATTATTTAAAACACTTAACACGATAGAATTAAAATTAACCAAAAATGACTCTTTAGAATATTGGATCTAAAGTTACAATTAGAGCTCTATGAAGGTCTCTACATGGTTCAATACACATTCTCTCTCGTCTTTTCATACTAGAAACCATTTGTGCATTAAGTTGGAAAAATAACCTAGACGATAAGAACATATTTTAAGGCTTGGCACAAGGCACACAATGTACCAATGCATCTTGATGTCTGACTAAATGTTCATAATTGAGTTCACTATGGATCTCTAATGTAGTGTGGAACCATGATTTGGCTTGGGAAAGTCCCTATAGGTGATTTATTGCAAGTAACAAGAATTGATCTTCAATTATAGTTGTATAGTGTAAGGCCCTACCCTTGAATGGATTTATGCACCTTTATTGCATGATCACCTTCATGACTAGCATAGATGGAAATGGTGAAAGGTTAATGGATAGAAGAGTTTATTTTGGATAGTTCTTCGAACAAAAAATATGAAGGCTTCTCAATTCAATTCATAGGAATCATTGAAGGTTCTCAATTCATTCACAGTATGTTGAGGAAATTTTGGGGTAGAAAGTTAAGAATGATAGTTTTATAAGGAAAAATATTTCTATAATAATCACATACAAACAAAAATAATTTTCTAAGGAAAATACCATAATGGATTTTGGGTATAACATTGTTATAGTGTTTGGAGGTGGAATTTTTATCCGCCTAATAAGTTTTGTTCACTAATCAAAGCCAAATGTGACTCATTACCTGGGTATAAACAGCAGAGGTTAAGGCATATATAAAGGTCAAACTCTAGTGGAAGCATAGACATAGAAGGAATCATTTTTTTAAAAGGATGAAAATCATGATTGCAGCAAATAATCCTCTCCTCAGCATTTGTGTTGGTTTATGTATATTTTTCTAGGACATAGGAAAATGGGGAAGGTAGCACTAGCACATGAATGCTTCAAATAAATTTCTTGATTTGTAGGAGGAAACTTGACAACTTTAAGGAAAGGGTGGAGACCTTCCCTTTGTGAAATATTGATGAGAATGCTAAAGTAATGGACTCTTTCTTAGAGGAGTAAGGTAATATAATTCTAAGTGGATGGATAGAAATAGTGGTGGAATCTTCCAAGGAACATGTGCATCCAACCTATTATATAACCACCACAAGCCATCATACATGCCATATCTAAAGTCATGTGCTACGAGGAGTTAACTATTTGGTGGCGGTTACAACAACAGTCACGGGGCATTCACATGGCAGAGGCTCCACATATAATTCCACAGTTCAATTTTTATGCAGCGGGGTTTTTAACAGTTAGGGAGTCGGTTACAGGTCTACCGGGAAACGCTGACATGGCGTGTCTTCACAAATGTCGTTTCCAGAGTTAGTTGGCGATCCCATAACCATAACCACAAGAAAACCACCCTTCCAACCACAGTGATAAACTACGGTTTTCAGCTGGTGGGAATCTGTACCCAAACTCGAGATCGCCAGACCCCACGATGCCACTTGGTCAAAATTTATCTGAACAATGGGATAACGGACCTGATTAAGGAGGCAAAAATTTGCACCTGAGGCGACAAGAATATCTCCAGTGCTAGGAGAAATTGTCGCCCCATGTGGTCGAGAAAGGCAGAATTTGTAAACCCAACTGTAGGCATGTGTGAATTGTAGGAAAAATAGTGCAAAAACTTCATTGGAACATAACTCATGAAGTTTTAAACCTTTTTTGGAGTATAAATAACCTAGTTAGGGGTTTTTTACTGTTTTGGAGCTATTTGATACATTCTTTAATCAATTTGAGCATTGTAACTTGATGTAAACACACATTGTTTAGCATAATGAAAGAGGCCCACCATTGGAATTTGTACCAAGAGATGTAGCCCAGGAGGGTTAAACTCCTTCATCACTTGTTGTTTTGTTTTTACTATTATGGTATTATTGTCTTCATTATTTCTGCAAAAAACTGAGTTTTAATGCATGTTTATGTTTTGATGAATTTGACATAAGAGGTTTAGAACCCTAATCTATTCACTTGAAATATTCCACATAAATTCCCAAGATTTCATATACAGATCAGTTTGGTATCTGAGATTTGGTTCTTTGTTTCTTTGAGGGTTTAATTTGTTTTCAAGTGTTTCTTATGATTACAAGGTTGAGGCTCAAGAGAGGAAAAGGAAATCTTGTGGTTGTAAGTCCTCAAGTTAGGTCAAGGACAAGGAGAGAAAATGTTCCACAATCTTCACCACAAATTTCACCTCAAATTGTACCTGAAGCTTCAGTGGTGATGGCACATGAGGGAGATCCTGACAATATGTCAACGGATGAAAATTATTTCAAAAAATCATTCTTTGACATGAAACAAATGGTGAAATTTCTTTATGAATATAGAAACACTAGGTTGCAAGGTGAGAGCTCCAATCCTCCAAAGGGAGATAAGTCTTCAAAAGGAGATGGAGGAGATGGAGACAAGACTCCAAAAGGTAGTGGAGGGAATTGTGACAAAGAACTTTGACACCACCATTCTCTTTGACTCCATCCTCACCACCATCTTCACCATAATCATATTCCACAACAAGCCTTTCACAAACACCTCCACATTCTCCATAGGGACATAGTAAAACTCCATTGTTTAAACTTGACATAAAATTTGAATTTCTTATGTATAATGGAGAGGTAAATGTTGAGAGATTAGATAATTGGGTTCTTTAGCTTGAAGTGTATTTCTGAATACAAAGGAGAAAGGATGATGACATCAAGATTCAACTTGCTTTGTTAAGGTTGGAAGGTGCAACACTTATTTCGTGGGAAGCCAAAACTCAAGAGGACATGAAGAAACATGGTAAGGTATTAACCTCTTGGAATGATTTTTTTTTTTGCATTAAGAAGACAATTTTACCCATTAGAATTCATGAAATAAGCTATCATGGATTGGAAAAACTTTAGGCATTTAAAGGGTCAAAGTGTGCAAAGCTATACTCAAGGGTTTAGAAGAAGAGCACTGATATTAGGTGTAGAATTTTCATCTCAAGATACCTTGCTGAAATAGAGGGGAAGTTTGCATAGCTATTTCAGGCATACCATTCTCATGTTTAACCCCAAAATTTTATATGAGGTTTGTGTACAACAAACACATCTAGAAGAAAGAGGGAAAATTGTTCCGCAAGATCACAATAGAAAGACATTTAAAGGTGGAGCCAAAGGAAAGGGTAAGTTCAAAGGAAAAGTGAAGAAGAATGCTTCCATCAAAAAAGAGGGTGAAAAAATAACATGCAAGCATTGTTCAAAGGATGGTCACAATAAAGAACATTGTTCGAAACTTCATCCTGAGATGAGACCCTAAAATTTTAATGACAAAGGGAAGCAAAATACAACTTCAACTACACAACATGATTTAGGATCTGATTCAGGAGATGAAACAAAGATTACAATTATGGGATTGAAAGGTAAGGTATCCATTACTAGCACTAATTCATCAAATAGTCACAATGAAACTCAAAATCAAAAGAGAGGATAGAACTCTTTTATATTAGAGTCATCTCAAAACATAAAAACATTGACACTCGATTTGATAGTGGCTCATAAGCAAATCTAATTTTTGAAAACATTGTAAAAAAATTGAATTTGGAAACCATTCCACATTATAAATCTTATCCTTTAGGTTTGGTGTGTGACAATGAAAAGTTACAAGTAACTAGAAAATGAAAATGGAAGTTTTCCATTACTGAAAACTTCATTGATTAGGTAGAGCTTGATGTAGTACCATTACACATATGTGGTATTATTTTGGGAAGCCCATATCTTTATGATAGGAAAACTATATTTTATAGCCATGAACACAAATATCACGTGTTCAAATATGGTATTGAGTACATTGTTCGAGAACATCGCAAGAAACTAAACCTTTTACTTGTAAATGGCAGAGAAATGAAGAGACTTGTTAACTCTAGCAAGAATTTTGTGCTACTAATTGTTGGGTGCTGATTTTGCATTTTTTTCCTACACTTATCTCCCTTATCTTGCTTCATAACCTTAACTTATGGGATTATATTTACCATTTTTCCTACCTTTTTACCCTGACTTGTGTTGTTTCACCTTGTTTTCGTTATTTTTCCAATTCACCAATTATTATGATCTATTATGCCTTTTTATGACTAACAGATGGTGATCATTTGGAGAAAGATCGATGGTATTTTGTTGTCCTTTCAGATGTCAAAGATCCCGAACAAGAAGTTCACAAAAGCAGTTCGGATGGTGTTGTTACATCAAAGCGATGTTGTTACACCATCCTATTACAGACCTGCCACCAATTTTTTATTACACCCTGCTATTATAGAATCGTTGGCGAATCGCTGAGACAGTTGTAACATTGATTGTTCTTGTCTATATTGTTGCTGATATGTTCCTTGGCGGTTGCACTACGACTGTGTTTTGTTATGATAGCTGTAGAAGTTATCAGCATTATATTTTTAGGATAATGGCCTAAGGGTAGTTCTGATTGTAATCTTTTAATTCCTAACTAGAAATTTATTAGGGAGTGGTTATAATTGCATGAGTTCTATTTCGATTAGAATGAGAATCACAATATTCTCATGATTGATCTATTCCTGAATTTTCTGATGTAACAACTATATATCTCTCGACCCTAAAGGTCAAGAGGTTAGTGAAAAACAACGTTTTTATGCCTATGTAATTGTTTTCATATTAATACAGATCATATTGTTACTGTTGTTACATGTGTGATCCCATTTAAGTTCGGTTAAATTTTCTTTTCTACCTGCGCTCTGCTAGGGAGGAAGGGCCCTCCTTCTTAGCAGGGATTGCAACGGTTATAATAGATGTGTGTTTATGTAATTGGATTTCAGTTTATGTATCATTATAGTGTTGTTGTTGTTGTTCAGCTGAGAATATATCTGCTTCGATTTCTATGCTTTATATGTTGTTACACATATGATTAATAAAGACACCCGCTGGGTACATACTGTGTGGAAAGCTAAAAAATAAATTGAAGTGTGATTTTAATCTTGTGGATTTTTTTATTTCTGCATGAGTGATTTATTTCCAGCATTTTACTTCAGCAATGATTTCTTTTCTTTAAGACTTCTTCTAGTTGATGTATCGGCACAGACAGTGCCACTGTCAGTGGAATAAGAGATGTCCCTAGATTGATAATTAAATGTGTGATGTTCAATCATTAATAAGTGATTTATATAGCCCAACAATTTGGCGCCCTTGCCGGGGATGGCAGTGACGATCCAATCAATCAGAGTTGTTTCTTAGAACTGCAATTTCCGTGTGTTTTTTTTATAGAGTGTCTCCAACGATACAATTGTCGAGAAGTAAGATGAGAGGTAAGAACCTACATAGTGCTCTAATAGGCTTGAGCAGGCTCGCCAATGTCTTGTTGGGATACTTAGGAAGTCAAATTTCTGAGAATTTTATCTTTTGTTTAGAGTGTTTCCAGTGCTGCAATTGTTGGGTGGTAAGACGAGAGGTAAGAACCTACTCATCACTCTAACAATCTTGAGCAAGCTCCCCAATGCCTTGCCATAACACTTAGGAATTGAATTTTGGGTTTTTTTAGGGTGTCGTAATATATACAGTCGTTGGGCGATAAGACGAGAGGTAAGAACCTGCGCATCGCTCAAACAAGCTTGAGAGGGCTCACTGCTGTAGAAACTGAAGCACTTATAGGATGAATTGATACGCATAGGGCCCATGTGTGCCAATATGGAAACATCAACATCTACAAACACCCCCCCTCTCTACTAACTACAGGAAATATGGGTCGTAACAACGAAAATAAGAGCGCTACTTTGGGAAGGAAAACATTCTTTGGAGACCTGATTGCAAGAGCAAAAAATGAACAGTCCACTTCATACATAGATAATTGGAAGATAGGACCACAGAAAGAGGCTACCACATCAAGGTCTAGACCATTGATGTCTTCTTTGTTTGGACCTCAGCATCCTTCGAACAACATATCCACTCCTAATATCAAAACTTTGGATTCAAAACAACAATGGAGAATCATTGATTAGGATTTCAGAATTGAAGGACACTAAGAGGCCAGTGGGGACTGTCAGGAACCTGAGAAATAGAAACTAGTCGATCATCAATTGGACACTGGTAGTGCTATCAAACAGTTGGTCATGGAACAACAGGATCCTTTTATTTTCCAATCTCTCATGCATTCTAAGGGTAGCTCATCTCATCAGGAAGAATCAGCCATGAAGGACAAGAATGTCAAGACCGATAGCTCTGTCACCTTTGAATTATCAATAGCAGAAAAATGGGATGAAGCTCCTATGAAGAACATTCCTTTATCATCCCTACCATCCTTTCAGGGGATGTCTGTTGAGGATCATGATACCTTCCTATTCTAATTCTATGTGTTGTGCAGAGGTTATGACTACACTTCGGATGCCCAAAAGCTGAAACTATTCCCTGCTACTCTGAAAGGAGCAGCATTAATATGGTTTAAGAGATTGGGTGCTGGCACTATTCAAACATGGAATGACATGAGAGAAGCCTTTCTCTTTAAGTATCAGGACTACTGCCGAAATAGGGATTTGAAGGACAAAATTTTCAGAATTGCATAGAAGGAAGAGGAAAGCCTAGAGGACTATATGGAGTGATTCCACTATAACGTACAGAGGTCTAAGTTTAGTAACTTAGATCGAGAGATCCTAAAGAAAATATTCTTAAGAGGATTAAGAGATGATTTTCTGGAACATTTGAATATAATCGGAAAAGGAGATATATCGCAAGAAACAATTGAGGAGATAATGAAACTCTGCCTGCTTAGCTCAAGAGGGTCTGTTAAGGGAAAGGTTTCAGTTCGGGACCCTTCACTTCTGATACAGAAGTCCACAATTGCAGGGGTAACCAAAGCAGAAATCAGGAATTTATTTGAAGATTTCAAAACCTATCTCCTTAGCACCTTCTCTGCCCAGACTACTATGGTACAAGTCAAGAAGGCACAAGTGAAAGTTGAAGCAGCCTTGGTCATATTCTGTCCCCGATGAAAAAAGAAACATTTGGAAAGAGAATGTGGATTGAATAGTGTTAGCTTATGCAACATTTGTGAGTTGGCACATTCTACAAATCAGTGTCTTGAGTTGCCCAGACTAAAGGTAGTACTCCAAGAATCAAGCGAGGATGTTCAATCTTCTTACTTTATTGGATCAAAGAGACCATGGTAGTTGCGACCTATAGGTATGCCTCTTGAATTTTCTTCTTTTTATCTTTGGAATAATGTTTATAACATTCAAAAATATCCATGGAAATATCCCACTCCTTCTTTAACACAATTTCCTTCACGATGGAACTAGTGGCCATCTCCTCCACTAATGAAATATCCTTCATTACGACCCAATCCTTGGGGTCAGAACTGGAGAAGTAATGGCGAAGGTCCAGTAACCCCTCTAATTCCAGTACAACAGCAACAATTACAACTTCCTTCTATTCAAAATCCTACAACTTTTTTTCGACCCCAATTACCTATACAACCTAACCCCAATCCAAATAATAAGGTAGCTCAAAGCATGTATGCTCTGGTTACCCTCCATAATTACCTTATCACTCCTATTGGACTTAATGAGGTTCAACTTTGATCAGGGAAATTAATCATATCTGGATACATTCCCATTATTGTTGAAGAAAGTGAATCACCGAGGAAGGATATGGACAATTCTGAGGTAGTTGTTACACATGTAACAGCTGATACAACACCTATTGTTACACTTGTAATAACCAGCTCGAGAAAGTTTGTTGTTTTTATAGCAGCTAATCTGAGTAAGGTTGGTACATCTGTGGTAGTTGACCCAGCTATTAAAATTCAGAATCCCCCATATCCTTAATGATTAACTGAAACCGGGGTGGTATTACAACCTAAATCTGAATTCCTTAAGAAGCTGCAAACTTATATGTGTGGATTACGTTGTTACAATCTCTTAAAGAAGTGCTTATATATGCTAAAACAATGAGGGATCTATGCGTTAAAAGACCTGGAAGGAAACCTAAGGACCCTGCTACTATCCATGTCTTGGGAAAATTTTCCGATCTTATGATTGATCAGCCTTTTTTGACTAAGTATAGTGATCCAAGGAACCCCACGGTGACTGTCCATGTTGATAATCATCCTATAACTAATACCTTGATTGATCTAGGGGCAGCTATTAATTTTATGACTAAAGACCTCTTCATCTCTCTAGGACTTTATAGACTTAGACCTACACCTATAGTTCTTGAACCAGAATATAGGTCTCGTGTTAAGCCCGAAGGGATGATTGAAGATGTGGTTATCACTATGGCCTCCTGGAATTATCCGGTTGACTTTCTTATTTTACAAACCAAATCCAATTTGGGGGTCATCCTTTAATCTTGGGGAGACCGTGGCTAGCCACTGTAGATGCATATATCATATG
Source organism: Pinus albicaulis (assembly GCA_034641835.2). Lineage (NCBI taxonomy): Eukaryota > Viridiplantae > Streptophyta > Pinopsida > Pinales > Pinaceae > Pinus > Pinus albicaulis. The sequence goes on from CM076573.1 coordinate 123,177,719, forward strand.
TAGGTTCAGATATATGGTGATCTCAGATGGGTAGGCCACTCAGAATCTGAATCTTTATCCCCTAGAAAAACCTTACATGGTTTCGAATAGTCCCTGGTGGGACAAATTTGTACCTGAATCTGACTTTCCCTACCTCTTCTCACGCTCGGAAAAGCACAATACTTTAAGGATGAAACACACGACGATATTATCAATGGTTTTATCAGTAATTCACTCCATGTTGCCTCCATTAGATATTTGGGAGAAGAAAGTGAGGAAGATGATGTAATTATTGAACATTTGAAAACAACTCCGCTTACTCCCAGCAGTCTTGTTGAAATCGAACCTAGAAAATGTTTAAATATCAATCCTAGCTTGACTGCTAAACAAAACAAGTTGCAGATACAACTGTTACAGAAATACAAAAAGGCATTTGCATGGGACTATACTGATATGAAAGGAATCCATCCTACCCTATGCACTCACTGCATTTACCTTAAGGAAGATTGCAAACCTGTTAGACAACCTTATCGTCGAATGAACCCCGCACTTAAGGAGATAGTAAAAGAAGAATTACAGAAAATCCTTAATGCTAATTTCATCTACCCGATTTCTGACAGTCAGTGGGTGTCTCCACTTTTCATAGTTCTGAAGAAGAATGGCAAGTAGAGGGTCTATGTTGACTATAAATAACTTAACAAGGCCACTCAGAAGGATCATTTTCCCTTACCATTTATTGATCAAGATTTGGACACTCTTTCTGGAAAAATATTATTTTCATTTCTAGATGGGTTTAATTGCTATAATAAAATATAGATTTCTCCAGAAGACCAAGACAAGACAACCTTTACTTTCCCATGGGGTACTTTTGCATACAGAGTCCTTCCTTTTCGTCTTTACAATGCACCAACAACCTTTCAAAGGGAAATATTATGTATTTTTTCTAATCTTTTGAATGATTGTCTTGAAATTTTTATGGATGAATTTACACCCTACGGGGATGCCTTTGACATGGCATTAAATAATTTGGAAAAAGTTTTGGAACGTCGTGATCAAAATAATGTTACTCTTAGCACAGAAAAATGCCACATGATGATGACCGAGGGAACTGTGGTGGGACATTTCATTTCGGCAGAAGGAATCAAGGTAGATCCTGCAAAAATGAGGTAATATCAAGAAGCCCGACCCCCAAGACTCTGAAAGAGGTACATATTTTTTTTGGGCATGCAGGATACTATATGAGGTTTATATAAAATTTCTCAGAGATTGGATCTCTATTTTCATTACTGATGAAAGAGGCGAAATTTGTGTGGATAGAAAAGTGTGAGCGGGCCTTTTTAAAGTTGAACAATTGTGTAACAGAAGCACATGTTTTACGAGGACCAAAATGGAAATTGTCGTTTCATATTGCTACAGACGCATATGACATGGTTGTGGGTGTTGTTTTGGGGCAGCTAGAGGATAAGAAACCTTACGATATATATTACATCAGTAAGAACTTGACTGCATTAGAACTTAACTACACTATAACTGAGAAAGAATTCCTAGTAGTAGCGCATGCTATCAACAAATTTCGGCACTACATCATTGGGTATCAAGTATTTTTACACATTGACCACGCTTCCATTCGATTTTTTCTGAACAAACCTGTTACTAATGGTAGAGTTACATGATGGTTATTGATGTTACAAGAATTTGATGTTAATATTTTAGATAAACCTGGAAAAGATAATGTAGTTGTTGATTTCCTTTCTATATTAACTATAAGTGATGATTGCATTGCTACTGAGGATTTTTTTCCATATGAGTATCTTTTTTCCATTTCTACTCACACACCATGGTATGCAAATATTGCCAATTACCTTGTTGCAGGGAAATTCCCACACCAATTTTCTTCCAAGGAAACAAGGAGTATTACACAACAGAGTGCTACCTACTCTTGGATAGAAGGAATTCTCTATCACACCGGGCCAGATTTCTAGATTAGGCAATGTGTTATAGAAGATGAGGTATTTGAGATCATAAAGGCTTGTCATGAAGAACCTTGTGGAGGGCACTTCACTGACAAGAGGATAGGACATAAAGTACTCTCAATAGGGTACTATTGGCCAACCATATTCCAAGATGCCAAGAAGTTTGTGAAAGGATGTGATAGTTGCTAAAGGATGGGCTAGCCTCTGAAATCAGATGAGGTGGAGTTATAGCCTGAGATAGTAATAGAACCATTTGAGAAATGGGCCTTGGACTTTGTGGGGCCAATCAATCCTTCATCACAGCAAAAAGCATACATACTGGTTTTCACCGATTATGTCACAAAATGGGTCAAAGAAAGGGCATTAACTAGAGCAATAGAGCAGGATGTTTCAGACTTCCTATTTTAAGATATTTTTGTTCACTTCAGGATACCTAGAGACATGAGATAGTGACAGATGGCGGAACTTAGTTCAAATATCATTTGATCAAGAAGTTGGTTGAAAAATATGGAATCCATCATAAAATCACCACACCCTATCATCCAAAATAAAATGGGCAAGTATAAAACACCAATAAATTCATTGAAGAAATTTTGACAAAGAAAGTAGCTAGCCATCGAAAAAATTGGGCTGGGAAACTTCTAGAGGTACTCTGGGATTATAGGACAACATGGAGGAATACTACATGCTTCTCCCATATGAACTGGTGTATGGTAAGAATCCCTTATTCCCCATAGAGTTTGAAATAAAGACATTGAGAATAACATTGCAGGTTGATCTTTATTTGAGTACAACACAGACTCAAATATTGAACCAACTCAATGAGCTCGAAGAAAAATGGTTGGCTGCCATCCAACAAAAAAAAATCATTCAAAAGCAGAGAGCCATATGGCATGATAGGTTTATTAAGAAGAAAATTTTCGAGAAAGGAGATTGGGATATTTTGTACGATTCAAGGTTCAAATATTTTAAAGGTAAGCTTTGCACTAGATGGCTAGGTCCTTACAAATTGGATACATTCTTTGACAATGGGACTGTACAATTGGTTACCATTGACAGTACTAAGACATCGTTGTTGGTTAATGGGCACCGTATAAGGATATATCATAAACCTGCTTCGAACGAATCATTTGTCAACATTATCATAGATTTTGATCTTCATGTTATGAGAGCAGGGGAACATTCTCCTCTGCAGCCTTAAAAGTTGAAATTCCAATAAGTGCAGTAGCTGAAAACCACCTGTGTGGCAGTTGTTAGATTTTTTTTCTTTATATATATATAATAAAAAAAATAAAAGAAAAGAAAAACAAAAATAAATCTAATTGTGAAAACTCCTTTTTAGGGCACAGTTAGACAGCTAGTAACAGTCGAAAACCACTCTTGTGGCGACTATTACACCCATGTTTTTCTCTCTGTAATATCATCTTCCCTTTTTTATTTATGACATAGGATGATGGTATTCATGTAATTTCTTTTTTTTTCTGTACTAATTTCTTTTGATAATTATTTTTCTGAGAATAATCCAATTGGTTGTTACATATGTAACAGCTGACAGCCACGATTACTGTTCTTTGTAATTCATTCCGTAAAAAGCAATAACAATACTAGTTGGACACAACAATATGAACACTGAATGCAGGACGCCATCAACACAATTCTTCTCCCAACGCCAACTTAGGTACGTCATCAAAAAGGTAAATGATTTCCATTATAATTTGGTGATTGATTGGAAAAGTAGTGACGCTCCTATGATGGCCATGGGTGGCTGTCATAATTAAAGCAGGGGTGGGGATATGACTTGAAATGATTTGAAATTATTGAAAAAAGGTTGTAACCATAAACATATATTAAATTCTCATGCACCTAATTAATAACAGAACTACAAATAATGACCGAATCTGATGGAAAAATCGTGTCTGTACGAAATTCCATCACTTTCCATAACAAGCTATTTATGAGTATTCATGTAGGGTACGATTTGGTAAATCCTTGAAAGTCATCACCTTTCATCAACCTCCTTCTGAAACATTGCATCCTCATTTGTAGACTCGTCGATTGGGAAAATCAGAGGTGTCAAGTAGCAGCTAGTTCAGAGACACAGTGATTTTATAGCAGGATTGAATAGAAAAGAAGAGAACTCAGAAACTCAGTAATATTGCAATATTTCCATATCAATAAGAAAAGTTAGAAACAAACAGCAGAAATGGGTAGAGCAGCGATCAGGCATCAGCCAAATTCTATGGATTCTCTGCAGAATTTCCCTGAATCTTACCGCATATTTATAAAGGCTGGATGGGTTGAGTTTTTCCAAAATCTTGAAGGCTCGGACGAGGCCGTAGCAATTGAATTTTCTTAGAACTTTAACGATAATCAAACCTGAGTAAGAGGTATGAAAATGGAGGTGACTGAGGAGGTTATTTCCATGGTAATCTCATTACCAGTTGAAGGGCAAAGGTGGTTTAATAGGAAAATCAATGACCCCTCCTTGAAAGAGGATTTCCTACTAGGGGAAGAGAAACTGTAGAAAAAAGGAAGAGGAATTAATAGAATGTCACTTCCCCACCCTTGGGAATATTTTCCCTTGGTTTGATCAAATATATTACCTACGAAGGAAGGTCTACGATAGTATTCAACTATCACTTTCCTCTACTCAACCACCTTCGAAATTAGCAAAGAATCAATCTCCCATTCTATTTGCTTGGAAACATCAAGCACATGGTAGTGGCAGTGAAAACATCAGCACACCCAAAGGCATGCATGACTAATCACAGAATAATTAAGCTCATTGTGTTGGATGCCATAGGTCAGCAGGGAAAGACTTGGGGGGAATTCAAGAGGAAAAGACCAAGGGCAAGCCGAAGGAAACAAACCACAACCTCAGGAGAAGGTCAGTCAGAGGATGAGACCCAGACTCAACCTACCGAAGTTAGAATTGGGAAAAAGCCTATTGATAAACCAATTGTGGAGAAAATACCGAAGTAGAGAGTGAAGGTCAGCACACTTGTAGAACCCTTTCCTACGGCTAAGAAGCAGAGAGAAGCAGAAGTTCCAGAGGAAGAAGGGCAACCTTCCTCATCAAGTAGGGATGAAACCAATGCCTTATTTTATAAATTGAGAAATTAAGAAAAAAAAAATGAGGAATTAAAGAAAAAATTATCTAAGGGAAGAGAAATTACGGCATCGGTATGCATAACCTGTTTTGAGAACTTAACAGTAGCAGGGTATAATGCTCGTAGAGAAAATATCATCCCTATGGAAGTAGAAACATAACAACAGGATGCTACTCCACAAGATCCCGCTGATGATACTGCTGTTACATAAGAACCAGCAGTTAAAGCAGAGCCTCCTGTAATAATCGACATATATGCCGACCCACAAGAACCTGCAGAATCCATGCCTATTATAAAAGAAACAACATTGGATGTAGAGGAAACTCTAGGTAAAAAAAAGGCGGTTGACACATAAGAACCCACCGAAGAGGTTGCTTTTACACAAGAACCAACAGCAGAGGTGGAAAAATCCCATGAAGCAGAGGTTGGCACACCTATTTTCAGTGAAGATATTGAATCCAAGAGAACACCAAGTCCCATCTTGGGATGGAACTCTGAGAAAATCCTGCTAATCTCTGAGCTGCAAAAAGGGAAGCAAGAAGTGATCTCCCTTCGGGATGGGATGATTTCGCTAAAGGAACATCAAAGGGAAATAGACACTTTACATGAAAAATGGATGGAAGCAGAATTGAAGAAAAGTGGGAGGATTACAAGAAGAAATAGGCTTTGAAGAGACAAGAGAAACAGTTGTTGTTGTTACAGGATCAGATTTGAGACCTCACCATTGATAAACAAAAACTTCATGTTCTCGCCCTCAACTTGTTAGGTTGTAGGCGACCTTCTCCATCATATCCTATTTTTCTGTGGGAACGTTACTTCTTGTTTCAATTGAAAGCCATTTTAGAGAATAGACCTTATGTATGTTCCTCCACTCGTAAATTTATGGATGTTTTTCGTGCCTCATACTTTGATGAGCAAATTTTGTTGTGTGAATTGTTTTTACACAACATTATTTGTGAACATGTGACTATTCAGATGATTGTGGTAGTCTTCTCTTATATAGGAGATCTTCAATTAAGGGCTTTTGTATCCTTCATGAGGAATCATATTGAATGGCATTTGGCCATTAAATCTATGGGAACTAATGAGAAGAAGACAAAATTATGGGTTTGGGTGAAACCAGGACGAGCTGCTGAGTTGAGAAGAGAATTCAGGAGAATACTGAGTACCCCTGGGATTAGAGGACCAACGGCCACTTATAGAAGAAGAATTGTGGAATTCTATCTCAATCAATTTTGAATGATGAAAAAACGAGCTTTGACATGATCCTAAGAATGTACAGAAGCCGGCAGTGTTGAGTTATTAAAGAGAGATCCATTCTCATTCCAAAATTTTGTGCTTGTTGTTACACATGTACCAGCCTACACACAGATAGTACAATCACTTGGAGCTCTATGGTTGCGATTAAAGTTCAGGTTTCCTTTCATCTGGTTTCCCATTGAGGATTACCAGATTAATTATGAATTAAGCAAGTATGAGTCGAAATCTTGGGTAAAAAATTTGATGGCCAATCAACGATACAGGTCCACAGACGAAGACACAGATGTTGCTTATGATCTCACAGATCTTCGCCAAAGGTATTCCCATCAAAGATGAGTTTGCATGAGGACATGCAAGTACTTCAGTTGGGGGGATATTTTGGGTGCTAATTTTGCACATTTTTTCCTACACTTATCTCCTTGATCTTGCTTCATAACCTTAACTTATGGGATTATCTTTACCCTTTTTCCTACCTTTTTACCTTGACTTGTGTTGTTTCACCTTTCTTTTGTTATTTTTCCAATTCACCAATTATTATGATCTATTATACCTTTTTATGACTAACCAATGGTGAATTTTTGGAGAAAGACCGATGGTCTTTTGTTGTCCTTTCAGACATCAAAGATCCCGAACATGGAGTTCACATAGGTAGTTCGGATGGTGTTGTTATTGCAAAGCAATGTTGTTACACCATGTTATTACAGACTGGCCAGCAATTTGTTGTTACACCCTGCTGTTATATAATTGTTGGTGAATCATTGATATAGTTGTACCATTGACCACTCTTATCTATCTTGTTGTTGATTTGTTCCTTGGCAGTTTCACTACAGCTGTGTTTTGTTATGATAGCTGTAGAAGTTATCAACATTATATTTTTTGGGATAACAGCCTAAGTGAAGTTCTGATTGTAATATCTCAATTCCTAATCAGAACTTTATTAGGGAGTGGTTATAACTGCATCATTTCTATTTAGATCAACATGAGAATCGTAAGATTCTCATGACTGATCTATTCCTCAATTTTATGATGTAACAACTATATATCTCTCGACCCTAGAGTTCAATAGGTTAGCGAAGAAGGGCATTGTTTTGCCTTTGTAATTTTGTTCAGATTAATATAGATCGTATTATTACTATTGTTACATGTGTGATCCCATTTAAGTTCGGTTAAAGTTTATTTTCTACTTGTGCCCTGTTAGAGAGGAAGGACCCTCCTTCTTAGCAGGGATTGCAATGGTTACAATAGCTCTATGTTTATGTAATTAGATTTTAGTTTATATATCGTTAGAGTGTTGTTATTTCTATTCAGTTGAGAATATATCTTCTTCGATTTTTATACTTTATATTTTTTTACACATATGATTAATAAAGACACCAGCTAGGTACTTACTGTGTGGCAAGCTAGCAAATCAATTGATGTGTGATTTCAATCTTGTGGATTCTTTTATTTCTTCATGAGTGATTTATTTCCAGCATTTTACTTCAGCAACGATTTCTTTTCTTTGAGACTACTTTTGGTTGATGTATCGGCACAGACAGTGCTACTGTCATTGGAATAACAGACGTCCCTGGATTGATAATTAAATGTGTGATGTTCAGTAATTAAAAAGTGATTTTTATAACCCAAAACTAATCATAAAACCCAAGAATGAAGTCGATCATGAATTTTTTCAAGGTATTTATTAAAATTTGAAACCTGATTTGGTTGAGGTTGTTAACCAATATGATGAGATATTTTAGGAGCCTAAGGGATTGCCTCCCAAAAGATAAATCCAACATGAAACCCAATTACAGCAATATTGTCCTCTTCCTAACATTGGAATGTAGAGGATATCAGTGATGGAAAATGCAAAAATTAAAAAACAAATCCAAGAGTTTTCTAAAAATGGGATCGTCTGACCAAGTACGCCGTGTGGTTCACCTATTGTCTTAGTACCAAAGAAATATGTAACATGGCACATGTGTGTGGACTTCCATGCATTGAAAAGGATTACAGTAAAGAACCGTTGACCACTTCCTAGAATTGATGATTTACTTGATCAATTGAAAGATCTTGTGTATTTCACTAAATTGGACTTTAGGAGTGCCTATATAGGGTATTTATTAAAATTTGAAATTTTATTTGGTTGAGGTTGTTAACCAATATGATGAGATGTTTCAGGAGCCTAAGGGATTACCTCCCAAAAGAGGAATCCAACATGAAATCCAATTGTATCAAGATTGTCCTCTTTCTAACATTGGCATGTACAGGATGTCAGTGATGGAAAATGAAGAAATTAAAAAAAAAATCCAGGAGTTTCTTAAAAATGGGATCATCTGGCCAAGTACTTTGCCATGTGGTTCACCTATTGTCTTGGTACCAAAGAAAGATGGAACATGGCACATGTGTGTGGACTTTCGTGCATTGAAAAAAATTACGGCAAAGAATCATTAACCAATTCCTAAAATTGATTATTTACTTGATCAATTGAAATATGTTGTGTATTTCACTAAGTTGGACTTGAGGACTCACTATAATCAAATTAGAATCACTAAAGGAGTCATATGGAAGGAAAAATTCAAGAAAAATCAAGGTTTTTTTAAATGGTCGGTTATGCCCTTTGGACTCTCTAATGTTCTTGCTACTTTCATGTGTGTGATGGATGAAGTATTGAGGCCTTTTCTAGATGACTTTTTGATAGTCTATTTAGATGACATATTAATTTTCAGCAATTCATGTGAAGAACATGTCATGAATGTCAACAAAGTATTAGATGTATTGAAGAAAGAACGATTGTTTTTAAAGATGTCGAAATGTGAATTTGGAAAAAAGTCTTTAGTTTACTTGGGTCCATGGTTGATGTCATTTTGAATTGGCCAAGGCCCACAATACTGACAGAGGTTAGATGTTTTTTGGCAGTATTACACCAAATTTTGGTCATCTAACCATTAACAATTAGATGGACCGACGTGCACCATGTAAGACCAATTTTACCATAGTAAAATTGCTTTCACTATAAGAAATAATTTAATAGACCATATTTTATTAACTTATTTCTGGTTCAAACACGAAACCACATGATGAATAATTAAATAAATCCTTATTTATTTGATTTTCCTCTAGAAATAATTAATTAAATCACTGTTTAAATAATACTCCTCATCATATTTAACCCGATTATGAGAAATAATTAGATAAATCACTATTTTTCTTATTTTCTCTAGGAATGATTAATTAAATCATTATTTAGCTATTATTCCTTGTTAAATTTGACTAAATCACCTATAAATAATTAAACAAATCATTATTTGTTAAATTATTCCTTAACCCCATTCTTGACATGATAAAAAAATTATTTATGTGTTTATTATTTCTAAATAAAGGTATTTAACCAATTTAAATTCCTTTTCCCTCCAATAAAATATAATAAAATATTCCAAGCAGTTACATCTAGATCTTCGATAATAATATTTTATTATTCGAAATTATCAAGGATAACTCAATAGTTTGTTATAAAGAGAAGGGTTTTCCATTCGTTATGTACCTTGATCACTTTCATTGTCACGCTTTGATCATTCTTATTGCTGCTACTATTTTCTTTCTTCTTGAGCTCCCATAGAGTTCAACACATCTTGGGTTTCGTACACCATTAAGAGAGAGAAACTTTTGGATCTAAAGTGTTGAGGACAGCCAAGTACCCATCCCATTGGGGGGGACCGGTAACATCATTCTTTGGCCCCTTCCTAGGTGTTAATACATATAAAATTATTTATATCTTGTCTTGTACATTGATATTTGGAGAAGCTCTTATTGATTTTTATAGTTTAACTACTTTTACTACATAGATATAGGTTTGTGTTGCATTAGTTTCGACTATCTATTGTATATCTAAGGAAGTTAAGCAGTCATCTTTGTTGTTAGGGATTTTTGTCACACACATCTAAAGTGGTCTCTTTTGGTACATTTCCGTTAAGAATTTATGCTAACGAATGACGACTCCATTGAACACTGTTACCGATGAAATAGGTAACTGCACTGTTACCTAGCATAAAAAGCACCCGATTTTGAAAAGTGGTGATGCAGAATCACCCCCTTTTTTTTGTGCACATTTTTGACACTAATATTTTTATTTATGAAGTATGAATATTTGTTTTAAAATGTTAGTGATTTTCATGCCAATTTTGAAACTTATTGATGCAACATCAAGTTTTTTCTTTTTAGAGTGGTGATTTTCATGCTAATTTTGAAAGATATTGATGCAGCATCAACCTTTTTTTTATAGAGTGGTGATTTTCATGTTGGTAATAAAAGATAAAACTTAGATCAAATATATATATATATATATATATATATATATATATATATATATATATATATATATACAAACAATAAAAAAACCAATAAAAATGTAAAAAAAAAAATTAACTTGTAAAAATAAAAAATTTAAACAAAAATAAATAAATAAAACCAAAAAAAACAAAAATATTCGAAAATTATATCAAAAGAAATGACAAAATTTGAAAAGAAAAAACACATAATTTAAAGAAAAAAAAACAAAAATTAACCAAAAAAAAAAACATCAAAAACATTTTTTTTCTAAGTTATTAAAAAAAACCATATAATTAAAAAAAAAATAGAAAATTTAAATTACAAAATTAAAATTTAGATATAAGAAATAAAATAAATAAATAAATAAATAAATTTAAAAAATAAAATTAAAATAATAATAATAATAAGAAAAAAAATACAAATTTTAAAATTAACAAAAAAAAAAACTAAAAAAAAAAAAACAAAATTTAAAATTGAAAAAGAAAATTAAAATAAAAAAAACTATCATTAAAAAACAAAAAAAATGAAAAAAACCACGTGTAAATAATTAAAAAACAAATATCCATAAATTTACTGTTCTTTTTTTAAATGAAACAATTTATAAAATTTAAAAATGAAAAACTAAATAATGTAAAAGATTAAAAAAAAATTAAATTAAATTAAAATTTACTCAATAAATTTTAAATTTTAAAAAATAATTAATCTAAAATATTAAATTTAAAAACAAAATCTAAAAAAAAAAAAAAAAAATTAAAACAAATTAAATTTAAAATAAAAAACTTGAATTAAAAAAAAAAAATTTTAAATTTTTTGAATTTAAAATAAAAATTAAAAAAAATCAAATTAAAAACCGGCCTCTGCCGCCACCTGGGCCGGAGGCTGATTCCGGGAACCGCCCTCCTGCTGGGAGAGGGGCGATTCCGGGAACCGACCTCTTGTGGCCAGAGGGACGATTCCAGGAATCGATCTCCTATGGCGGGAGGGGCGATTCCGAGAATCGGCCTCCCGCGGCAGGAGGGGCGATTCCGAGAATCAGCCTCCCGCCACGGAGGGGCGATTCTGGGAATCGGCCTCTCGCCATGGGAGGGTCGATTCTCGGAATCGACCTCCCGTGGTGGGAGGGGCAATTTCGGGAATCGGCCTCCCACCACAGAGGGGCGATTCCGGGAATCAGCCGCCCATGGTGGGAGGGGCGATTCTGGGAATCAGCCTCCCACCGGGGGAGGGTCGATTCCCGGAATCGGCCTCCCACCGGGGGAGGGTCGATTCCCGGAATCGGCCTCCCACCGCGTGAGGGTCGATTCCCAGAATTGGCCTCCCATGGCAGGATGGGCGATTCCAGGAATCGGCCTCCCGCCGCGGAGGGGCGATTCTGAGAATCAGCCTCTCGCTGCAAAGGGGCGATTTCGGGAATCAGCCTCCCGCCGCGACAGGGCGATTCCCTGAATCGGCCACCCCCCACAGGAGGGCGATTCCTGAAATCGGCCTCCCGCGGGGAGAGGGGCGCTCCCCAAAATCGGCGTCTTGCCTGGGTGGGAGGCCGGCTGCTGGGCAAGCGGGGGGCTACATGCAGCATCCCCACCTGCCCAGTGGCTGGCGTCCACCGCCACATGGGCGAGAGGCTGATTGGCGGCGCCACCACGATCAAAAAATTCTTCTTCTTCTTCTTCTTATTTTTTTTAAATTTGATTTTTTTTTTCTTTAATTCAAAAAATTTTAAATTAATTTTTTTAATTTAATTTCTATATTTGAAATTTAATTTGTTTTAATTTTTTTGTTTTTTTTTTTTCAATTTTTTTTTTTGAATTTTATTCATCTTTTTTGTTTCTAATATTTTTTTAAAATTTCGTTAATAATTTTTATTAAATTTTGTATTTCTTTTTTATAATTTAATTGATTTTTTTTAAGAAATTTTTCATTTTTTTTATTATTAAATTTTATGTTTAGTTTTTTCATTTTTTTTTAAATTTAATAAATTTTGTATTTTTATTTATTTATTTGAATTTAAATTCTTTTTTTTTTAATTTTTTAATATTTTATTATTATTTTTTTAATTACATAAAATTTTTACATTTTTTGTATTTCAATTAAAATTGTGCATTTAAAATTGGATTTTTTTTTTAATTAAACTTAATATTTTCAAATTAATTTGTTTTTATTTTATTTTTTATTTAATTTGTCTTTTTCAATTTTTCATTTTTAATTATTTTTAAAGTTTTTTAACTTTTTATTTTAACAATGTTTTTCTTTCTTTATATTTAAAATTTATTTTTTCTTTCAAAATTTAAATTTATTTGTTTATCATTTATTTATTAAAATTTAATATTTTTCTTTTTAAATTTAATTTGTTATTTTAATATTAACATTTTTTTAAATTTAATAAAATCTAATATATATATATATATATATTATTTAAATTTAATTTATTTTTTAAAATTTATTTGTTTTTTTAATATATATTTTTTTAAATTTAATCTTTTTATTGTATTTTATTTTTCATTTTTTTTTTAATTAAACTTTTATTTTTTTACTTTTAATTTAAATAATGTATTTTTTTTTTTTTTTTAATTTTAAAGTTTTAATTTTATTAAAATTTAATATATTTCTTTAATTTAATTTTTTATTTTAAAATTTTTATTTTTTATTTTAATTTAATAAACATTTTCTTTTTCTTTTTAAATTTAATTTCTATATTTTATTTTTTATAATTTATTTCTTTTTTGAACTTGCTTTTTTTTTTTTAATTTAATATTTTTATTTTGTTTTTATTTCTATATTTTTATTTCTATATATTTTGAAATTTTAATATTTAATTTTTAATTTTTTTTTTTTAATTTTTTTTCCTTAAATTTTAGGTTTTTTTTAATATTTGAATTAAAATTTTTATTTTGTTTTTATTTTATTTTTTTATTCCTATATATTTTTAAACTTTAAGCTTTAAAATATTTTTATTTTTTAAATTTATTTTTTTCTTAAATTTTAGGTTTTTTTTTAATGTTTGAATTTTAAAAATTAAAAAATCTTATTCCTATTTTTTAAAATGTCAAAAATATGACACAAATTTGTTTTTTTTGTTATTCCAGCATCAACTGGTTTTGTTTTGAGGGTGTTTTTTCAATTGTTTTTTTAAGAAACAATTCTGTTTTTAGCATAATTTTATAAAATGTTGAAATTTGACCTTAAAAAAAAACCAAGTGCATTATGGAATACACTTTTTTTGTTTTGGGGGTATTTTTTCATGTTTTTTGAGTCTTTTTGGGCTAGAGTTCTCGTTTTGAGGTCAGGCTACCTATTTCATCGGTAACAGTGTTTTGTTGTAATTCAGATTCCTGCTTGACCAGATGCTTCAGTAACTAGGGTTTTTATTCAACTATTTTTAGTCTCTTAATGTTGTTTTTACCTTTTTTTCACTAAAACAGTAAAAATCCTAACTTCAGTGTCTTTTCGGGTGTTTTCCACCGGAAACATGTATCATTTGCGCCAGAGACAAAAATGTTTCTCGCGACCTACCGCTCGAGGATCCAAGATCTGGAACTCGCACTTTTTGGCCCAAAATATGCAATTTTTTCCTAAACTCATAGCTATCAGCCTGGAAACTGCAATTTTCCTACCTTATAGGTCAATACCTACGAGCTGCAACTTTTTTGGGTTTTTTTGACTATCAGGGTTTTTTGACGTCTGTCTCAGCCCGTCTTAGGCCTGGATATGCGCAGTTTGTCTCTTTGAAGTAGGACCAATCCCCTTAGGGTTTCAGTACACTTCCACATTTCAAGGAGGGGTTTAGCAGAGTAGGCAGTCTGGGATTTTGTAGCACTTTCAACCATTTTTTATGATCTGATCTATCCTTCTTTTAGGTCCTTTTATATGGGTTATTATTCCATCCAAAACTCCCTCTTAAGTTTTTTTTGGTCTCTCCCTTAGCGTTCCCCTTGTTTCCCTTAGGGTTGTAACATTTCACCTCCCATTTTACAACAATTTTCCCTCTGGTCTCTTGTTGTTTTATGTACCTTTTCCAGCATATCTAAGTCATTAGATCCCTATCCCTTAGACCTTCGATCTTTTGGCCATTTTTTTGTGTTTAGAGTCAATTTCACTCACCTCTTAGATCAGTTGTTTGGGAAGCCTTCTTTTGGGTTGAACTTATGCATATTTAGCTTTTTATTTTACTGTCATTTCAGTTTTATTTATAGTTATTCAACATTTTCTTTTTCTTTTTCTTTATACAACCATCTGGGCTTAATTAAAATTAACACATGGATTTCACACATGCACACTTAAAGCAAAGAGTGCTTGGTTTACACTGCCAATCCAAGACATAAACATTATAATTAATTTACCTACCTCACTAAGCCTTTGTTTATCACTCTTCATAATTTTCATGCCATCTGTGTCTTGCCATCATTGTGCCCCTAAGGCATTTATCTTGGAGACTCCAAGGCCTCCATCCTCAGTTTCCGTTAGGAAGAATTACTCCACCACATAAAATCTGAATTAGTCCTCCGCTGATCCAGGTGGATATCGGTGGCCACCCACCTATTCCATTTGGACTAGCACCATCAATTCTTGCAACTTTTCACATTCAGCACAACTTACTATTTTTAGCAGGTTTTCGAGTCCTCCACTCTCGGAGCCGTTTTGGGGGCTTAATGATCCAGGTGGATATTGGTGGCCACCCACCTATTCCATTTGAACCCCCATCTTCAGTTCTTTCACTTTTCAAGTTGCAACAAAACTTACTATTTTTAGCAGTTTTTCGGGTCCTGAACTTCCGGAGCCGTTTTGAGGCCCTAAACGACATTTTTTGGGAAAACGGAGAGCAACATGGGTCCATGGACCGATGTTGCTCGTTCAAAAATTGAATTCCTCGGATAGATCTTTCTAACGAGCTATTGAGCGCGTCAAACGGAGATCCGGTGCCAAAGTTATGCCCCCGGGAAGTTGAACCACCAATTTACCCAAACGGGCGCCCACAGTCTTGGCGCCTCATCTCCTACGGTTAGGTTTTTGGACGTTTCAGATTCTACATTGTTTCTCAACAATAAATAGGCCCTCGAGCCTCATTGTAACACAGTGCAGAGGTCTGTAGCCACCACATCTCTTCTCAGAGATTCGCTACCAGCACCCTAGCTATTTTATTTCCATTATGTCTGTAAGCATCTTTCTGTTATTTGATATTAATGAAATGAAGTGTTATTTCCGCCGCATCTCTGTATTTATGGTTATGTGTTTATTCTGTTGCGTTCCTGCATAAAATCCGGATCAGTGGTATCAGAGGCGGGTCCGCTCTTTCTTTGTTTTTCTTTGCATGTCCCCAACGCGGTCAGGGTATAAGGAGTTAGGGCTCGATCTGGTTGAACCCTTGCAAGATCAGCCTCGCAAACCCCGAAGACCTCCCATGGCGGAAGAAAAGAAAGACGAGGGAGCAGGAGATCCTATCAAAATACTGCTCGAGGAGGCTCTCGAGAAACAAAGGAACGTGATGATGGATAACTTTGCTCAAATCCTTCAATGACTGCCCACATATGGCGCATCTGCATCCAACAGCCACTCTGGAGGCGCCACTCCCTTCAAGGTACAGGTAAACTTTGACATTCCTATATTTGAAGGAAAAATAGATGCAAACGCTGTAGACAGATGGTTAAATTTGTTGGAAGGGTATTTCTCGGTCCATGACTTCTCTAACCGAGAAAAGATTATTTTTGCACTCCTCAAAGCCGCCCCCCATGTCAAAGACTCGTGGGAAACCTACCGTGAGCAAGAGGGCGAAGGGGAATCCTCTCTGTTATCGACCACACCCACTTGGAATTCGTTCCGAGATGGCATCAAGGAACAATATTATCCCGTGGGGAGCTATGAGGACAAATACATCCAATGGACCACGCTGCGGCAACAAAAGGATCAAGATGTGCACGAACTGACGAATCTGTTCCATACCCTGCGCACAAAGTTGGGTATTAAAGATTCAGAGAGACATTTGGTGCTCAAGTACCGCGGCTATCTGCACAAACACATTCAGGAGGAAATGGAGTTCCTTGACATTACATCGCTCGGCACGGCATATCGCTATGCCGCCAAGATCGAGCAGAAATTTAAGCAGAAGAAGCGAGACTTTGGATCTGCGAATCCGAAAGGTGCCCCCGAATCGAAGAACAAGGGGCAAGGCCAAAGCAATGCGACTCAAAACAACACCACAAATCCAAAGAAGGACATAGGGAAGTGGTGTGAATTTCATAACAGCCCCACTCACAGCACAAACGAGTGTCGGGCCAAACAGTCTTTGGTGGCTGAACTAAAGGCACCCGAATCAGATGCATTTTCTGATCCTGAGTTAGAACCAGAAAAAGGAAATGACAAAGGGAAGCAGATCATTGATGCGGATCCCAGTGCCATTGTTGCCGCCACCAAGATCCAGAAGGAGGGTCCAGAGGATCCAGAGGAGGGGGAGCGCCTCTTCCAGTCGCAGATGTGGGTGAAGGGTTCTCCGCTGCAGTTTCTCGTCGATAGCGAAAGCCAAAAGAACCTCATTTCAGCAGACGTCGTGAAGCGGCTCGGCCTACCAACCATAGCACACCTGCAGCCGTATACCATCGGGTGGCTCCACCCAGGGAGAGATCTCCGCATCCGCCAGCAGTGCCGACTTCCATACAGTATCAAGCCATTCATGGATGAGGTATTGTGTGATGTTGCTCCTCTTGATGTAGCTGATGTATTATTGGGCCAACCATACTTATGGAGACGACATGCTGTGTATGAGTCTAGGCCTCGTGCCGTTATTATTACTTTGGGAAATAACTTGTACAGGATACCTATGTATACTTCTGCCATCTTTGAATACCCGCAGAAACCAATATAGCAAGATTGTTTCCCGTAGCAACGCAAATTCATTTTTTAGCGACTCACTCATAGGTAAAGAAGAAGGTCGTGGCCACAACCTCAAACAAGGCTCCTCACGCTGATAGATGGACAAAACAGAGGGTTATTTAAGGACACTTTCTCCTCACTACAGAGAAGTTCTACACCGCACAAGCACTCCACGATTCCACTCCCAATGCACACCACCTGATGTTTCCATACATCCCGTAACTACAAGAAAGCGTAATCCAAACATGTACTATATGAGGTCATAAAGAAACCAAATTTATTAAACGCATCCGGAAGATGTCCACCCGCAGGCCCCATGAGCATTTCAACAGACCAATACCCCTACCAATTGCATCACTACCTGGAGGATCTCAACGCAATGGGGACCATTGCTTCCTAAGGAGGGAGGAATGATCCAGGTGGATATCGGTGGCCACCCACCTATTCCGTTTGGACCAGCACCATCAATTCTTGCAGCTTTTCACATTCAGCACAACTTACTATTTTTAGCAGGTTTTCGGGTCCTCCACTCTCGAAGCCGTTTTGGGGGCTTAATGATCCAGGTGGATATTGGTGGCCACCCACCTATTCCATTTGAACCCCCATCTTCAGTTCTTTCAATTTTCAAGTTGCAACAAAACCTACTATTTTTAGCAGTTTTTTGGGTCCTAAACTTTCAGAGCCATTTTGAGGCCCTAAACGACATTTTTTGGGAAAACGGAGAGCAACATGGGTCCATGGACCGATGTTTCTCGTTCAGAAATTGAATTCCTCGGATAGATATTTCTAACAAGTTATTGAGCGCATAAAACGGAGATCGGGTGCCAAAGTTATGCCCCCGGGAAGTTGAACCACCAATTTACCCAAACGGCCGCCCACAGTTTTGGCGCCTTATCTCCTGCAGTTAGGTTTTTGGACGTTTTAGATTCTACGTTGTTTCTCAACAATAAATAGGCCCTCGAGCCTCATTGTAACACAGTTCAGAGGTCTGTAGCCATCACATCTCTTCTCAGAGATTCGCTACGAACACCCTAGCTATTTTATTTCCATTATGCCTGTAAGCATATTTCTGTTATTTGATATTAATGAAATGAAGTGTTATTTCCATTGCATCTCTGTATTTATGGTTATATGTTTATTCTGTTACATTCTTGCATAAATCTGGATCATCCGCCGAGTCCCCATACCGACTCCGATTATGGTTCATCGGGTTATTCCTCTGATTTTGAACCTGATTCCCCTCCACCTCTTTCTGTCACCATGTCAGACACCAATGCAGGTGTTGGTCCTCAAGTTGGTGGTAGTCCTGACCCTAATGTTGGAGCTTCTAAGAGTGGAGCCACTACCGGAATCGTTCCGGCTACTCCTTTGCTACATTTTATGGTAGGTTTAAGCCTTCCCGATTTTAGCCAGTTAATTAACAACCCTATACTACACAATATAGGTTGGCGTGTTATGCCAACTAAGCTTCCTTCAGACATCCCTAAGTTTGAAGGAAACACTAGAGAGGACCCTACTAATTAGGTCTTCTCCTTTCACATGTCGTGTTTGTCCAATTCTATCACTGATGACTTCATATGTCTTCGATTATTCCAACGTACACTCACTAGAGAAGTACAAAGTGGTATGTCGACTAGGTCGTTAACTCTCATTCCAATTTTGTGACTCTTGCTAAAGAATTTTTTTCCTATTTCCAGCTACCTCTCTGATATAATACCAGTACTGAGTTGCTGACCGCATTCTGTCAAACTTCCGCCACATGTCCTTCTGACCATGTCCAATAATGGTGTAGAAGGAGGAGCTTCTATCGAGCTCCTACATTCGACAAACATGTTTATATGGATTGGTTTCTCAGAACGCTTTTTCCTTCTATTGGTAAAATTTCCTGTCTCACTTTCCTCAGACCCAGGAATAAGATCTCCAAGTCACGTTGAAATATGACTTCATCTACGTCCATTCTAATTATTTTTATACCGTTTTACCGGATCTTCCTAAACCTGGTGGTGCTAATGCACCGAGGGCATCTCACACCACCGACAGTATCGTCAGATCGCTTTCACATATGTATACTCATCCTTCCATGGGTTATGGTTTTCCTCAGGGAGGGACCAACTCCTCCAACACTTATCCCCCTCCCGATAGCATGTATCCAGGAAAAAGCACACCTTATGCATTTTACCAACTGCATCAACCAATGTCAGGGCTAGTTTTTGTTCAACCTGTTTACCCCAATGTTTCTCATACTCCTTACTATCCTTATCCATATCCTGAGGCTCCAAAACCTCTGGCATCAGCACCCCAACCTCCCATATCTTCTAAATTTTCACCACATCAGCCACCTGCCCCTCAAGATTAGGTGTATGTATAGGAGAGTGTGACTAATCCTCCTAATTCCGATGAAAATATGATCAACCAAAGCAACCAGTGCAGGGTAATTAAGGACACCAAGGTAATCAACCGAGCACACCCTAAGGGAACTAGCCTAATGCTAACAACCAAAAATAGGGCGATCAACCCAAGTAGAACAACCCACTTCATACGAACAAGCCTTGTTCTTGTTGTGGTATCCATGTCCATTATACTCATGATTGTCCCCTCTTACCCTAGATGCACTAGTTTTGGGATGCATAAGCAACATCTAGAGGACAACAAGCCACCACTTTGACTCCTCTGAATATTTTTCGAGCTCAAACGGATGTCTTCACTAATCCTTTCCCTCAAAAAGGATATGTAGTTGCCCAACCCCCTCAAGGTCAGGTTTCCCCCAAACCTTCATAATTTGGTACGACAGAATACCAGATTCTCATGACGAATGCTAAAAAGGTCAATACTGTTGATCTCAACCTTCAGACCCGGTCGTGCCAACATGACAACCACCTGCTACATCTGTAACTGAGTCCCAAATCAAAGTTTCCAAAGCTCAACCGTAAATGAATCCCATCACACCATGGATATCCAGGAAATGACAAGGCAAATTTGAAACCACTGTCAAATCAAGAAACACCCATGCCAATGATAAAAAATGAACCAAATAAAAAAATTCATGTACCATCCATTCACACGTCAGCTAGGGAAACATGCATGCATCATGATACCTGAAAAATATCTCTCCTGAAGCCACTGATCCAACCTTCTCCTTGCTTCCCTTGCTTACTTTTCATCCACTTGCTTACTTTCTCCTGTGGGATCTTCCTCTCTCTTTCGCAATTGGCCCAAGCTAAAGACTAATTTTTTTTTTGAAGTGGTTCTCTAATGCCTTTTTATAATTTATTTCTCCTTTTTCTTCATTTTCCTTCATTTTTCCTCTAATTTCCTCATCATGCAAATTTGTGTCTCTTCACCTTCCTTTTCTTCTATTTTCCTTATTTTCATAAATAAATGTCGATTATTTAATATTTTCCTTTTTCAATTCCTTTTCCAAATCTCATAGCCATAAATAAACCAAAATGGATGCCCACTATAGTCTTTTCCCAAACATTTAGCTTGGAATACGTGTCATGTGACCTTGGACTTATTTTTCCTTTATTATATTTTATTAGATGAACTTTAACCTAGGGTTGTTGCATCAATAGTAGATTAGTCAAGTTATAGTGTCAATTTTTCCTTTAATGATTGAACCTACTACTTTTTGTTATCTACCACGCATGTTTGTCTTGGATTGTTACAGTGTCTATTGAGTCGAGGTGCTTAACACTCTGCATGGAAAGGTAGTTTGGAGGTAGAAAAGTATGTGTCAATTAGAGGTTAGGCATTGTGATTCATAAGACATTCTTGCCAAACTTCGAAAAAAAAGTTCTAACAATCACCCAATATCATCTTAGGTGAGGCTTCACTCACTTAATAGGTGATGCCGAAAGGGCCAATGCTAAGTAGGTCTTTGTTGGCCACTACACAACAAATCTCGGTCAGTCAGAATCTTGCGCGTCAATAGTTGGAATAATCGCCCAACTATTTTGATTCATGGGAAATCTTGTTGTGCTTAGATGTGTTGGAATTGATTTGGAGTATGGAAACAAGAGTTCACATGTTGAGGAGAAGAAGTGGATTGGCACAATGTGAGTTGCAATTGATACGTTGCAACCAAGTTGGAAGGATAACCTTCCATGAGCTGGGGTGGTGTGGAGGATTTTGATGCATTGTTGCTGATGACCATGATATTTCCTACATAAAGACATGAACCTTGACGAAGTTTCATACGAAGGAAGTGAAGAGTTCATGAATCTAGTAATTGAGCAGCAAGTTGAGTATCGTTGGGAGTTATTGACTTCATGATGTTTTGGACTTGGAAAAGAAGTAGCATAAGGGAACACAAGGACTCTTGAAATAGCTTACAATAGATGATTAATTATGTTCCAAATATAGATTTAGATATTACCACTATTTACATGTCATCCAAGAGCATTTAGGAATTGCTTAATTGTTGCTCTATATTACTTAATTATTACCATACAATTCCATCTTAACATAATGGGGTCATCCACACATTTTAAATGATTTATTATTTGATCCCTCTTCTAAATGTGATTACATAGAAAATACCTCAAACCCTCTCATGTCTAGTGTTTTTTGTTTTTTCTCAAACATCTCTTATAATGATATATAAGAGGATATACTGCATGACCCTAACTTAACTAACTATTTCTCTTAAAGAATTCAAAATTGAATACTTCCCTTAAAGAATTCAAATATTCTTCCATTAACTAATAGTGCAAGCAATAGTGAACCAATACATGCCATTATTCTAAGAAAAAATGATTAATTAAAGAGAAATTCATTAAAAACCAAAAATAAAATATAATGCATTGACAATATTATCTTTTTCAATCACCACACCCAATAAGACAAAGAACCATATATATTTATGATTAGTCTTCATCCCAAGTACTTTCCATCCTAGTTAGTTAAAGTATAAAAAGTGATACAATGTTAAAAGGAAATTAAAAAGTTTCAAAAATAAAATTAAAATGTTTAAAAATAATTGTATCTTTATTTTCTAAGTTGTGATTTGGTTTTTCATTAAATTTGATAAAATATATGTATGATGAGGCAATAATAAATTAATTTTACAGTGGAACAACTATTTCCATATAAAATTAGTTTAATATAAATAGAGTAAATAATCTAAAAACAATTGAAATTTTATTATAATTTAAATTTGTATACATTTGACTATGTCTAATATTGAATTATTTAAATCAACAAACAATAAAGCTTTGTAGTTATTTTGGTTTTTATGGCTGATTGTGAGATATTTTAAAAAATAATTTTGATTTATTTTCAGATTTAATTGATTTAGAATTTGGTTGGGATACATTGAAATCACATGTTTAATGGTTGAATTTTTCATCATAAAAATATTTTATGAGTTTGTCAGATTATTAAAAACACATATTTAAACAAAACAAATCAAATTTCTAGCATAAATTTTTTCACAGTATTTTGGTCATAAATCCATCTAAAATTCTAAAAAATCACACTTAATAATAATTCTTTTTGAATTTTACAATAAAATTAATTTCAAAATATGTTTGTTTTAACAATCATTGAAACCAAAATGTCCCAATTTCAAAAACTCTCAAGACTCCACAACCAACTACTTGACTAATGACTTTGAACAATTATTTGCCTAGTTAACTTAATAAATGTTATTGGTTTTTCTCCCATATCATTTACTACATGAAATTCATACTATTAGGAGTAACATATCTGACATAAAAGCAATTGCATACATAAATAAATGACTCATTATTACATGTCATTAAAGGATTATGGATTGAAGATAGGTTATGAAATATCAGAAATATTCATTTCAATACTAGTATGAAAACTATGAAATTAGATATATATTTGTTAGCGCAGCATCAGTGATTAAAAAGAAAATGTGGAAATAATTACAATAAGTCAAATTAGAATTAGTGAAATTTGAAAAGGAATTAATATGATTGATGAGTTAAATTATTAATTGTCTAAATTAAGATTAGATTAAATAATAATGACTGAATTAAATTAATAATTGAAGAATTAAAATAACTTTAAAATATTTTATTAAATATAAAAAGGGGTTTAATTAAATTATAAAGCTAGTGTTAACTTAGAATTACATTATAATGGAGTAAAATAGAACATAAAGTTATAAACAAGTAAAATAAAATAAAAGATGAGAATAAACAAGAAGATTATGGAGAGAATTAAAGGTAAAAATATAGAAAAAGGAGGAGGAAGGGAAAGAGAGAAATATAAGAATATGAAAGCATGAAATAAAAAGGAGTAGCCGCGCAAAGAAGAGAGATATCATGGGAAGGCTAAGGAGAAGGGAAAAGAAGAGAGATATCATGGGAAGGTTACATAGAAGAACGACATTAGGATAGGTTAGAACTGATATATTTAGAGGAAAATAAATGGATATTGAGTTTTGATGCAAGAGCATTAGCTTGGAAAAATACCTTGTATTTTTATTGAACCTAGGGGTCTCATGTTTATGAGAATTTATTAATTTCATGTAAATATTAATATTATTTTTGAGTGATTAAATATATTTTTAATTAATTATTTGTGAGAATTTGTAAATGTTTCCAAAAAACTGGAAAACATGAGAGAAATTACATGAGAGATATCTAAGAGATAATTAGGAAGCCTAAGAGAGATTTAGTTGCAAGGTTTTAGGGATAAAGATCTAGACTTTAGGGGTGTTGAGAAATTTAGGGATTTGTTGAGATATTAAAGGGATTGAACTCAAATTAGATTATGAGAAAGAGAAAGCTGAGATAGCGGTTCATCTTGAGTTGTTGATGGAATTATTACAGGAAAATATGAGAGACCAGAGACATGGTTGGCTGATGAGGAAGAGAGTGAAGTGGCAGAGGCTACAGCAGAAAAGAGATCGACAGATAAACATGCAGTTAACAAAGTAGCTGAAGAAGCTCGAGTAGATGATGAGTATACAGTTGAGACGTGAAGAACTCAGAGCAGCTGAGTTGAAAGTGGAGGTTTCCATTGGTGAAAAAGAAGAGAAGATCATAGATGATTTCCTAAACTATTGGGAAAATCCAGATCAGCTGGATGATGTAAAATTATCTATTTTTGTAGCTGACAATTGTGATGTGATTACGGGTTTTACTAAGGAGGATGCACAATCTTGTGAAGCTGTCTCAAGTGTCGAAAAGAGTCTTTCAGGAGATAAATAATCTGAATAAGAAAGCAGTGATGCTTTTTCTGTTACAACATGGGAAGAAGTTCATGTAAATGGAAAGGAGATTCAGCTTGAAGAGCTGGTATATAAACCAACAGTTGGGACTGTTGAACTTTGTGATTTGAAAACTGAAAGCTTGTGTGTGAATGCAAGGATGATACATGATGATGATATGCTTCAGCAATGCTACAGAGGAATTGCATTGCTGGAATATTTGTTGGAGAATTCAGAATATGAAAGAGATATTGCAGCAGAAGGCGGAGTTCAGTATAGTGAACGAGAGCAGAAAGACATCATGGAAACAGATGGTGTGAAGGAAGGACTAGTTGACAGTCTTGAAATTTCTTTAGAGAATTCTTTGGGCAGGGAGAATCAGCATACTGATGTGATGATTGAGATGGAAAATTTAGAACAACATACTGAGGTGCTGACAGAGGGAAGTAAGGCACTGAGGTCTTATGATTTTTGTTTTAACAAGTGTTTTGTGAATGGAGGTATTGTTGCAGATACTGAAGAACATTTGTCTCAGGTGAGTAGTCAAATAAAGGTGAAAGACAAAAATTATGTGGAAACATCTAATCCATGGAATGAAGGATTTATGTTGCTAGATGATGCTGAATAGTTGAAATTCAGTGCAGGAAGAATCTCAATTTCAGAATTGGGAATTATAGAGGAAAAGAGATGAAGACAGCAGAAAAGAGTACACAATGTACCAGTCCAGTAAGTTGCTTATAGGAGGAGGTAGAGAAGAAGTTTTCCATTGTAGAAAAAAAGAGGGCATGGATGATTGGGTGGCAGCAAGAATTCAGCAAGTGGGAGTACAAATAGAGCGAGTAAGAACTGAGCAAGCCATCTTAGCTCAGCAGGCAGCGAGAAATCAACAACCTAAAGATTTATTAGATAGAGAAATTGAATTAATCGGAAGAATCATGATGAAAGTATCTCAGAGGAAGATATCAGCAGGAAAGAGGAAGAGAAGCAACAACATAAAAATGAAGACAGAAACAGATTGTGAAAGTGTAGCGAGTGGAAGAAGACAACATAAGATATGGAGACCTGGAGAAAAGCAGCAGACAACAGATATAGATGATAAGTTGCAGAACAAAGTATGGGATCGAGGAAAACAAGGACAAAGACTTAAACGCATGATCTGGAGATCATGATCATTTTCAACCTTGGGAGTCTGATGCAAGAGCATTAGCTCGGAAAAATACCTTGTATTTTTATTGAACCTAGGGGTCTCATGTTTTTGAGAATTTATTAATTTCATGTAAATATTAATATTATTTTTGAGTGATTAATTATATTTTTAATTAATTATTTGTGAGAATTTGTAAATGTTTCCGAACAACTGGAAAACATGAGAGAAATTAGATGAGAGATATCTAAGAGATAATTAGGAAGCCTAAGAGAGATTTAGTTGCAAGCTTTTAGGGATAAAGATCTAGACTTTAGGGGTGTTGAGATATTTGGGGATTTGTTGAGATATTAAAGTGATTGAACTCAAATTAGATTATTTTAAATTTTTATAAATTGATATGCCTCAAAGGAAAAATAAATCAAGTAGAATAGAATAGAGAGGAGAGGTGAGGCTTGGACAGCCAAAGTTTATAAGCCTCCAGGCAATTGGAAGGCCATGAATGTTGAATATCTGGCTATAGATAAAGTTTGTAAGTACTTTCGTTATTAATATGAAAAAATGTGTTTTTAGAGTTACATTGGTTAATTTAGAAATTGTGTATTTAATTTCTGTAACTGGGCTTGAATGGTAAATCCATGTGAACTGAATGAGAGATCAAGGAGCGATGGATGAATGTTGATTTAAATCTCTGTTTGTGAATTGATGGAGTTAAAAGGGCGCAGAGTTGTTTTAAGCTCTATTTAAGATTGATTCATATTAATGAACAGTGATAAAATTTTGGTTTGGAAGGTGCGGTTCTAAGTAGGAAAAGAGGTTTTGCAATCGATGAGTTTGATGGAAATTTAACGTATGGCAAAACTGAATTAAATT
The DNA here is from genome assembly GCA_034641835.2 of Pinus albicaulis. Lineage (NCBI taxonomy): Eukaryota > Viridiplantae > Streptophyta > Pinopsida > Pinales > Pinaceae > Pinus > Pinus albicaulis. The sequence goes on from CM076573.1 coordinate 123,204,410, forward strand.
CTGTTTGTGGAATAAGCATAGAAATCGATTTCAATTAATTCCAATTTGTTCAATCTACATATGTATCGATCCTTCTAAAAAAAGGATTGAATTGAAAGTTCAATTCGAATCAGTGTTAGAATATCAGCTTGGTGAGTCGATTTCATGAAGGGCGCCATTGCTTTAAGGAGAATCTGACTGAACTGTTGTGTAAGGGTGTAGAATCAATATTTGAAATTTTGTTTTTGTGGGTTTAACTACTGGTGGTTGGTATGAAATTAAATTGCAGGTTCTGGAGCTTGAAATTTAGACACAGTTTCTGATTTAAGAAGACTGAAGATTGGGAAATGAAAGAATTTGATTTATATAAGTCGATATTGAGGATTCGATGAAGTGCAACCTTGTTACGGAAAACATAGCAGAATGAACACATTTTTCTGGTTGATCGAATGTGCATCGGCAAAGGAGAATGGAGTTGAGTCAAAGACGCAGATGGTGTAAGCTGTCAATTGGAGGAGCGATGAGTAAATCGTGCCATCATAGAGGTGCCATGAACGTTGCTCACAGATGGATTTAAAAAAAACATTGAGGTAAGTAGATAAAACGTTGTGGAAATTGTGTTGAAGAAATGTCACTGGGATGAATTGCAGTAGCGCAGTCATGGTTTCCGGCGGACCCTACAAGGAGGTAAGCCACGTTTTTTTATTACCAAACATGCATTAACCCGATGGCTATATCTATTATCACGTTGAATGGAATGGGTAAGTTTCAATGATTGAAGGACATGTTAAATGATAAGCGTTTGCATGAAGTTTCATATATATGCATGAAATCGCTATGAAGTGGCATTAAATGGTTAGGGTGAACTCTTAAAATGAGGTTTTATATTGACAATTGGTTTTATTCGTATATGGGTGTGGTCAAATTTGAATACGTTCAACTAAAAAGTAAAGGTTGTTGGGAATTATATTACCAATTGACCATATGTATGTCAATAAAAATATGAACACCTATGGTTTGGAAAAAGGGCCATCGTTCTGAGGTTTGGTTGAAATAAAATATAATTGACATTAAATCAAGAAATTTTGAAATCTTTAAATGTTGAAATCATATGTTTGATGAGCTTCTATATGAAGTATTAAAGTGGGATTCAATATTGACATTTGAGTATAAAATTGATGAGTTGGATTTTAAATGCTATTGAAACTTGGGTTTAAATCCCATGAAAATGTGATTGTTAAATATGGTTTCATACCATTGTAAGAAGAGGTTTCCATTCATGAGGGAACCTTGGTGTGAAGATTGTTGAGTTTTTGGTTTTGAACCATATGTTTATTAGCTTCCGCAATTGAAAGTTCGTGAAATTGCCAAACATTGAAGTCTTATCTGGGCATTTGTTGAAGATGCATTTTGTATATGCATAGATGGGGAAAGATTATGGGTTTTTAGGGTTAACCTGCATCAATTTGGCATCAGAGCTGGAATAACTCTGTGTGAGGATTCATTTTTTTTTTAATTTGAGTTAATTGCATGTGATGAATGAATGTCAGATTGTGAAATTGATGAAGATCTCATCACAGAGATGCAGTGCAGTTGAAGAAGTGAAGCAAGATCAACGGGATCTTGAAGGTGAGTTTGCAGATGATATTTAACTATAGTTTGAAGGTTATGAAGAATTTTACTGCAGGCATGTTGAAGGAAGTCTCAGCGGAAAGGAGCAGATCACAGCTAGAGTGCAGTGATGAAAGAGTCTGACATGGATTCTAGAGAGAGTGGCATAACCTGGAGATTTAACAGAGGTTGAATGAAAAGGACAAGTGTGTTCTTGAAAGTTGCAGATGAGTGAAGCCTGAAAGAGCAGTGGAGAAATGCTCGAAAGGTTCTAGCAGAGGACTAGGTGATTACCAAAAGACCAGATCCGGAGGAAAGGATTGGTGAGGTAAGTGGTAGCAGGAGATTTTACTGTTGCAGAGGCTTAATGCAACTTATGAGTGAGAAACTCATGGCGAAGGAGATGAATACTGAAATTCATAAAGGAGAGAGCAGAGGTTCAGAGAGAGGCCACAGAAGAAAGAGGGAGAAAGATGCCAAGGAAAATGGCATAAGACAACAGTTGACTGATGAAGAGTATGAGAAAGAGAAAGCTGAGATAGTGGTTCATCTTGAGTTGTTGATGGAATTATTACAGGAAAATATGAGAGACCAAAGACATGGTTGGCTGATGAGGAAGAGAGTGAAGTGGTAGAGGCTACAACAGAAAAGAGATCGACAGATAAACATGCAGTTAACAGAGGAGCTAAAGAAGCTCGAGTAGATGATGAGTATATAGTTGAGACGTGAAGAACTCAGAGCAGCTGAGTTGAAAGTGGAGGTTTCCATTGGTGAAACAGAAGAGAATATCATTGATGATTTCCTGAACTATCGGGAAAATCCAGATCAGCTGGATGATGTAAAATAATGTATTTTTGTAGCTGACAATTGTGATGTGATTACGAGTTTTACTAAGGAGGATGCACAATCTTGTGAAGCTGTCGCAAGTGTGGAAAAGAGTCTTTCAGGAGATAAGTACTCTGAAGAAGAAAGCAGTGATGCTTTTGTTGTTACAGCACGGGAAGAAGTTCATGTAAATTAAAAGGAGATTCAGCTTGAAGAGCTGGTATATAAACCAACAGTTGGGACTATTGAACTTTGTGATTTGCAAACTGAAAGCTTGTGTGTGAATGCAGGGATGATACATGATGATGATATGCTTCAAAAATTCTATAGATAAATTGCATTGTTGGAATATTTGTTGGAGAATTCAGAATATGAAAGAGAGATTGTAGCAGAAGGTGGAGTTCAGTAGAGTGAACGAGAGCAGAAAGACATCATGGAAATAGATGGTGTGAAGGAAGGACTAGTTGACAGTCTTGAAATTTCTTTAGAGAATTCTTTGGGCAGAGAGAATTAGCATACTGATGTGCTGATTGAGATGGAAAATTTAGAACAACATACTGAGGTGTTGACAGAGGGAAGTAAGGCACTGAGGCCTTATGATTTTTGTTTTAACAAGTGTTTTCTGAATGCAGGTATTGTTGCAGATACTGAAGAAAATTTGACTTAGTTGAGCATTCAAATAAAGGTGAAAGACGAAAATTCTGTGGAAACATCTAATCCATTGAATGAAGGAGTTATGTTGTTGGATATGATGCTGAATAGTCGAAATTCGGTGCAGGAAGAATCTTAATTTCATAATTGGGAATTACAGAGGCAAAGAGATGAAGACAGCAGAAAAGAGTACACAATGTACCAGTCCAGTAAGTTGCTGGTAAGAGGAGGCAGAGAAGAAGTTTTACATTGTAGAAAACAAGAGGGCATGGATGATTGGGTGGCAGCAAGAATTCAGGAAGTGGCAGTACAAATAGAGCGAGTAAGAACTCAGCAAGCCATCTTAGCTCAACAGGCAATGAGAAATCAACAACCTGAAGATTCATTGGACATTGAAATTGAATTAATCAGAAGAATAATGATGAAAGTATCTCAGAGGAAGATATCAGCAGGAAAGAGGAAGAGAAGCAGCAACAGAAAAATGAAGACAGAAACAGATTGTGAAAGTGTAGCGAGTGGAACAAGACAGCATAAGATATGGAGACCCGGAGAAAAGCAGCAAACAACAGATATAGATGATAAGTTGCAGAACAAAGTATGGGATCAAGGAAAAAAAGGACAAAGACTTAAACACATGATCTGGAGATGATGATCATTTTCAAACCTTGGGAGTCTGATGCAAGAGCATTAGCTCGGAAAAATATCTTTTATTTTTATCGAACCTAGAGGTCTCATGTTTTTGAGAATTTATTAATTTCATGTAAATATTAATATTATTTTTGAGTGACTAACTATATTTTTAATTAATTATTTGTGAGAATTTGTAAATTTTTCCAAACAACTGGAAAGAATGAGAGAAATTCGATGAGAGATATCTAAGAGATAATTAGGAAGCCTAAGAGAGATTTAGTTGCAAGGTTTTAGGGATAAAGATCTAGACTTTAGGGGTGTTGAGATATTTGGGGATTTTTTGACATATTAAAGGGATTGAACTCAAATTAGATTATTTTAAATTTGTATAAATTGATATGCCTCAAAGTCAAAATATATCAGGTAGAATAGAATAGAGAGGAGAGGTGAGGCTTGGACAGCCAAATTTTATAAGCCTCCGGGCAATTGGAAGGCCATAAATTTTGAACATCTAGCTAAAGATAAAGTTTGTAAGTACTTTCGTTATTAATATGAAATTTTTTTCTTTTAGAATTACATTGGTTGATTTAGAAACTGTGTATTTAATTTCTGTAACTGGGCTTGAATGGTAAATCCATGTGAACCGAATGAGAGATCAAGGAGTGATGGATGAATGTTGATTTAAATCTCTGTTTGTGAATTGGTGGAATTAAAAGGGCACAGAGTTGTTTTAAGCTCTGTCTAAGATCGATTCATATTAATGAGCAGTGATATAATTCTGGTTTGGAAGGTGCAGTTTTAAGTAGGAACAGAGGTCTTGCAATCGATGAGGTTGATGGAAATTTAACATATGGCGAAACTGAATTAAATTCTGTTTGTTTAATAAGAAAAAAAATCGATTTCAATTAATGCAAATTTGTTCAAACTGCATATGTATCAATCCTTCTAAAAAAAGGATTGAATTGGAAGTTCAATTCGAATCAGTGTTAGAATATCAGCTTGGTGAGTCGATTTCATGAAGGGCGCCATTGTTGTAAGGAGAATCTGACTGAACTGTTGTGTAAGGGTGTAGAATCAATATTTGAAATTGTGTTTTTGTGGGTTTAACTACTGGTGGTTGGTATGAATTAAAATTACAGGTTCAGGAGCTTCAAATTTAGATACAGTTTCTGATTTAAGAAGACTGAAGATTGGGAAATGAAAGAATTCGATTTATATAAGTCAATATTGAGGATTCGATGAAGTGTAGCCTTGTTACGGAAAACATAGCAGTATGAACGCATTTTTCTGGTTGATTGAATGTGCATCGGTAAAGGAAAACAGAGTTGAATCAAAGATGCAGATGGTGTAAGCTGTCAGTTGGAGGAGTGATGAGTAAATCATGCCATCATAGAGGTGCCGTGAATGTTGGTCACAGATGGAGTTAAAAAAAATGTTGAGGTACGAAGAGAAAACGCTGTGGAAATTGTGTTGAAGAAATGTCACTTGGATGAATTGCAGTAGCGCAGTCATGGTTGCCGGCGGACCCTACAAGGAGGTAAGCCACGTTTTTTTATTACCAAACATGCATTAACCCGATGGCTATATCTATTATCACGTTGAATGGAATGGGTAAGTTTCACTGATTGAAGGACGTGTTAAATGATAATCGTTTGCATGAAGTTTCATATAAATGCATGAAATCGATGTGAAGTGGCATTAAATGGTCAGGGTGAACTCTTAAAACGAGGTTTTATATTGGCAATTAGTTTTATTCGTATATGGGTGTGGTAAAATTTGCATGTGTTCAACTAAAAAGTGAAGGTTGTTGGGAATTATATTACCAATTGACCATATGTATGTCAATACAAATATGAACACCTATGGTTTGGAAAAAGGGCCATCATTCTGAGGTTTGGTTGAAATAAAATCTCATTGACATTAAATCAAGAAAGTTCGAAATCTTTAAATGTTGAAATCATATGTTTGATGAGCTTCTATATGAAGTATTAAAGTGAAATTCAATATTGACATTTGAGTATAAAATTGATGAGCTGGATTCTAAATGTTATTGAAACTTGGGTTTAAATCCCATGAAAAGGCGATTATTAAATATGGTTTCATACCATTGTAAGAAGAGGTTTCCATTCATGAGGGAACCTTGGTGTGAAGATTTTTGAGTTTGTGGTTTTGAACCATATGTTTATTAGCTTCTACAATTGAAAGTTTGTGAAATTTCCAGACATTGAAGTCTTATTGGGCATTTGTTGAAGATGCATTTTGTATATGCATAGATGGGGAAAGATTATCATTTTGCAGGGTTAACCTCCATCAAGTTTACAGGAAAGGAGAAAATAAGTGGATGTTAATTTTATAATAAATGTTCAACTTATATCCCCCAATCAGGGTGCCAGCTATCCATGCACGAGGATCCACACGAAGACATGGCAAGGGTACATGGTAGACGCATGTGAAGGCCATCACACCAAAATCGATGATGACGAGAGCTCATAGGGATGGGTGACTCCACCCAAGGAGAGTAATGAACGAATTAAAGCATACTACAGAACAGCTAGGCGCAACAGGTGGGTTGTCAGGAATGTCTTGGGGTAAGTTCTAGCGTGTGTGATGGAAATGGGCGATGTACATTTCCCTCAACATCCTGTGGTTTTTTGTCTTAAATCGCATGCTGAGTCACAGTGAGAAATTCAACGGTCGAGGGAGAATTCTGCAACCTCCACCGTATCGACGCCAAGGGTATGTATCCATTTCTCTATTCATAACTGCCATGAAATGAGTCTCTGGGTTTCGCTCTACGAAACAGAGGATTCTGTTTTTTTCTGGCTTATTTGTATCTGGTTGAATATATCATTGTACAATACCTATGTTACGTACTTATATCTCCTTTCGATAATTCCATGCAACATGCTTCTGTTTTTGTTTCTATTTACTTGGAAAGAAGACCGCGATGTCCTTGGTTTAACTTTGTTGGTTCGATTGTAAAACTTTGGCTTCCTGAGAGTTAGAAATTATCATCGTGGATAGTATGGAATGGGTTTATTTAAGGGAGTTCTGTGTATAGGACTTCAGCGAAGGATATATGGTAGGAATAAAGGGTATTTATCTTCACGCAAAAGGAATAGCTTTGAACTGCTTTCTCCACATTGCAGCCTGGTTTTCTGCTTTTGTCTGTTCATAGTCTTGCTCTGGTCCTATATGGATATTTTGGCTTTGTAGGCTCTACTATGGTTTTGCATGGAGTTGTAAGGACCTGGCAGGTCATTGTATGGACCTTGCATGGCATTGTTACGCTCTACATCCTACCCAATTTGGGTGCTATGTTCTTTCCTCATCTCTGCATGGCTCTATTTTGTACTACAATCAACAGTGTTGGGAAATAGGTTTTATGGCCTCTAAATATTTTAATGTAGGTGGTGTCACTATAAATGGTAGCAACAAAGGTTCGATTTTTCAGTAAGTCAGTCATTTTGGTTGTTTTGTCACTTTTCTTAATTTAACTAATTCTCATATTAAGGGCATTATTGTTAGTAAATATGATGGGATTATCTGGGTCTGGGCTAGTATGGGAAGGAGGAGTTGGGTCTGTTACACTTTGTATAGGGTGAAATCTTCTATTTTCACTATTCGGTCTGCTTAGGAGTTGTTGTCTGTTTTTTACTTGAGTTCTCTGAATATTCCAAAGTTGCATGGAATGTATGCCGGTGAAGGAAACCAGGCCCTGTTACTCTGTGATTATGTTTATCTCTTGGGTTGCTTTAATATTGTCATGTTTTGTATTGTTTCAGGTCTTCCAAGCATTTATTGCCTGCATAGAAACTTGTTTGAAGACTAGAATTTGAAGAGAATGGTGAAAGGTCAGTCGATAAAGAAGGGTGCAAAGGAAAAGGGGAAAGGAAAAGCTCCAAAACTTGCCCCAGCCAAACGTGGAAGAAAGTCTGGCAAAGAGGTGATATAGAACATGTTCCAGACATATCTAGATGATACACCATACTACATTAAGTCTTTGATGCACAGGTGGGATCAGGAATCAAATACCAAGGAAGAGGAGGAGGCTGAACATGGGGGCCTCAGTCAATCAACCTCTATCCTATCACATGCATTCGTGGCATATTAAAAAATTTCCTTAATTTGACTACATATTGGAAAATACCCCTAAAAAACACATTATTTAACCCCCCACCAATATGAACCCAATACACCTTCCCAATTTAAAAAACTCCTTCTTCCACTAGATATTGTAGGTATCCATTTTTTCATTAACATTTTTTAGACAACTTTATATTTTTTTATTAACTTTGAGCTACATTTTTTATACCTGTCAGTATAAAAATCCTTTACCCCCTATATATCCCACATTATATTATGCTATTTTCTGCTCAATATAAATCCCCCAAAGTGAACCCACGTGGTATGGTATTGATCCCCCAATGCAATCCCTATGAGGCTAACATGGTTGAGGAAGAATTGAATCCTATGATTAGGACCTTGGTAATACTTGCAGCAGATTATCCTTATTTCATCACTCCATTCGCACCTATTGGATACTAAAATTCCTTTTGTTGAAGGCAAATGTCTTTGTCCAAGAGATTGGGGGAGACCCTAAAGCAACTTCAAATCTGATGGAAATCAATAGGGCCATCCAGGAAATTAACTTGTGACAGCATCACTAGTGTGTCTGATTGGGGAGAATTGAAAAATAGCTACAATGCATGCGTCGAGTTCACATGCTAGGCTCGAGTGTTAAAGATCTGGCTCCTATAGAGTCATCTAATGACTGACTTTCTTTATTTTTGTTTTTGTTATGATAGTGGATAAAATTTACGTTTCTCATATGTTTATGAAAGTAAAAATCGATATTAGCTACTTAAATATAGTAAGAGACATATTAAATATGCTTATGTTTTGGATGGCCTATAACTCATTAAGATGGCCAACAGACCTGGTTTCCTATGGGTAGGTTGAGGCTAAAAGTTGTAAATTTATTTGACTGCGTTTTTATTTATGAATAGAAAATAGCAAGGATCTACTAAGCTTACAAAAAAAAATATTTGACTTATATCCATCTTCTCTATTAAAGTTAAAGGAGTCTTCTAAATCTTCCCTATTGATAAGCTTTGTAAATGTTAAGATTTTAATTTTGTCAAAACAAATGAAATGTTTTATATTGTGAGATCTTTCAATAATGGTTTATTTTAAATTGAGCTTTCACCAAAGTTACAGGAGAGCTCTAAAGCTTCCATGATGATGTGTTTCATAGAGGCTAGGATTTTAGTAAAAAAAAAACAAATTAAATGTTTTACATTTAGAAAATGATCAATAACTGTCGATTTAGCTAAGATTATGGAAGGTATCATCCTTATGCTCTTTAAATTCAACTTTCTGTCTCCAAGTTTCACCTATGTATGACCTACTACAAGAGTAACAAATCTACCAAGCATATAGTCATTGCGTCTAGAGGCGCATTCTACAGCCCAGTATGACACCAATGTGTAAGCATGTTGGAAGCCAAAAAAAAAATCTAAATAATGTCGGCTTAAACAATGAAAATATAAATTTGAAGTATGAAGATGTTTGGGAACACTAAAAAAAGAGAGAGTGTTAATAAATAAAAATATAAATAAACCATAGGTATGGTAAATAATTAAAACCTCTTTTTATACTTACTCAGGAAATATGGTAAATAAATAAAAATATAAATAAATTAGAGGAATGGCAAATAAATAAAACCCCTTTTTATGTTTACTCCATAAAAAATTTTATATTTACAAAAAACACAAAAAGAGGTTTTATTTAGGTGAAGCCTATGGGCCAAATAACATGGGACAAATTATTATTAATACCAAGGTACAAATACCATGGGCCAAATACCATATTTAAAAAAGAGGTATGGTAGATAAATAAATGTAAGATAGGTATAAAGAAGTAAGGTAAATAATTAAAAGTATATCTCATATGATTATAAATCAACATCTAATTATATACCAACCCTTTGGGTCAAATACCATCCAACAAAGTATTATTAATAACATGAAAAAAAACATTATTAACCCTAAAATTAATATTATTATTATTAATATTAAATAAACTATTCATATTAATATATATTATAATATAACAAATTTTAATATTGTATTAATCCAAAGTTATTAAATTTAATAATATAAAAAAAAAATCTAAATAATGTCTTTTTATACTTACTCGGGAAATATGGTAAATAAATAAAAATATAAATAAATTAGAGGAATGGCAAATAAATAAAACCCCTTTTTATGTTTACTCCATAAAAAATTTTATATTTACAAAAAACACAAAAAGATGTTTTATTTAGGTGAAGCCTATGGGTCAAATAACATGGGACAAATTATTATTAATACCAAGGTACAAATACCATGGGCCAAATACCATATTTATAAAAGAGGTATGGTAGATAAATAAATGTATAATAGGTATAAAGAAGTAAGGTAAATAATTAAAACTATATCTCATATGATTATAAATCAACATCTAATTATATACCAACCCTTTGGTCAAATACCATCCAACAAATTATTATTAATACCATGAAAAAAAACATTATTAACCCTAAAATTAATATTATTATTATTAATATTAAATAAACTATTCATATTAATATATTAATATATTAATATTATTAAATTTAATAACTTTGGATTAGTACAATATTAAAATTTGTTATATTATAATATATATTAATATATCATGAAATATATATATATATTGGAGGGAATAACAAAGACATATGATACAGGTGGAGAAATAGGGGAGTGACAAGGGAGAGATGGAGATAAACTGAAGGAGAGGGGAGAGGAGGAATGAAGAGAGAGAGAGGGAGAGGAGTGAGAGAGGTAGATAAGGGTAAGAGATGGAGAGGGAGACATAAAGATGGAGGTGGGAGAGAGAGAAGGAGAGAGGGAGGGATAAGGAGAGAGGATTGGAGAGTAGAGAGAGAGAAGGCGAGAGGGAGAGAGAAGGAAGGGGGAAGGGAGAGGGATGTAGGAGAGCAAGGGAGAGAGAGGAAGGATAAGGGGAGGAAGAGAGATGGAATTGGAGGGGGGTAGAGGGAGGGAAGAATAAATACATAGAGATTGAGAAGCGGAGAGAGAAGTAGTGACAGGGGAGAGATGGAGAGAGATTGTGTATGTTTAGGGGTGTGATAGAGAGACATGGAAGGAGTGATGGAGAAAAGGGGGGAGCTCAGAATGAGAGAGAAGGAGAAAGGGAGGGATATAGTAACATATTTGGAGAGAGAGATACAATGACGGGGGAAGAGAGAGGATTGGAGGTAGAAGAGAGAGGGGGGGGGGAGAAACAGAGGAAGGAGGGAGAGAAAGGGGGAGAGATTACTTGAGAGAGAGGAAGAGAGTGATGGGGGAAGAGAGAGGATTGTAGGGGGAGAGAGAGAGAGAGAGAGTGAGTGATATGGGAATAGTGATGGAGGTAGGAGAGAAAGTTAGTGAAAGGAAGGATGAGAGAGAGTACTTGAAAGAGAGGAGGAGAGAGAGAGGGATAAAGGTATGGAGTTGGAGGGGGAGAGGGATGGATAAAGAGATGGAGCAGGATGGGGAGAGAGGGAGGGAAGAAAAGACATATAGAGTGAGTAGTGTAGAGAGAGAGGGAGTGACAAGGGAGAGATGGATAGAGAGTGTATGTTTGGGGATGAGATAAAGAGACAAACAGGGAGAGATGGAGAGAATGGGGGAGAGAAGGAGAGAGAGGTATATATAGTAACGAATTTGGAAGGTGAAGATAGAGAGAGAGAGAGAGAGAGAGGTGGGAGAGAAATGAAGAGAGAGAGTGAAGAGAGGTATGGAAAGAGAGATGGAGATGGAGGGGGCGATAGAGGGAGGTAAGCATAAATATATATAGAGTTAAATGTGGACAGAGAGAGGGGGGGAGTGATAAATAATATGGAGAAAGATGGAGAGAGGTTAATATGTGGGAAGAGATATATAAGCAGGGGAGAGGGAGGGAAGGGGAAGAGAGAGAGAGGGAGGGGGGGAGAGGAGGAGGGAGTGTTAAATATATATATATTGGAGAAAGAGAGTGTATGTTTTGGGGTTGATATAGAGAGACATAGGGAGATAAATATATAGATGGAAGGTGAAGAGAAAGAAGAGATAGACAGAGACAAGGAGTGAGGAACAAACAGATTGATAGATATGGAGTGAGAGAGCATGTGTGTTTTGCGGGGTGAGATAAAGAGACAAAGAAGGATATATGGAGGTAGATATAGATATAGATGTAGGGGGAGAGAGGGAAGAATATTTCTTGCACTAGATGCATTGATTTCAGTGTAAATGGTGATTTCTAATCCTATTTGATTTTTTACACTATATGCATTTATTTTAGTGTACATGTTGATTCCTAATGATATTTGATTACTTGCACTAGATGCATTGATTTCAATGTAGATGGTTTCTGATCCTATTTGATTGCTTCCACTAAATGCATTGATTTCAGTGTAGATCGTGATATCTAATCCTATTTTATTGCTTGCACTATATGCATTAATTTCAATGTAGATGTTGATTTATAATTATATTTGATTGCTTGCACTAGATGCATTGATTTCAATGTAGATGCTTTCTGATCCTATTTGATTGCTTGCACTAAATACATTGATTTCGATGTATATGCTGATTTATAATCCTATATTATTGCTTTCACTAGATACATTGATTCCATTGTAGATGTTGGTTTCTAATTCTATTTTCTTACTTACACTAGATGCATTGATTTCAGTGTAGATGTTGATTTCTAATCCTATTTGATTATTGCATTAGATGCATTGATTTTAGTTTAGATGTTTCTTTCTAATCTTATTTGATTTCTTGCATTAGATGCATTGATTTCAGTGTATATGTTGATTTCTTATTTGATGTAATTGGATGTATGATGGTGCATTAATTTTAAAGTCATTGGATTAATAGTGTGCATTGATTTCACTGCAAGAATAAAAAACTATTGACAATATACATTCATTTTTGTGTTATAGTAATTAAACCTATTAATATTGGAGAGCAAGAGAGACAAGGTGTGATGTTTACTACAACATCTTGAGCTAAATATTTAAACGGTTTGCGATTCCAACTGTCCTTTTCATATTATCAATATTAAAATATGACAAAACTAAGAAGGGTGACAATAAGAATAGTAGAAAAAAATAGTTTGATATTGATCACAATGAAGACTATTTCTAATTGATTACATTGTTATTATTCACATTTTTTATAATTCAATATTATTACGTTGTCACTTTGCATTCAGAATTTTTAATTCATCATTAAAGTTATTTTACAATAAGTTTAATGATGAAATAAACATTTTGAATGCAAAGTGACAATATAATAATATTGAATGATAGAAAATGTGAATAATAACAATTTTGTCAATTACAAATAGTCTTCATTGCGATCAATCTCAAACTATTTTCATATAATTTGTTATCACTCAAAAAAAATGAAGCAACATTTGACAAAGTCATATATGTTCATGTGTCAAAGGTAGGGTTATAGGATTCATTTTTCATTACTTGGTTAAGGAAAATTTTAAATTTTTCTTATTTAGCCTATCCTAAGGTCTAAACCCACCCTCATTCAAATTCCTTCATGTCACATCAATCATAATTTTCTAACATTTTGAATTCCCAAGGTTATAGCACCGAAAGTGTCATTTTAGCCAAGAAACTACACTTTTGTAGCGAAATACACTGAGAAATTTCACTTTTCACTACGAAAATACCAATACTTTGGTATAAAAAAGGCCCAAAATTACACTAGATACGCTATGAAAGGTTTCCTATCTATCATGTCAAATTAGTTGTTAGGTGTCAGAAAATGATTTGAAAAGGATAATTTAGATACCATTCGAGTCAGTTAGGGTAAATATCAAGGTACATGGTCAGGGTTGAAGACATCATCACCATTTTAAGCGTGTATGATTCATCATTATGTTATGAGTGGGCACTGAACTTCAAAATATTTCCAAATTATGTCATTTCTCATTCTTCAATCCTTATTTGCATGATATTGAGCTCTGAAGAGATATTTCATTGAGCCAAAGTTGTGGCTGGTATTTTCAAAGGTTTAAATATATCATTGATCAAGTGAGGCAGGGAACTATCAAGGGAGGTAGAGAAGACACTAAAGAAACTATGGCTGCAAAAAGAAAGAAAAATAAGGGTGGCCAATGTCTCATATATGAGCCATTAGATATGAACCTCATAAATCAAGACCCAATAGCTATATAATTCTTTAGAAGGACATGACGTTTACAATTTTGTGAAAGAATACAATGATGCCATATACAGGTTTCCAAAGAATTTTCCCTAAACTTCAGTGCAACAACTACAAAAGTGGGAATGCCGAATCTCACTATTACACCATAGATCATTGCAACAACAACAAGGATTCCAAGAGGACAATAAAAATGTTTCAAGCGGTTCAAATTCAACATGGAGGAGTGCAAATAGTTTATCAAGCCGTAAAATAGTGAAATGGACCTTCCAAATTCCATTCCAAGGAGCTGCATGAAGGATAATTTCTTAAAATTACTGCTTATCATCCAAAAATATTTCACTTGTGAAGGGAGATACCATAAAGTCTATTCTTACCATTTCAAGCTTCTCCTACACTTTTCTAGTAAGATATCTCTTGATCTGCCTTTCTATTTACACAGAAGTTTATCAAAAATGGAAGATAAAGTTCAAGCAAAATGTGAAGGAAGTGAAACCTCATTGTTTCATCATGGCTTAATAAAATTGTTGGTTTTAGATGAGCTACAAAGACTAGGCAGAGACTGGTCTTCTTTCCTGTTTGTTAGTGGTTTTGAAATGGATACCCTTACCCCTATAGGAATTCCTAAACTTAGGGGTATCCCATCACCTTTAGTGGCAGAACAAAGTGAACTAGTAGGGGCAGAGAAAAGTGAACCAGTCATGATGGAAATAGAGCAGTTGCAGAGATTTGAAACACCCATTTTTCCACCTGCAAAAAAAAACTCAATAATGATCAAACCTGCAAAACAAGAGCAATCTATGAGTAAACAAGGAAGCAAAAGGATTACAATGAGTCAAACAGTGGCTTTAGAAGACAAAACAGCGGCTAAAGGAAATTTAGAAGACATACTACATGCCATTGATATTGAAGAGACTCCTATAGTATAGGCTGAGGATATATATGAAGGTGGATAGAAACTTAAGAAAGCTAAATCTGCAAAGAAGCTGGAGTTTGAAGGTGAGGATGCAGGTTTTATGTTCCAAGATAGGAATCCCATGACAAGACATGCTATAAAACTGTTGGAAAGAAGTAAAGAGGTTCGTCTAGCCACTCACATAATCCAGCCACCTCAAGACATTATTGATATTTCATCACCTGCAGAAAAATATCCAATCAACAAGCCAAGGAAAGGAAAGGAGAAAGTTATTGAAAAAATAGAGTTTGAACTCCTTGAAGAATAGTTGAGGTTGGCTGATCATGAAATAGCACTCATGAAGAAGGAGGCAATGAAACATAATATACAGAAGATTCAGTTTGAAAAGATAAAATAGGTTCGGGAAGAGCAGGTTGACAGTGTATCAAAGACCCTAGAAACACACAACAATTAATCAAATGGACTATGCCATAAAGGAAAGAGGTGAAACAAGTCAGAATAATGAACTTTCATTTGAAATATACAAATAGAAAGTTGAAGGATTAGGTTAGAGAACAACTAGAACTAATCCATGAGGAGTTGGAGAAGAAAGGCCTAATAATGACAGTAGTTGAGGAGCCAATAGCTCAACTCATCATCAATGAGGAAGAAATGCCTCAAGACTCATAGTGTGAGCTGGTTTATGTTTTGAAAGGTCAATGGAATGTTGGAAACAAAGTTTTTACAGCTTGAAACAAAATTTTTACAACATATTTTTTAAGTTATGCAAAAATATGGAATTTACATAGTTTTCAATAGTTTTGTAGAGTTTCCTAGGCTTCAAGCCAGGAAAACACTATGAAACCATCTGTAGCTTTCTTTTTTCATTTAAAACCACTTTGGGTAGCTTCCAAGGAGAGGAATTGATATTGAAGATGTGTCAGCGCATGATGAACATAATGTAGAAGAAAAGAAGCAGAAAATTTGATTGTAAAAGTCTTTTTTGTACACTACGAAACTGTTGTACTCTCATATCGAGCTATTTTGAAGAATTATGAGTTGGTTTTTGGGTAGTTTTGGACAAGTGGACACTTTTAAAGGGTCAAGGGACTTTTCCAATATTCAACCAAGACTTGAAGACCAAGAGATGAAGGCAACTCAATAGCCAAACCATTTGTTGAAGATAAGGACCTATTTTCCTAAAAAACAGGGTTTGTTTCCAAATTTTGAGGAGGGTATTTAAGTTGTCAAGTAGTGATGAGTTCTATCATAGTGTATTCGAACATGTGAATCATTATTTGTCAGATGTATAATTTTTTTAGGAGATAAGGTAGTTTATGTAATAAGTAGTAGTTTGAGTCCTATTAGGAAAAGGACTATTTCGTAGTGTAGCTTTCATTTTATCATTAAAGCACATGATTTCCTATTATGCAAGGTGTCATTAGGAAAATTTCAATGAATTTAGCCAAGAGGCAGATCATCTCTCATGTAATAAGGTCTATTAAAGGGTAGATATTCGAATTGATAAAGGGTTGGATATTTTTTGGAAATACTGTAGCTTTGTGTAAATTTACTGATATCAATATTACAGAGGAATTTTTCTTGACCAACCTGAGATTCTAATGGATTTTTTAGTGCTTATCTTATCTATATTTTTTATGTGTACTATTTTCAGTGGCTCTGACGTCATTTATTGATGAATTGGACGTGTTGTTTCATGTTCCATGTGTGAATTACCTCTGCTAAAAACTCTTACCTGCCTCAGCTTCCATGTCAAGAGACTTTACCACTAAACTACTAAATTGTTGACTCCATAAACCCAATTATTTCAGACTTGTACTCTTTTGAACCTACACATATCACAATCAAGATTTCTTCTAAGTAGAGTTAGCCATCTAGATTCATCTTTATCAAATATAATTAACCCCTTTGAGATCCCTCTCATATTGAAGAGGCTAAGCTTCATTTACAAGTTGGTTTGAAATAGTTACATGAAGTTGTCTGATTAGCAGCCAATCAAGTGCAATTTTGTGATAACATAATCGATGTGAAAAGATGACAAAACTAACAAGGGTGAAAATAAGGATAGTAGAAAAAAATAGTTTGACATTGATCACAATGAAGATTATTTGTAATTGACTACATTGTTATAATTCACATTTTATACCATTCAATATTATTACGTTGTCCCTTTGATTCATGGGAAATGATTTTGTAATTAGATGTGTTAGAGTTGATTTCGAGTATGGAAACAAGAGTTCACATGTTGAGGAGATGAAGTGGATTGGCACAATGTGAGTTGCAATTGATAATTTCCCACCAAGTTGGAAGGATAACCTTCCATGAGTTGGGGTGGTGTGGAGGATTTTGATGCATTATGGATGGTGACCATGATATTGAGAAGTATTTCCTATGTAGAGACATGAGCCTTGACAAAGTTTCATGTGAAGGAAGTGAAGAGTTCATGAATCTAGGAATTGAGCAGCAAGTTGAGTATCGTTGGGAGTTTTTGACTTCATGATTTTTTGGACTTGGCAACGAAGTAGCATAAGGGAACACAAGGACTCCTGAAATAGATTGCAATAGATGATTAATTATGTTCCAAGCATAGATTTGGATATTACCACTATCTACGTGTCACCCAAGAGCCTCTAGGAATTGCTTAATTGGTGTTTTATATTACTTAATTATTATGATACAATTCCATCTTAACATAATGGGGCCATCCACAAATTTTGAATGATTTATTTATTTTATCCCTCTTCTAAATGTGATCACATAGAAAATACCTAAAACCCTCTCATGTCTAGTGTTTTTGGGATTTTCTCAAATATTTCTTGTGATGATATATAAGAGGATATAGTGCATGACCCTAACTTAACTAACTACTTCTCTTACAGAATTCAAAGATTCCTCCATTAACTAATACTGCAATCAATAGTGAAAAAATACATGCCATTATTTAAAGAAAAAATTATTCATTCAGGAGAAATTCATTAAGAACCACAAATAAAATATAAGCATTGACCATATTTTTTTTAATCACCACACCCAATGAGACAAAGAACCATATATATTTATGATTAGGCTTCATACCAAGTACTTTTCATCCTAGTTAGTTGAAGTATAAAAAATGATACAATGTTAGAAGGAAATTAAAAAGTTTCAAAAATAAAATCAAAATGTTAAAAAAAAATTATATCTTTATTTTCTAAGTTATGATTTGGTTTTTCATTAAATTTGATAAAATATATATATCATGAGGCAATAATAATTTTTTTTTTATAGTGGAACAACTATTTCCACATAAAATTAGTTTAATATAAATAGAATAAATAATCTAAACACAATTGAAATTTTGTTATAATTTAAATTTGTATACATTAGACTATGTCTAATATTGAATTATTTAAATCAATAAACAGTAAAAATTTGTTAAATTTTTACTTCCTTGTACTATTTTATTTTAAAATTTATTATATAATTAAATAACATAAAAAAATATAAAGAAACAATAAAAAGATAGATTTAATAATAAAAATTTAATATCTATAAAATATTCACCGAATATTTTTAGTAATATTCTACACAAAAAGTTGAAATTTATATAAAAATAGTTATAAACTTTTTAGGTTGAATTTAATATATATATATATATATATTTAAATTCAATTATATTATTAATTTTTAAAATTAATTATTTTTTATTAATTTGTATAATGTTATTAAATAAATTATATAAAAATATCAAATATACTTTATATTATTTCTTAAAAAATATTACTCCAAAGAATTTTTTTTTTTTTATTAATTTTTTAGAATATTAATATACTCTTATCGACTTTTATATCTAATTGTGTAGATCAACTTTTGGGAAGAAAGGTAACTAAAATTAAGCTGTCTTTGAATAGTAATGAGCATTAGCCAAACCGAGTGCATTCCGTCAGTGAGAAAATTATTGCAAGTAAACATGAAAATTTTTAGAGTTGTGTAGTTATTTTGTTTTTTTATTGTTGACTATGAAATATTTAAAAACAAAAAAAATTCAGGTGAGTTTTGACCATAAATCCACCTAAAACTCCAAAACATCACCTTTAATAACAACTCTTTTTAAAATTTTCAATGAAATTAATCTCAAAATATATTGACTTTGACAATCATTCAAACCAACCAAGATGTCCCAATCCCAAAAAATCTAAAAACTCCACAACGAACTACTTGGCTAATGAATTTGAACAACTATTTGCCAAATTAACTTAAACAATGTTATTGGTTTTTCTCCCATATCGTTTTCTACATGAACTTCCCACTGTTAGGAGTAGCATAGCTGCCATAAAAGCAATCGCATACATAAAAAAAAATGACTCATTATTACCTGTCATAAAAAGATTATAGATTCAAGATATGTTATTACCTGTCATAAAAAGATTATAGATTCAAGATATGTTATGAAATATCATAAATATTTATTTCAATACTAGTATGAAAACCATGAAATTAGAGATATACTTGTTAGTGTGCCATTAGTGATCAAAAAGAAAATATGGAAATAATTACAATAGTCAAACTACAATTAGTAAAATTTAAAAAGGAATTAAATGGGATTGATGAGTTAAATTACTATTTGTCCAAATTAAGATTAAATATTAATATTAATTAATAAATAATGATATTAATAAAAAAAATTAATTATTAGTTAAAGAATTAGAGGGACAAATTAGTAAAAAATACACACAAATTTTACTATTAAATAATAATCACTGAATAAATTTTATTCTACGCAACCAATTTGATATTATACATGGGACACCTAAGCTTTCTGCGCAAGCAATTTGATATTATTTTTGATATTATACATGGGACACCTAAGCTTTCTGCCCAAACAATTTGATATTATTTTGATTAATTTTCTAAAATATTAATATACTCGCTTATCCCACTTCTACATCTAATTGTGCAGATGAACTGAACTCAGGGTAAGAAAGGTAACTAAAATAACTCTGACAAACTACCTTTGGATAGTAATGAGCACTATGGAATGTAAATATGAAATTGTTTACTTTCCATATGAAATTGTTTAGGGCATCAATGATTAAAAACTTCGATTTTAATTGAAACAAGTGATTGAGATCTGAAACACCAAGGCCCGAGGCCCTGATGTTGATAAAAATAAGTAATTAGTAAAAAAATATTTTGTTCCAAATTTTGGATAAAGGATGTAAATCTAAAAACAGTCTGATGATAACAAATAGAGCTTTGTTGTTATTTTGATTTTTATGGTAGATTGTGAGATATTTTAGGAATAGAGTTGTTTTTATGTTTTTTTTTTTAGTTTTTTGGTTTATTTTCATATCTAATTTGCTTAGAATTGAACTGAGATTCATTGAAATGACAAGTTTGATGGGTGAATTTTGCAAAATCTGAATATCATATGGTTTGTCAGGCTACTAAATCCATATATAATGTTAAAAAACTTGTTTAAACAACACAAATGAAGATTTGAGCATAAAATTTTCTGCTAGATTTTAGCAAAAAATCCTCCTAAAACTTCAAAAATTCACACTTAATAACAACTACTTTTGAAATTTGCAATAAAATTAATTCCAAAATATTTTAGATTTGGTAATCATTCAAAGAAATAATTGAGATCTGAAACTCCAAACTCCTTTTGAAATTTGGAATAAAATTAATTTCAAGATATTTTGGATTTAGTAATCATTCAAAGAAATAGTTGAGATCTGAAACTCCAAAAGGCAGGTATTGATAAAAATAAATAATTAGTAAAAAAAATATTCTATTAATTTGATATTATATATGTGTCTGCACTTTCTGCGCAACCAATTTGATATTATACATGTGTCTGAACTTTCTACCCAAGCAATTTGATATTTTTTTAATTAATTTTTTTAAATATTAGTATACTCGCTTATCCGACTTCTACATCGGTGCAGATGAACTGAACTCAGAGTAAGAAAGGTAACTAAAATAACTCTGAGAAACAAATTAAAAACTTCTATTTTAATTGAAACATCAATGATTAAAAACTTCTATTTTAATTGAAACAACTAATTGAAATCTGATACTCCAAGGCCCCGATGTTGATAAAAATAAATAATTAGTAAAAAATATATTCTATGAAAATTTTGGATAAAAATGTAAATCTACACAACCAAATGAAAACAAAGAGGCTCACTGATACAGTATTGCCGATGCCAATTGTTTATGGTTGTTCTCAGCTGTCTCACATGTATTGAAATAATGTAAAGAATGCCAAAAAAACCAACCCGTAGAAAGTCAAAATGAATTAAAAGAAAAAACAAAAGAAAAATTATCACAAACATTTGCTATAATAAAGAAATTGGCAGCCGCCTCCTACACAAGGACACGTTTGCTTTCTGCGCGACCAATTTGAAATGCAGTCTGCGTGAAACATGTGTGAACATAGTAAACGGCAGACAGTACGGGTATTGCCATTTCCATTTTGATTGTCTTGATTGTCTTGGTATTGCCATTATCTGAATCGAGTAATAGAAGGCTTCTATGCAAATAGAACATGACCATTTTTCTTCTTCATCCGTGGTTTCATCTAATTCAATCTTTTCGTACAATTTCATATTTACCACTTTTTCTTCTTCCAACATTTCATCTTCTTCATCTGGAATTTGTTGCCCTGTACTTATCTGAATCGAGTAATAAAATATGTTGTCCATAAATGTAGTAACTAACTCTACACTCCCTTCTTCCTCATCTGATGTGTACTCTTCTTCCTCATACTCTACACTCTCTGCTTCCTCATCTGATGTGTACTCTTCTTCCTCATTGACATCGCCTTCCATCATTTGTGCCTCTTCCTCTTCTCCATCATAATTGACAACTCCTTCCATCATCATCATTGGTGCCTCTTCTTGCATCATCGCCATATCTCCAGCCATCTCTTCATCATACCCTGCAACAACATTTCCAAATGCGGGTCCCACTATCTCTTCATCGTTGCCGGCTCGTCCTTCCATATTCCCTCCCTCGGCGAGACACAAATTAATGTTA
Organism: Pinus albicaulis; assembly: GCA_034641835.2. Lineage (NCBI taxonomy): Eukaryota > Viridiplantae > Streptophyta > Pinopsida > Pinales > Pinaceae > Pinus > Pinus albicaulis. The sequence continues at coordinate 123,226,301 of CM076573.1, forward strand.
ATGGCTCGTAACCAACCTGCTTCTTTCTCCACCGCAACACAACTTATTCGCACTTCGAATATGAGTTCATTCGCACAGGCCATACAAGTTCACACATTCACATATACATATATATATATATATATTTGGGACCCTTTGGTGACGTCCGATCTTGGGCATTCAAAGTATTCAAAGTATTTCTTTCTAATGTTCATTAGATTTAAACAAATTTAAATTTAGTTGTGGATAGTATATGTCTAATCCCATTTAATAATATACGTTATTAAATGTTTATTATTAGATTTAAACAAATTTAAATTTAATTGTGGACTGTATATCTCTAATCACATTTAATAACGCAGTAATAAGTCTTTCCCTCTCTTATAGCCCACAAATATGACGACCCAATCAAAATTGCCTCTCACCTTCACACATATGTTGACTTAGCTACCTCGTGATGGATTGGACATTTTATTAATATTTTACTGTCAAAAGAACATTTAGAGCTTATAACCACTGCTCTAATTAGGGCTGTTTTATTAAACTATGTGAATTAATAATTTATTGGAGCGGTTTCGAGTAAGTTTGAAATCAAATCTACTTTTTTATATTATAAGTTAGAGCATATTTAATAACGAACTTAAAACTACATATCTAAGTTGTCTTAAAGCTTATGGTTATGAAACTTTTTTTTAAAGGGACATCAATTCTTACAATATTATTTTAAAAAATCTATTAATTTTTGAAAATAAATAAATAAATAAAATATACACAACAATTAAATTTATTAATCCTTAACTTTTTTTTTAATAAATACATATTAAAAAAATTAAGATATTTTTTTAGATTTTTAATTATTAATAAAATAATAATAAATTTAGAATTAAATAAAATTTTAGATGTGGTATTGAGATTTTATTTATTAATAAAATAACTATAGAGTAATTTTAAAATAATAATAAATTTAGAATTAAATGTTTATTAATTTATTTAAAAATAATATAATTTAATATTCTTAGGTTGTCTTTGTTATGTAATGATAATGATTTTAATGTCATATATACAACTTTGTGAGTAATTTTTAGGTGATAACGAGGAGATTACAAGGACATGTTGGAGGTGGGATGTAAGGTGTATGATTAAGTTGCAGGAGGTAAATCAGTGGTGTTAGAGTTACAAAAAGGAATGAAATGAGATCAATTCTCTAATCTATGTTCCATATCAATAGCACGGAGAAAATATTATTAGTCCATGGTATTGCTCTCAAATAGTACTACTTCATTATTTAAATCACTTAACATGATAGAATTAAAATTAACCAAAAATGACTCTTTAGAATATTGGATCTAAAGTTACAATTAGAGCTCTATGAAGGTCTCTACATGCTTCAACACCCATTGTCTCTCATATCTTCATACTAGAAACCATTTGTGCATTAAGTTGGAAAAATAACCCAGAGGATAAGAACATATTTTAAGGCTTGGCACAAGGCACACAATATACTAATGCATCTTGATGTGTCATTAAATGGTCATAATTGAGTTCCCTATGGATCTCTAATGTAGTGTGGAAGCATGATTTTTCTTGGGAAAGTCCATGTAGGTGATTTATTGCAAGTAACAAGCATTGATCTTCAATTATAGTTGTATAGTGTAAGGCCCTACCCTTGAATGGACTTATGAACCTTTATTACATGATCACATTCATGACTAGCATAGATGGAAATAGTGAAAGGTTGATGGATAGAAGAGTTGATTTTGGATAGTCCTTCGAAGAAAAAATCTGAAGGCTTGCAAGAATTCCAAGTGCAATAATGTTTAAAGGCAAATCTAGCAACAATGGCAAGAGCCCAAGAGCATTAGAATTCATAGGAATCATTGAACGTTCTCAATTCCTAGACAATATGTTGAGGAAAGTTTGGGGTATAAAGTTAAGAACGATAGTTTTGTAAGGAAAAATATTTTGGTAATAATCACATATGAACAAAAATAGTTTTCTGAGGAAAATCCCATAATGGATTCTAGGTATAACATTGTTGTAGTGTTCAAAGGTGGAATTTTTATCCACCTAATAAGTTTTATTACTAATCAAAGCCAAATGTGGCTCATTACCTGGGTATAGGTAACAGAGGCTAAGGCATATATAAAGGTCAAATTCTAGTGGAAGGATAGACATAGAAGGAATTATTTTGTTAAAAGGATGAAACTCATGATTGCAGCAAATCATCCTCTTCTCAGAATTTATGTTGGTTTATGTATATTTTTCTAGGACATAGGAAAATGGGGAAGGTAGCACTACTACATAAATGCTTCAAATAACTTGTTTGATTTGTAGGAGGAAACTTGAAAACTTTAAGGAAGGGGTGGAGACCTTCCTTTTGTGAAATATTGATGGGAATGCTAAAAGTAATGGACTCTTTCTTAGAGGAGTAAGGTAATATAATTCTAAGTGGATGGATAGAAATAGTGATGGAATCTTCCAAGGAACATGTGCATCCAACCTATTATATAGCCACCATAGACCATCATACATGCCATATCTAAAGTCTTGTGCTATGAAGAGTTAACTATTTGGTGGCAGTTACCACAATAGTCAGGGGGCATTCACATGGCAGAGGCTCCACATATAATGCCACAGTTCATTTTTTATGCAGCGGGGTTTTTCACAGTTAGGGAGTCGGTTACAGGTCTATTGGGAAAGCACATGGCGTGTCTTCACAAACGTGGTAGCCACAATTATTTGGCGGTCTCGTAACCATAACCATGAGAAAACCACCCTTCCAACCACAGTCATAAACTTCGATTTGCAACCGGTGGGAATTTGTAACCGAAATCAAGATCGACAGACCCCATGATGCCACTTGGTCAAAGTTATCCGGACAATGGGATAACTGACCTGATTAAGGAGGCAAAAATTTGCACCCGAGGCGACAAGAATATCTCCAATGCTGGGAGAAATTGTCGCCCCATGTGGTCGAGAAAGGCAGAATTTGTAAAACCAAGTGCAGGCATGTGTGACTTGTAGGAAAGATACTGCAAAAAATTCATTGGAACATAAATCATTAATGCTTTAGCCTTTTTTGTAGCAGAAATAGCCTAGTTAGGGATTTTTTACTATTCTAGAGCTATTTCATACATTCTTTAATCAATTTGAGCATTGTAACTTGATGTAAACACATGTTGTTTTGCATAATGAAAAAGGCCCCACCATTGGAAGTTAGACCAAGAGATGTAACCCAGGAAGGGTGAACTTCTTCATCACTTGTTGTTTTATGTTTACTATTATGATATTATTGTCTTCCTTATTTCTACAAAAAATTGAGTTTTAATGCATGTTTATGTTTTGATGAATTTGACATAAGAGGTTTAGAACCCTAATCTATTCACTTGAAAAATTTGACATAAATTCTCAAGATTTCATATACAGATCAGTTTCATATCTGAGATTTGGTTATTTATTTCTTTGAGGGTTTAATTTGTTTTCAAGTGTTTCTTATGCTTACAAGGTTCAAGCTCAAGAGAGGAGAAGGAAATCTTATGGTTGTAAGTCCTTAAGTTAGGTCAAGGACAACGAGAGAAAAGGTTCCACAATCTCCACCACAAATTTCACCTCAAATTGTACCTAAATATTTAGTAGTGATGGCACATGAGGGAGAGCCTGACAATATGTCAGGGGATGAAAAGTATTTCAAAAAAGAATTCTTTGACATGACACAAATGGTGAAAGTTCTTTATGAAGATAGAAACCCTAGGTTGCAAGGTGATAGCTCTAATCCTCGAAAGGGAGATAAGTCTTCAAAAGGAGATGGAGGAGATTGAGACAACACTCCAAAAGGTAATTGATGGAATGGTGACAAATCACCTTTGACACCACCAATCTCTTCAACTCCATCCTCACCACTATCTTCACCATAATCATATTCCACAACAACCCTTCACAAACACCTCCACATTCTCCAAAGGCACATAGTAAAACGTCATTGTTGAAACTTGACATAAAATTTGAATTTCTTATGTATAATGGAGAGGTAAATGTTGAGAGATTAGATAATTGGGTTCTTTAGCTAGAATTGTATTGTAGGATACAAAGGGGAATGGATGCTGACACCAAGATTCAACTTTCTTTATTAAGGTTGGAAGGTGCAACACTTATTTGGTGGGAAGCCAAAACTAAAGAGGACATGAAGAAACATGGTAAGGTCTTAACCTCTTGGAATGATTTGTTTTTTGCATTGAGAAGACAATTTTACCCATTAGCATTCATGAAAAAAGCTATCATGGATTGGAAAAATTTTAGGCATTTAAAGGGTCAAAGTGTGCAAAGCTATACTCAAGGGTTTAGAAGAAGAGCACTAATATTGGGTGTAGAATTTTCATATCAAGATACCTTGTTGAAATACATGGGCATTTTGCATAGCTATTTGAGGCATATCATTCTCATGTCTAACCCTACAATTTTAGATGAGGTTTGTGTACAACAAACACATCTAGAAGCAAGATGGAAAATTGTTCCGCAAGAGAGAAATAAAAAACACATTTAAATGTGGAGACAAAGGAAAGGGTGAGTTCAAAGGAAAAGGGAAGAAGAATGCTTCCATCAAAAAAGAGGGTGAAAAAATAACATGCAAGAATTGTTCAAAGGATGGTCACAATGAAGAAAAATGTTGGAAACTTCATCCTGAGATGAGACCCAAAAATTTTAGCAACAAAGGGAACCAAAATACAACTTCAACTACACAACATGATTTAGGATCTGATTCAGGAGATTAAACAAAGATCACATTTATGGGATTGAAAGGTAATGTATCCATTACTAGCACTAATTCATCAAATAGTCACAATGAAAATCAAAATGAAAAAGAGAGGACAAAACTCTTTCATATTAGAGTCATCTGAAAACATAAAAATATTGACACTCTATTTGATAGTGGCTCATAAGAAAATCTCATTTTTGAAAACATTGTCAAAAACTTGAATTTCGAAACCATTCCACATCATAAACCTTATCCTTTAGGTTCGGTGTGTGACAATGAAAAGTTACAAGTAACTAGAAAATGAAAACGGAAGTTCTCCATTACTGCAAACTTCAATGATTGGGTAGAGTTTGATGTAGTACCATTACACATATGTGGTATTGTTTTGGGAAGACCATATCTTTATGATAGGAAAACTATCTTTTATAGCCATGAACACAAATATTACCTCTTAAAATATGGTATTGTGTACATTTTTCGAGAACATCGCAAGAAACTAAACCTTTTACTTATAAATGGCAGAAAAATGAAGAGACTTGTTAACTCTAGCAAGAATTTTGTGCTACTAATTGTTGCATGCTGATTTTGGAATTTTTTTCCTACACTTATCTCCCTTATCTTTCTTCGTAAGCTTAACTTCTGGGATTATATTTACCCTTTTTCCTACCTTTTCACCCTGACTTGTGTTGTTTCACCTTGTTTTCGTTATTTTTCCAATTCACATATTATTATGATCTATTATACCTTTTTATGACTGACTGATGGTGAATGTTTGGAGAAATATCAATGGTATTTTTTTGTCCTTTCAGATGTCAAAGATCCTGAGCATGGAGTTCACAGAAGCAGTTCGGATGGTGTTGTTACAACAAAGTGATGTTGTTACACCATCTTGTTACAGACCGTCCATCAATTTTTTATTACACCCTACTATTAAATAATCATTGGTGAATCGCTTATACATTTGTAACATTGAATACTCTTGTTTATATTGTTGTTGATATGTTCCTTGGTGGTTGCACTACAGCTGTGTTTTGTTATGATACCTGTAGAAGTTATCAACATTATATTTTTGGGATAATGGCCTAAGGGCAGTTCCAATTGTAATATTTTAATTCCTAATCAGAACTTTATTAGGGAGTGGTTATAACTGCATGCGTTTTATTTCGATCAGCATGACAATCATAATATTCTCATGACTGATCTATTCCTCAATTTTCTGATGTAACAACTATATATCTCTTGACCCTAAAGGTCAAGAGGTTAGCGAAAAAAAATGTTCTTATGCCTCTATAATTATGTTAAGATTAATACAGATCATATTGTTACATGTGTGATCCCATTTAAGTTCTGTTAAATTTTCTTTTCTACCTGCAGCCCACTAGGGAGGAAGGGCCCTCCTTCTTAGCAGGGATTGCAACGGTTACAATAGATGTGTGTTTATGTAATTGGATTTCAGTTTGTGTATCATTAGAGTGTTGTTGCTACTCTTCAGTTGAGAATATATCTGCTTCGATTTCTATACTTTATATGTTGTTACAAATCTGATTAATAAAGACACGAGCTGGGTACTTACTATGTGGCAAGCTAAAAAGTCAATTAAAGTGTGATTTTAATCTTGTGGATTCTTTTATTTCTGCATGAGTGATTTATTTCAAGCATTTTACTTTAGCAATGATTTCTTTTCTTTGAGACTTCTTCTGGTTGATGTAACAACACAGACAGTGCTACTTTCATTAGAATAACAGACGTCCCTGGACTGATAATTAAATGTATGATGTTTAGTCATGAATAAGTGATTTATATAGCCCAACATTTTTGCGCCATTGTCGGGGATGGCAGTGACGATCTAATCAATCAGAGTTGTTTCTTAGAAGTGCAATTTCCATGTGTATTTTTTATAGAGTTTATCCAACGATACAATTTTCGAGTAGTAAGACGAGAGGTAAGAACCTACAAAGCGCTTTAATAGGCTTGAGCGGACTCGCCAATGTCTTGCTGGGATACTTAAGAAGTCAAATTTCTGAGCATTTTGACTTTTGTTTAAAGTGTTTCTAGTGCTACAATTGTTGGGTGGTAAGACAAGAGGTAAGAGCCTACTCATCACTCTAAAAAGCTTGAGTGGGCTTTCCAATGCCTTTCCATAACACTTAGGAATTGAATTTTGGGTTTTTTTAGGGTGTCTTCAGCTATACAGTCATTGGGTGGTAAGACGAGAGGTAAGAACTTGCACACCTCTCTAACAATCTTGAGTGGTCTCACTGCTATAGAAACTGAAGCACTTATAGGATGAATTGATATGAATAGGGCCCATGTGTCCCGGTAGGAAAACATCAACATATACAAACACCCCCCCACTCTACTAACTATAGGAAAGGTGGGTTGTAATAAGGAAAAGAAGAGCGCTGATTTGGGAAGGAAAACATTCTTTGGAGACCTGATTGCAAGAGCAGAAAAGGAACAGTCCACTTGATACGAAGATAATCAGAAGATAGGACCACAGAAAGCAGCTACCACAGCAAGGCCTGGACCATCGGTGTCTTCCGTGTCTAGACCTCACCATCCTTCGAACAACATATGGACTCCTGATATCAAAAATCCGCATTTAAAACAAGACTGGAGAATCATTGATTAGGATTTGAGAATTGAAGGACACGGAGAGACCAGTGGGGGGTGTCAGGAAGTTGAGAAACAGCAAGTAGTTGATCATCAGTTGGACACTGGTAGTGTTGTCAAATAGTTGGTCCTGGAATAGCACGATCCTTTAATTTTCTAATCTCCTGTGCATTCAGAGGGTAGCTCATCTGATCAAGAAGAATCAGCCATGGGGGATGAGGATGTCAAGACTGATAGCTCTGTCACCTCTCAGTTCCCAATAGTAAAAAAATGGGATGAAGCTCCTATGAAGAACATCCCTTTATCATCCCTACCATCCTTTCAAGGGATGGCTGTTGAATATCCTGATACCTTCTTGTTCAAATTCGATGTGTTGTGTAGAGGTTATGACTACCCTTTAGACGCCCAAAAGCTAAAATTATTCCCTGCTACTCTGAAAGGAGCAGCATTAAGGTGTTTTATGAGATTGGGTGTTGGCATGATCTGAACATCGAACGACATGAGAGAAGCCTTTCTCTTTAAGTATCAGGACTACTGTCAAACTAGGGATTTGAAGGACAAAATTTTTAGAATTTCACAGAAGGAAGAGGAAATCCTGGAGGACTATCTAGAGCGATTCCACTATAACTTGTAGAGTTCTAAGTTCAGTAACTTAGATCCAGAGATCCTAAAGCCAATATTCTTAAGAGGATTAAGAGATGATTTTCTGGAACATCTGAATATAATTGGAAAAGGAGATATATCGCAAGAAATTCTTGAGGAGATAATGAAACTCTGCCTGTGTAGCTCAAGAGGATCTGTCAAGGGAAAGGTTTCAGCTAGGGACCCTTCACTTCGGATATAGAAGTCCATAAGTGGAGGGGTAACCAGAGTAGAAATCAGGAATTTATTCGAAGATTTCAAAACTGATCTCTTTATCACCCTCTCTGCCTAGATTACTATGGTATAAGTCAAGAAGGCACAAGTGAAAGCTGAAGCAGGCTTAGCCATATTCTGCAACATTTGTGAGTTTGCACATTCTAAAAATCAGTGTCCTAAGTTTCCCATACTAAAGGCACTACTTCAAGAATCAAGCGAGGACGTTCAATATTCTTACTTTATCAGATCAAAGGGACCATGGCAGCCACGACCTATAGGTATGCCTCCAGATTTTTCTTTCTTTTATCCTTGGAATAATGTTTATAACATTCAACGATATCCATGGCAGTATCCCACTCCTTCTTTAACACAATTTCCTTCACCATGGAACCAATGGCCATCTCCTCCATTAATGCAATATCCTAAATTACAAGCCAATCCTTGGGGTCAGAACTAGAGAAGTAATGGCCAAGGTCCAGTACCCCCTCCAATTCCAATACAACAACAACAATTAAAACTACCTTCTATTCAAAATCCTACACCATTTGTCTGACCCCAATTACCTGTACAACCTAACCCCAATCCAAATAATAAGGCAGCTCAAAGCATGGATGCTCTAGCTGCCCTACAGACATAATGAAGTTCAACTTCGATCACGGAAAGTAATCATATCTGGACACACTCCCATTATTGTTGAATAAAGTGAATCACCCAGGAAGGATATGGACGATTCTAAGGCAGCTGTTACACATGTAATAAGTGATACAACACTTGTTACACATGTAACATCTGATACAACACGTGTTGTTACAACTATAACATCTAGCTTGGGAAAGTCTGTTGTTTTTACAGCATCTAATCTGAGTAAGGATGGTACATCTATGGTAGCTAACCCAGCTGTTAGCATTTAGTATCTCCAATATCCTCAACAATTAACTGAAACCATGGTGGTCTTACAACCTGAGTCCAAATTCCTTAAGGAGCTGCAAAACTTATATGTGTGGATTTCGTTGTTAAGAGCTCTTAAAGAAGTGCCTATCTATGCCAAAATAGTGAGGGATCTATGTGTTAAAAGACCTGGAAGGAAACCTAAGGACCCTGCTACTATCCATGTCTTGGGAAAATTGTCCAATCTTATGATTGATCAGAATTTTTTGACTAAGTATAGTGATCCAGGGAACCCCACAGTGACTGCCCATATTGAAAATCATCCTATAACTAATACCTTGATTAATCTAGGGGAAGTTATTAACGTTATGACTAAATACCTCTTCATCTCTCTAGGAAGTCATGGACTTAGACCTACACCTACAGTTATTGAACTAGCATATAGGTCATGTATTAAGCCTGAATGGATGATTGAAGATGTGGTTATCACTGTGGCCTCCTGGAATTATTCAGCTGACTTTCTTATTTTACAAACCAAATCCAATCTGGGGGTTATCCTTTAATCTTGGGGAGACCGTGGGTAGCCACTGCAGATGCATATATTACATGTAGGTTCGGATCTATGGTGATCCCAGATTGGCAGGTCACTCAGAATCTGAATCTTTATCCCCCAGCAAAACCTTACATGGTTTTGAATAGTCCCTGGTGGGACAAATTTGTACCTGAATATGATCTTTCTCTGCCTCTTCTCACACTTGGAAAAGCACAATACTTTAAGGATGAAATATGGGATGATATTATCAATGGTTTTATCAGTAATTCACTCCTTGTTGCCTCCATTAGATATTAGGGAGAATAAAGTGAGGAAGATGATGTAATTATTGAACATTTGAAAAAAACTCCATTTACTACCGGTAGTCTCGTTGAAATCGAACCTGGAAATTTTTTAAATATCAATCCTAACCTGACTGCTGAACAAAACAAAATGTTGATAGAACTGTTATAGAAATACAAAAATGCAATTACATGGGACTATATCGATATGAAAGGAATACATCCTACCCTATGCACTCACCGCATTTACCTTAAGGAAGATTGCAAACCTCTTAGACAACCTCATCGTCGAATGAACCCATCACTTAAGGAGATAGTAAAAGAATAATTGCAGAAACTCCTTAATGCTAATTTCATCTACCCTATTTCTGACAGTCAGTGGGTGTCTCCACTTGTCATAGTTCTGAAGAAGAATCGAAAGTGGAGGGTCTTTGTTGACTATAGAGAACTTAACAAGGCCACTCAGAAGGATCATTTTCCCTTACCATTTATTGATCAAGTTTTGGACACTCTTTCTGGAAAAATATTCTTTTCATTTCTAGATGGGTTTAGTTGCTATAATCAAATACAGATTGCTCCAGAAGACCAAGACAATACAACCTTTACTTGCCCATGGGGTAATTTTGCGTAGAAATTCCTTCCCTTTGGTCTCTACAATGCACCAACAACCTTTCAAAAGGCAATATTAGGTATTTTTTCTGATATGTTGAATGATTGTCATGAAATCTTTATGGATGACTTTACACACTATTGGGATGCCTTTGAGACGGTGTTAACTAATTTGGAAAAAGTGTTGGAACATTGTGATCAAACTAAGGTTTCTCTAGGCACAGAAAAATACCACATGATGATGACCAAAGGAATTGTGCTGGGAAATTTCATTTCAGCAGAAGGAATCAAGGTAGATCCTACAAAAATTGAGGTAATATCGAGAATCTCGACCCCTAATACTCCGAAAGAGGTACGTAGTTTTTTGGGGCATGCAGGATACTATAGGAGGTTTATATAAAATTTCTCAAAGATTGCATCTCCTTTATTTCAATTACTAATGAAAGATGAAAAATTTGTGTGGAAAAAAAAGTGTGAGCAGGCCTTTTTAAATTTGAATAACTGTGTAACAGAAGCACCTGTTTTACGAGGACCAAACTGGAAATTGCCGTTTCATATTGCTACAGACGCATCTGACATGGTTGTGGGTGTTGTTTTGGGGCATCTAGAGGATAAGAAACCTTACGATATATATCACATTAGCAAGAATTTGACTCCAGTAGAACTTAATTATGTTGTAACTGAGAAATCATTCCTAGCAGTAGTGCACGCTATCAACAAATTTCGGCACTACATCACCGGGTATCAAGTATTTGTACACAATGACCACGTTTCCATTCAATTTTTGATGAACAAACCTATTACTAATGGTAGAGTTACCTTATGGGTATTGCTATTACAAGAATTTGATATTAATATTTTAGATAAACCCGGAAAAGATAATGTAGTTGCTAATTTCCTTTCTAGATTAACTATAAGTGATGACTGCACTGCTACTGAGGATTATTTTCCAGATGAGTATCTTTTTTCCATTTCTACTCACTCACCATGGTATGCAGATATAGCCAATTACCTTGCTGTAGGGAAATTCCCACACCAATTTTCTTCCGAGGAAAGAAGGAGGATTACACAATGGAGTACTACCTACTCTTGGATAGAAGGCATTCTCTATCACACTGGGCTAGATTTCCAGATTAAGCGATGTGATAGAGAAGATGAGGTATTTGAGATCATACATGCTTCTCATGAAGAACCTTGTGGAGGGCACTTCGCTGACAAGAGGACAAAACATAAAGTACTCTCAACAGGGTACTATTGGCCAACCATATTCCAAGATGCCAAGAAGTTTGTGAAAGGATGTGATAGTTTCTAAAGGATGGGCTAGCCTCTGAAATCAGATGAGATGGCATTATAGCCTTAGATAGTAATAGAACCATTTGAGAAATGTGCCCTGGAATTTGTGGGGCCAATCAATCCTTCATCACAGCAAAAATCATACATATTGGTTTGCACCGATTATGTCACAAAATGAGTCGATGCAAGGGCATTAACTAGGGCAAGAGAGAAGGATGTTTCAGACTTCCTGTTTCAAGATATTTTTGCTCGCTTCAGGATACCCAGAGAGATAGTGATAGATGGGGGTCCTTAGTTCACATATCATTTGATCAAGAAGTTGGTTGAAAAGTATGGGATCCATCATAGAATCACCACACCCTATCATCCATAAGAAAATGTGCAAGTAGAAAGCACGAATAAATTCATTGAGGGAATTTAGACACAGATAGTATCCAGCCACCGAAAAAATTGGGCTGAGAAAATTCCAGAGGTATTGTGGGATTATAGGACAACATAGAGGAATACTACATGCTTCTCACCATATGAACTGGTTTATGATAAGAATCCCTTATTCCCCATAGAGTTTGAAATAAAGACATGAATAATAGCATTGCAGGTTAATTTGTATTTGAGTACAACATAGACTCAAATATTGAACTAGCTCAATGAGCTCGAAGAAAAATGGTTGGCTGCCATCAAACCAACAGAAATCATTCAGTAGTAGAGATCCAAATGATATGATAGTTTTATTAAGAAGAAATTTTTCCAGAAAGGAGATTGGGCTCTTTTGTACGATTCAAGGTTCAAATATCTTAAAGGTAAGCTCTGCACTAGGTGGCTAGGTCCTTACGAATTGGATACAGTCTATGACAATGGGACTGTACAATTGGTTACCATTGACAGTGCTAAGATGCCATTGCGAGTTAATGGGCACCGTCTAAGGCTATATCATCAACCCACTTCGAAGGAATCATTTTTCAACATTGTCACGGATTTTGATCTTCATGTTATGACAGCAGGGGAACATTCTCCTCTGTAGCCTTAAAAGTTCAAATTCCAATAAGTGCAGCAGCAGAAAACCACTTGTGTGGCAGCTATTACACTTGTTTTCTTTATATATATATATATATATATATATATATATATATATATATATATATATATATATATAATAAAAATAATAAAATAAAAGAAAAACAAAAATAAATCTAATTGTGAAAACTCCTTTTTAGGGGCATAGTTAGACAGCCAGTAACAGTAAAAAACCACTCTTGTGGCGGCTGTTACACCCATGCTTTTCTCCCTATAATATCATCTTCCCTTTTTTATTTATGACATAGGACGATGGTATTCATGTAATTTCTTTTTTTTTTTCTGTACGAATTTCTTTTGATCATTATTTTTCTGAGAATAATCCATCCAGTTAGAGAGATGTTATGTATTTCACTAAATTGGACTTTAGGAGTGGCTATATAGGTTATTTATTAAAAGTTGAAATTTTATAATGTTGAGGTTTTTAACCAGTATGATGAGATGTTTAAGGAGCCTAAGGGATTGCCTCCCAAAAGATGAATCCAACATGAAATCCTATTGTAGCAAGATTGTCCACTTTCTAACATTGGCATGTATAAGATGTCAGTGATGGAAAATGAAGAAATTAAAAAACAAATCCAATAGTTTCTTAAAAATGGGATCATCCGACCAAGTACTTCGCCATGTGGTTCACATATTGTCTTGGTACCAAATAAATATGGAACATGGTGCATGTGTGTGGACTTTCGTGCATTGAAAAAAATTACGGCAAAGAATCGTTACCCAGTTCCTAAAATTGATTATTTACTTTATCAATTGAAATATGTTGTGTATTTCACTAAGTTGGACTTGAGGACTCACTATAATCAAATCAGAATCACTGAAGGAGTCATATGGAAGGGAAAATTCAAAAAAATTCAAGGTTTTTTCAAATGGTCAGTTATGCCCTTTGGACTTTGTAATGTTCTTGATAATTTCATGTGTGTGATGGATGAAGTATTAAGGCATTTTCTAGATGACTTTGTGATATTCTATTTAGATGACATATTAATTTTCAACAAGTCATGTGAAGAACATGTCATGCATGTCAAGAAAGTGTTAGATGTATTGAAGAAATAATGATTGTTTTTAAAGATGTCAAAATGTGAATCTGGAAAAACTTCTTTAATTTACTTGGGTCCAAGGTTGATGTCTTTTTGAATTTTCCAAGGCCCACAATACTAATAGTGGTTATATGTTTTTTGGCAGTGTTACACCAAATTTTTTTCATATAAGCATTTACAATTATATGGATCGAAGTACACCATGTAAGACCAATTTTACCATAGTAAAATTGCTTTCACTATAAGAAATAATTTAATAAACCATATTTTATTAATTTATTTCTGGTTCAAACAGGAAACCCAATGAGGAATAACTAAATAAATCCTTATTTATTTGATTTTCCTCTAGGAATAATTAATTAAACCACTATTTAAATAATACTCTTGGTCATGTTTAACCCAATTATGAGAAATAATTAGATAAATCACTATTTTTCTTATTTTCTCTAGGAATGATTAATTAAATCATTATTTAGTTATTATTCCTTGTTAAATTTGACTAAATCACCTATAAATAGTTAAACAAATCATTATTTTTTAAATTATTCCTTAAACCCATTCTTGAAAGGATAAAAAAATTATTTACCTGTTTATTATTTCTAAATAAAGTTATTTAAGCAATTTAAATTCTTTTTCCCTCCAATAAAATATAATAAAATATTACAAGCAGTTACATCTAGATCTTCGTTAATAATATTTTATTATTCGACATTATCGAGGATAACTCAATATTTTGTTTTAAAGAAGAGGCTTTTCCATTCATTATTTACCTTGATCACTTTCATTGTCATGCTTTGATCATCTTATTGCTGCTACTATTTTCTTTCTTCTTGAGCTCCCATAGAGTTCAACATGTCTTGGGTTTCCTACACTATTAAGAGAGAGAAACTTTTGGATCTTAAGTATTGAGGACAGCCAAGTACCCATCCCATTGAGGGGGACTGGTAACATCATTCTTTGGCCCCTTCCCAGGTGTTAATACATATAAAAAAATTTATATCTTGTCTTGTCCATTGATATTTGGAGCAGCTCTTATTTATTTTTACTCTTTAACTACTTTTACTGCATAGATATAGGTTTAAGTTGCATTAGTTTCGCATATCTATTGTATATCTAAGGAAGTTAAGCAGTCATCTTTATTGTTAGGGACTTTTGTCACACACAACTAAAGTGGTCTCTTTTGGTACATTTGCATTCAGAATTTATGCTAACAAATGGCGAATCCACTGTTGTAATTTAGATTCCTGCTTGACTAGATGCTTCAGTAACTAGGGTTTTTCTTCAACTATTTTTAGTCTCTTAATGTTCTCTTTACTTTTTTTCCCTAAAACAGTAAAAATGCTAACTTTAGTGTGTTTTCGGGTGTTTTCCACCGGAAAAAGGTATCATTCGCACCAGAAATGCAAAAGTTTCTTACAACCTACTGCTCGAGGATCCCGGATCTAGAATTCGCACTTTTTGGCCCAAAATATGTGATTTTTTCCTAAACTCGTAGCTATAAGCTTGGAAATTGAAATTTTCCTAGCTTACAGGTCAATACCTGTGTTAGCCATCAGTATTTTTTACATGTTAGTGATGACTATATCTACAGCTGAGTTTTCTAGAAACTGATTTCCTTATGTCAATATGTCATCCAGAAAACCCTCCTAAAACTTTTTTCGCCCTTCTACCTTTTCAGTTCGCCCATGACGAAATCAAAACCTCATTATCACAATCCTATCTAGCTTCAGCCTTACTGGTCTGCCCATCATCTCTAAAAGAAAAATCCAAGTCTGTTTCAAAAGTCTCCCCTATGTTAGGAAGTGGCGCTTTAAGGCATTTTACCCTTGGCAATCATCAAAAAGCCAAAAAAGCCTCCATATGCTACAAACCAATCATGACTGACCTCCCACTTTGCAAATGAAATTGACAAACAGCTCTAAGTCGCGCCACTCACACCCCCTAGATCTCAGCACTGCATAAAACCCAACCTCAAGCTGACTATTAGGTCTTTCACAGTGTTATATGGTTCTACAAAGGCAGGAAATATATTTCATCTCATGGAGTAAATGTTTGAGTTTACAGTTAGAGGAACAACTGCTTCTAAATGTAACTTGAGCCTTTAGATAGTTAGTGAAATGTAGTTACTCATCTGGACTTGCTAGCCTCTTTTCAAGATGAAAATCGCAAGAAAAGGTCACCACTGCCTCAGCAAACTGGTAAATTTTCAAGGCCCAGAACCTCCTTCATTTACAAGCAGAGGGTTAGGGCGCCTCCTTCATCCATAAGCAGAGGGCGCGGGCCAATATTGACTTGGAAGATTGCAAAGGTCCAGTTTTGCTTTATTTTGAACAGGGAAACAATATCTCCAGGTTTATGAATTTGAGTGATGGTCATAACAGGAACAGAGTTTGGAATATGCTAGGAAAAAGAATCTGGTCTGATAAAAGAGGTCATCTAAAGTTTTCAAATCATGTGAATTGTTGAAATGAAGAAAGGCATGTCATTGGTGAAAATTCCAATCATAAGTACCCTGCTTATCCACAAGATTAAATAGAGTAAATGCTGACAAAATGCCATTACACAGGCAGGAGGAAAGTTCTTGGTTTTTCAAAAGAACATTGACCTTCACAGTCACAAAGGTTATTTGTCAAGAAACAGGTCATGAGATGACCAAGCCAAATGATAAATATCTCAGTCACCTCTAGAGCAGTACAAATAAACAATGTCACTATGGCTAGGGTTTCTTCTGAAATACAGTGATGTTTGCAAAAAGAGGTGCTAATATTGATGTTTTTCAAGAAGTTCACTCACCATCACATTCAGAGAAAGGCTGTGTCAAACAGAGTTGTTAAAAAGCCTTCAGATACCTTACCTGATGAAGAGCCTCCTCCATATATGAGCAGATGGCCAAAGCCATTACAGGTTGTTGAAAACTGATGGGTCTAAGAAGTGCAGTGGAAGGATGCCAAAAAACTGAATAAGAGTCATTGCACAGATAAGTGTTACTGTTTATGATGTAAAGGATTGTTTTCCATCTTCAAAGAGCTATCTGTCAGACTATACCTGTAGTAGGAAAGAGAAAATATTGAATATATGTGTGCCATTGATACCAAAAAGAAGACTTTTTCCTTGAGGAAAAGGGTCAAGCAACAAAACAATATCACATGCCAAAGGTCCAAAGAAGCACTTTTCAAGAAATGGTGTTTTCAGCTTTTAAATGTTTCTGGCGCATTATGAATGGTCCTTCCTTGATAAAAATCACCAAGAGAGGAAAACAGTGAACATAGTCCAGTTATGAAATGGTTCTATTTACAAAGAGGGGTTAACAAACTGATCAAAGCAAAATAATGACTGTGTATCAAAGAGCCCTGTTTTCATATTTTACAAGCTTATCTTTTCATATGGACAAGGCAAATGGGTATACAATCTTATGAATAGGCAGAAGAAGTTTGTTTTGATGAGTTGCTACTGTTTATACGTCTTAAAACAAAACATAGTTGTCATCATTCCAAAGGGCAGATGTAGCACAAAGATACAATATTAAATAAACAGTGGCAGAGATGTGGCATAATGAGTGGTAAAATGTATGGCAACTCCCCAAGGCAAGTTTTGAATGTACCGAAGTTAAAAAAAATCAAAGGTTTTTCAAAACAAAAACTCCACAAAAAAGAACCAAACCAAAGTTCTATTTTACTTTAAATAGAATGACCATTGAGAGTGTTTTTTGAAAATGATATAAGGTTGAAGTGTGAAGAGTGGCAATTCATTTTCAAAAACTAGAATCAAAGCTCGTGCCTCCACAGCATCAAACAAGAAGAAATCGGGTCGAAATATACAGTCTGCACCTTTTTTACACTGCGCGACGTGCCTGGGTTCTAGCGCGACGTGCCTGGGCGTAAATATTACACAGGACCCTTTGTCGGCGCGACGTGCCTGTACGTTGGCGCGACGTGCCTGTACAGGCCGCCCGACTGCCCGACAGATCGACCCGACAGGCCCGACAAGGGTTTTTCTGCGCGACGTGTTTTCTTCAAAGAGTGCCGCGCCAGTGTTGGAGGGTTCCGGTGCAATTCAAGCTTCCTCCAAAGGATTTCTCCTCAAAAATTCAAAAGGTATTTCGACTCCTACCTCGAAAATCTCGAAAAATCAAACTTAAACCCTGTGTGTCGTGGTTTGAAATTATGCATTGTTGAAAAGGCCTTGACCATTTTGGAAAAGAGAAACTGTCCTCACAGTCCCCCACACATGGCCACATTGTCAGAACAGTGAAATGCAACCAGTGGAAGGAATCATGACATTTTTTCTTTGAAAAGGAAAGCTCACACAGTTTCAACCTAAAGGTTTGTGGTCCTCTAAAAAAAAACTCTGTCATTATCACCCCAAACCTGTGTGTTGACATTCTTAGCATATGGGTGGTGATTTGCTTGATAATTTTAAAAACAGAGTAATCATTGGCATTTTCTCACAGCACACTACTTAAGCAGATTTCCTTTCATTCACTGTATTCTCCCACTGTGAATTTGTTAACAAAGAGTTTCCAAAAGTGAACAGCAGCAGCCAGATTTTGAGGGACAGCAGCAGTTGGAAATCAGTGGACAGCAGCAGCTAGATATTGATGAACAGCAGCAAACAGTAGTTGAGGAGCAGCAAGTTGGGCAAACAATTGAAGCGCCTTTTGAGCCACAAATTGGACAGGATGTTGAGGAAGGACAGCAAGCTGAAGCTGCCTCCTTGACAGGGACCAAAACTGTTCCTAGAAAGAGGAAATTGCCCAAAAAGACAACTTCTAGCTTGCCAAGGAGAAAAAGCACCAGATTGGCCTTCAAAGGCAAAAGTGTAGTTGGAGAAAGTACCAAGCATGGAGGTAAATCAGCTGTCATCCCTATCCCAAGCGATGACAGTGATAATGAGGCCCGCATCCTTGAAAACCTCCTCATTCACAAAGAAGGGAAAATTGAGGTATTACAAGAAGATCTTCAAAGGGCGAGGAATTTCAACCACTTCTTGGAGGTTGAAAACAAACAAATGAAGTATCATGCAGCCATTCATGAGGCAAGGGCGATCAAGTATAAAAAAGAGGCAGAAAAGGCGCAAGTAAGAATTGAAGAGCTTATTGGCGAGTTTGATGATGAAGAGGACGAAGACCAGCCTAGGCGGAAGAGGCCTAGAACCATCGGGCTTAGAAGAGCCTTGGAGAAACAGAGAGCAGAAGAACAAGCTCAATTCGAAGCCTTTCCTCTCACTGCCCTCTTTGAGCAAGAAATTGAGGAAAACAAGGAAGCATGGCTTGAGAGGGCTAACCAGCATTTGGAAACAAAGCTTGAGAAGGCAAACAGGGATCTTGAGCTACAGAGAAAGAGGACTCTTCACTTTCAGAAGCTAAATCAGTTTGCCAGGCGAAAATTAAAGGTAGCGCAAGAGAAATTGAAGAAGTGGAAGGAGAGGCGCCTAGCACGGAAGGAAGCAAAAAGCATATCAGCCCTTGATATTTTGGCTTCAGCTTCGGAGCATGTTTCTATGGACCCTTGAAGGTCATGCATGCCAATTTTGGGCCTGTTTCGGCAACTTTTTGTTTTTTGGCATTTTTTGGGTTTTTGGCCAAAAACTCATAAATTCGCCATTTCAGTTTGATGAGTTTTCAAGGGAGGAGGATGATACCAATGGATGCCATAATTCCATGAGCAGGTCTCCAGCGATTTTCAGGGCATTTGAAGATCATTCGCCCCCTCAAATTGGCGAAAAACAACCTCATTTTGCACATTCTGCCCGCCATATCAGCAGCCTGCTATTTTCTGGGTTTTTGCACACAGGTACAATTTTGAAGACTTTCAGAGATCAGATTGAGGTGATTCCACTTGCGCCGGAAATCAGACACAGAGAGCTTTCCAACGAGCCATCATGAGCCTCATTTCAACATCGGGAAGGCTGCCATTTGCATCCAGCAAGTCAGGGGACCTTTTTCAGGCATAAATATGAAGTATTTTTGTAATTTTTGAACTCCAAAAATCTGCTTTTCCCAAATGTGTGTTAAGCTATTTTTATCATGGGAAAATCATGTAAAGTCAATATAATTTCCGTTTTTAGCAGTTTTTTAGATATTTTATGGGATATTTTGTGCCTTGGGCTTTGCAAAGCCTCAAGGACAAGTTTAGATATTTTTACTTGGCCAATGGGATAGCTAGTTGCTCCATGAGGTTTTCCTCCTTCTAGCCTATTTATCCCATGGTTCTCATTGTAAATCAGAGGCTGAACTTGAGAGAAGAATTAATGCATTGGTCATATGAGCTTTGAAGAATACACTTGAGTTATGATTTTTGGACTGCCCCTTGGATGCTTTTGAGGAATGTTGAAGGCTTGTTGATGGATTCCTTGACATGGTAGAATGGTATAGTGCTTCTTAATGTGTTTTGTCTTCTAGTTTTCACTCATAATTCATATTTCTTGCTGCTATAGATCAATAAAGATTGATTTTGAGATATGCCCATGGAGGCACCTCAAAATCCCTGAATCTTCATAGCTTGATGTTTTCTTCTCCCTTAGTTATGCTAAAGAATTCTTAGCTGCTCTTTAGTAACCTAAGGTATCGTTGCTAAGTTTTATTCATCAGTTCCATGTATGTTGAGTAGGATGTATGGTTTGCCCTACCTACCTATCAGCTGCCCAAAGTTCTGTCCATAAAACTTTCTCTTTGACTGATTTGTTGATCATTTTGTTGAACCAAGGAGGCCTAGTCCCGATCTAGCCCTTTGCCTAAAACTATGAAAACTTATTTTTCCAAATGCCCAATGACTTAGAGACTATGTTTAGGCATTCCGCCATAGTTTATGAGTTGTTAGTTTGTCTCATGTGTTTTCCGCAAAGTCTGATAGCCATTTCCCGAAGTTAGAGGGTCTTATACCTCTATGTATGGCTGGAATGTTTGATTTCTATGTATTAATTAACTTATAGTTATACTTAGCATGATTAATGGCTTGCTATTACATGTTCATGTCTGCTATTAACTAGTTACACTTGAAATCCCTTGTCTTTCACCAACTTATTGTCCATTTAATCCATTTTGCCCAGAGATCCCTTCTATCGTGAATCAAATCGGCCCTACAGCAGCTTTACATCATCACCTCATAAGCTTCCTTGACCTATTTGACCCCATAGCCCAATTTATCTACATCTTGTTATCCAGTTTATGTATTTGATCAGTTTCATTCCTCACAAACTTAAAAAACCAAAAAACTAAAAACATACTTCATAACTAGCCTAATATCAGAACATCGCAAGTAAACACACCGACATCTTTTACATATATAGAGAGAGCCCTCTCTGAGTCCAGGAAGGCTAGGTCCTTGGGCTCCAAAGCTTGGTTTGATGTTACATCGTCATTTGGCTAGCCAATCGGCCAAATCACGAGACCCTAACATAATGGAGATCACGGTGGGACTCTGGGTAACAAAAGCTTAGATTCCCTAGACCTTAAGAGACCTTAAAGAATACTATCTGATTGACTTATCCCACTGCTCACTAACATAGTGACACTCACAGTAGGACCTTCTGAGTTAGTGACAATCTAAGTACACCTTAGTAACTCTTGAAGTCTCAATCAAACTTAGTATATCTAGATATTGTCCGAAGGGTAGAAAATAGATTTTTCACCATCTTAGCAAAATGATGAGTTAGTTATAAGAAAACTCTTCCAAACCTTGTAGGCACATAAAACTCAAAAAACCCCAAAATACTCCTTTAGATTGGTTTTTGACAAGTACTGGTGGTGGACCATACAAGTATATCTCAAAACAACTGATAATCCACCTGGCGACTCCACTAAACTCTAGTAAGCCTTACTATTTTACCAAGCTCCAGGCTACTATCCGATCAACCTATCCCATCGCTCACTAACATAGCGGGAGATGGTGGGGCATTGAGTACATGACAGTCTAGCAAACTCTTATAGACTCTTTAGTCCTTTAGATACTTAAACAAGCAAGCAGCCCATATACCCATTTAGAGTAAACTCTTTTTGTTCTCATCACCTTAGCAAAGTGTTGAAACAAGTCTAGGATACTTTAACAAACCATAGGCTGCACATAAAACTTAGAAAAACCTTAAAAACATTTCCAGATTAGTTACTGGTGGTGGACCATAGCTACATCTCTACAAAAACAACCAAGTTCCACCTGGCGACTCCACAACTCCCAATAGACCTAAAGACTCCACTGGAGGAAGAACCTAAAACATGACTGGTCATCCTAGAAAGAAAAAACACTCAGGCCTTAGTTGGATTCAAGAAATTATTGTCTTTATCTGTAGCTATGTTCTATCCTACTTTGAGCCTGATCAGGAATACACCGATGAGATCTACATTGATCATTGGAAAGATCTCAAACCTCAAAAAGCTAAGCCTCAAATCTTAGACCATGAGCAGGCTTGTACACCTATGCCTACCCTAGATTCACCTATGGAAAACATAGCAAAACATGAGCTTCATGCTACCTTTCCCACTCTGGCTGAAACCTCAAACAGTCAGGAACCTCTTTTTACACTACCTATATCCACAAAGGTCCCAGAAAGATACAAGCCTCTGGTTTTACCTCCCATCTTACAAGCCCTTCCTGCAAATCTTCAAAATAAATTACCCAGGTTTGATGGAGAAAGCTCCAAAGTCACCGCTGAAGAGCATGCCCGAAAACTTGAAGATTTACTTGACCTTTATGACATAGAAGAAGATGATGTGCATATTAGAATGTTTTCCTTATCATTACAAGGAAAAATTAGGAGTTGGTTTGAAAACCTTCCAGCTGCAAGCATTACCAATTTTCACCAGTTCACTCAAATCTTCCTAGATAGGTGGGTGGTCATAGGTAATAAAGTTCTCATCATAAAGGAATACAATGATTTAGAAAGACAACCAGGGGAGACAATACAAAGCTTTTTAGCCAGGTTCAATAAAGTATACCATGCAATGCCTGCTAACCTAAAGCCACCCCTCGGATGTGTTCTCTTACATTACCCAGACTCTTTTGACCCAGAGATGGTTTTCCAGATAAAAAACAAAGATCCTTTGACCCTAGAAGAAATGAAAAGGATAGCAGTTGATGTAGAATTAAACATACTAAATAGGGAGGCACAACTAAGAACAATAGAGAAAGACAAAGCAAATCAAGAGACACTAGCATCTTCAGAGGAAAAGCTGAAAAAGTTGGTGTGCATGGTAGGAAAACTAGAGAAGTTACTTGATAGGAAAAAACACAAGGTTAACACTGCTTATTCAAACCAACCTACCCTTCTTCCTCAATTTAAGCACACTCAGTTATCACAAGACAAGAGTTATAAACAAAATATGCCTAATGGGAAAGTTGCAAATAAAAACATAGAGGAATGCTCTAAAGAAGCTATCAGCCATTTTGAAATCACAGATTCTGAAATGGAAGAAGAATCAAAACCTTTAGGTTCTCTACCCTTATGCTGTAAATCATTCCCGACTTTGAAAGAAAATATGCTCCCTAAAGATCTCTCAGCAGTTATTCAGGAAAACCCTGCTCAAGTTAACTCTCACCTAAATCAAGAAGAGCTGATTGAAGAAGAATTCAAGATAGAAGATAAATCAAAACCTATAGGGTCTCTACCTTTATGTTGGGAGTCATTTGAGTTCATAAAAGCAAACTGACCCCCTAATAATCTATCAGAAAAAACTCATGAATTACATGATAACTATCCTCAATATCACAAAGAATTGGTTGAAGATGAAAATAAGCCAGAAATGAAAGAAAACCCACAGGATCTCTCTAAGGGCATAAGTGATGATTCATCATCTCTCATAGGTGAAGCCCAAAAATACATTCATCCTTCAAATCAGATTTCCCAAGAGAAAGAAGATTGTTTTAGAGAAATGAAAATGCCTCCCTTTCTAACTGAAGAGGAAATAGATCAACTTATAAACATACAAACGACCTCTGAAACTTCATATAACCAAAAGTTTTCTGATCTTTCTCCTGTTAATCTTGCATGTCATAAATCAGAAAATAGATGTGTAGATCAATTTGAAGAAAATCTATCTGATAGTCCAATGTGCATGGTTGATGACATTTCTTATGTTAATGATTCTCCAAGGTTTGATCAATATGTTGATGATTGTAATTTCCAAACAAACACTAACTTTGCAGAACACTCAGCTTTTGATTTTTGGGAGGAAGCTCGGTTTCGTAAACTTGAGAAAAGTGAGCAGCCATTACAGGTCATCTATGACACTGATGAGGAGAGCCTTGAAAGTTTAGAAGTAAGTGAAGAGTCTCGGACTCTTTGCTCTACTTCACTTCAGTCCATCAGAGATAACATTCACATAATTGGAGATCAACAGTGTTTCAGCTTTGATGATGACCTTGAGGAAGATGATGAATTTCTTGAGCATGTTGTAAATGAGAGGCCTTTTCCTGAAATAGTTGAGGAAGTCATTTTGGACACGGAATCTTCCTTAACTCTAGATTTGCAACCACCAAGTTCCATTGACTTACAAATTGCAGATGATGAAGTAGAGGTTGAGAAACAAATGAGAGTTGTCACACTATCCTTTGAAGATAATTTACTGTCAAAGTATATCCCTGCTCATCAACCTGATGACCTTCACACAATTTTCAGCTCGCCCTATCAAAACACATCAGCTTGGCAAGAGAATTACACTGCAATATATGATGAACCTGTCATTTCAAGTAATCATGAGCAAGGGGAAGAGTTGCTGTACCAAGGGGGTCCCAAATATGGTCAAGTGGGAGAAAGAGTAATCCTAAATGAAACCTATATCTCAAATCCTCTAGATCAGGTATTATTCCAAGATCCAGTTGTTGTTTTCCTTGAAAAGTCTAAAAGAGTAGTAGTTTCTATCATAAACAAGTTGCTACCAAGAATGAGAAAAGGCTTAAGTACTACTGTCCAAAAACCTGCGAAATGGGAGTGGCCTTGTCATTATTTCTGCATCATGAAAGAACTAAACTAGAGTCACCCATGCAATCATCTACTTGACTGGTTACATTGGAAAGAAGAGTTCACCAAATGTGTATGTTGTGTACAGTTTAAATTAGGATAGGTAGACAGCAGTGGAAAATAAGCTCAGCCTTGCGAGCATCTTTTCAGTTTTAGATTTTCTTGAAGAAAAGTGAAAAAGCAGAATATACAAAAGCAGTAAACAGTAGAAAAAGAGGGCAGTTTCTAAAAACAATGGTAAAGCCCCATGTTCCAAAAAATAGTCTTTCAGAAAGCGAGAAAGTCTAAATGCCGCTACTAGTGCTCCAATGTCTTGTTCAGCTATCTAGCCTAATCATAGCTGAGCATGTTTAAATTTATTTGCTGATAAGTTAGTGAGTGCAAAGATAGTCAACATTGTGTAAGATTGACTTATCACAGAGCTTAGATTAGGGAGAGATTCTGGTTCCACATGCCTAAAACAGAACCAAAGAGAGAAGCGAGGGATAAAAAACACATTGTACATCTTAGCCCCGCTTGTCTAGTTTCCTTTTATTGCAGAATAACATTTGTGTGCAGCTTGTCTTTTATGCCGCAAATGCATGACAAATCAGACTGCTTAATCCTGATTTGATCATTTTTAAATTTCATGTTGTAAATTAGAGAATGAAATCCTGTCAAACTGCTTAATATTGACAGTCGATCTAGTTTTAGGTAGAGAAATGAAGGAGTTCATCAGCTTAATCTGAACTCCCGGCAGATATAAGAGTAGAAATAGATAGGTTCATTTTGCAAAAGAAAAATATGCATTGTCAAAAGGCTGCTAGTTCAAATGCGCCGAAGAGAAGAAAAAATGTTAGGAAAGATAGTGGGGTAGGTAGAAGTATCATTGATGTTAACCATGCTGTCACTTTTCAGAAATAACATCAAGAGAAGGGTAAATTTTGCGCCAATGGATAAGGCACTAGTCTTCATAAGCCAAAAATCTGAATTCTGGACACCTCCTGACGAGGAGCTGCCCTCCCCAAATGGAGCCACTGTTAGCCATCAGTATTTTTTACATGTTAGTGATGACTATATCTACAGCTGAGTTTTCTAGAAACTGATTTCCTTATGTCAATATGTCATCCAGAAAACCCTCCTAAAACTTTTTCGCCCTTCTACCTTTTCAGTCCTTCGCCCATGACGAAATCAAAACCTCATTATCACAATCCTATCTAGCTTCAGCCTTACTGGTTTGCCCATCAGCTCTAAAAGAAAAATCCAAGTCTGTTTCAAAAGTCTCCCCTATGTTAGGAAGTGGCGCTTTAAGGCATTTTACCCTTGGCAATCATCAAAAAGCCAAAAAAGCCTCCATATGCTACAAACCAATCATGACTGACCTCCCACTTTGCAAATGAAATTGACAAACGGCTCTAAGTCGCATACTCCACACCCCTGGATCTAATGCTTGCATAAAACCCAACCTCAAGTGACTATTAGGTCTTTCACGGTGGCCCATATGGTTCTACAAGGCGAAATGTACCATTTCCATCTCATGGAGTAAATGTTTGAGTTTACGGTTAGAAGGTATTTGCTTCTAAATGTAACTTGAGCCTGAGATATGTCTGCAAAACAGAAAGCTACTCATCTGGACTTTACAGCTCTTTCCAGCATGAAAATCACAGTAAGAAAGGGACACCTCAATAAGCTGGTAAATTTTCAGAGCCCAGAACACTCCAGCCATTTACAAGCGAGGTTAGGGCGCCTCCTTCATCCACAAGCAGAGGGCGCTGGCCAATATTGACTTGGAAGATTGCAAAGGTCCAGGTTTGCTTTGTATTGAACAGTGAAACAATATATCCAGGTTTTATGAATTTGAGTAATGGTCATAAGAGGAACAGAGTTTGGAATATGCTAGGAAAAAGAGTTTGGTCTGATAAAGGAGGTCATCTGAAGCTTTCAAATCATGTGAATTGTTGAAATGAAGAAAGGCATGTCATTGGTGAAAATTCAAAATCATAAGTACCCTTCTTATCCCCAAGATCAAATGGAATAGATGCTGTTAACCAATGCCATTACACAGGCAGAAGGAAAGTTCTTATTTTCTCAAAGAGTCTTGACCTTCCACAGTCCTGAGTTATTTGTCAAAACAGGTCGTGAATGATAAGCCAAATGATAAATATACTCCAGAGTCACCTCTAGAGCAGTACAAATAAACAGTGTCACTATGGCTAGGGTTTCTTCTGAAATACAGTGATGTTTGCAAAAAGAGGTGCTAATATTGATGTTTTTCAAGAAGTTCACTCACCATCACATTCAGAGAAAGGTTGTGTCAAACAGAGTTGTTAAAAAGCCTTCAGATACCTTACCTGATGAAGAGCCTCCTCCATATATGAGCAGATGGCCAAAGCCATTACAGGTTGTTGAAAACTGATGGGTCTAAGAAGTGCAGTGGAAGGATGCCAAAAAACTGAATAGGAGTCATTGCACAGATAAGTGTTACTGTTTATGATGTAAAGGATTGTTTTCCCTCTTCAAAGAGCTATCTGTCAGACTATACCTGCAGTAGGAAAGAGAAAATATTGAATATATGTGTGCCATTGATACCAAAAAGAAGACTTTTTCCTTGAGGAAAAGGGTCAAGCAACAAAACAATATCACATGCCAAAGGTCCAAAGAAGCAATTTTCAAGAAATGGTGTTTTCAGCTTTTAAATGTTTCTGGCGCATTATGAATGGTCCTTCCTTGATAAAAATTGCCAAGAGAGGAAAACAGTGAACATAGTCCAGTTATGAAATGGTTCTATTTACAAAGAGGGGTTAACAAACTGATCAAAGCAAAATAATGATTGTGTATCAAAGAGCCCTGTTTTCATATTTTACAAGCTTATCTTTTCAGATGGACGAGGCAAATGGGTATACAATCTTATGAATAGGCAGAAGAAGTTTGTTTTGATGAGTTGCTACTGTTTATACATCTTAAAACAAAACACAGTTGTCATCATTCCAAAGGGCAGATGTAGCACAAAGATACAGTATTAAATAAACAGTGGCAGAGATGTGGCATAATGAGTGGTCAAATGTATGGCAACTCCCCAAGGAAAGTTTTGAATGTACCGAAGTTAAAAAAAATCAAAGGTTTTTCAAAACAAAACCTCCACAAAAAAGGACCAAACCAAAGTTCTATTTTACTTTAAATAGAATGACCATTGAGAGTGTTTTTTGAAAATGATATAAGGTTGAAGTGTGAAGAGTGGCAATTCATTTTCAAAAACTAGAATCAAAGCCCGTGCCTCCACAGCATCAAACAAGAAGAAATCGGGTCGAAATATACAGTCTGCACCTTTTTTACACTGCGCGACGTGCCCGGGTTCTGGCGCGACGTGCCTGGGCGTAAATATTACACAGGAGCCTTTGTCGGCGCGACGTGCCTGTACGTTGGCGCGACGCGCCTGTACAGGCCGCCCGACCGCCTGACAGATCGACCCAACAGGCCCGACAAGGGTTTTTCTGCGCGACGTGTTTTCTTCAAAGAGTGCCGCGCCAGTGTTGGAGGGTTCCGGTGCAATTCAAGCTTCCTCCAAAGGATTTCTCCTCAAAAATTCAAAAGGTATTTCGACTCCTACCTCGAAAATCTCGAAAAATCAAACTTAAACCCTGTGTGCCGTGGTTTGAAATTATGCATTGTTGAAAAGGCCTTGACCATTTTGGAAAAGAGAAATTGTCCTCACAATCCCCCACACATGGCCACATTGTCAGAACAGTGAAATGCAACCAGTGGAAGGAATCATGACATTTTTTCTTTGAAAAGGAAAGCTCACACAGTTTCAACCTAAAGGTTTGTGGTCCTCTAAAAAAAAAACTCTGTCATTATCACCCCAAACCTGTGTGTTGACATTCTTAGCATATGGGTGGTGATTTGCTTGATAATTTTAAAAACAGAGTAATCATTGGCATTTTCTCACAGCACACTACTTAAGCAGATTTCCTTTCATTCACTGTATTCTCCCACTGTGAATTTGTTAACAAAGAGTTTCCAAAGGTGAACGGCTTGATTTTGAGACAGCCGGCGGTTGGGAAATGGTGGACAGCGACGGCTAGATATTGATGAACGACGTGACAGTAGTTGAGGAGCAACAAGTTGGGCAAACAATTGAAGCACCTTTTGAGCCACAAACTGGACGGGATGTTGAGGAAGGACAGCAAGCTGAAGCTGCCTCCTTGACAGTGACCAAAACTGTTCCTAGAAAGAGGAAATTGCCCAAAAAGACAACTTCTAGCTTGCCAAGGAGAAAAAGCGCCAGATTGGCCTTCAAAGGCAAAAGTATAGTTGGAGAAAGTGCCAAGCATGGAGGTAAATCAGCTGTCATCCCTATCCCAAGCGATGACAGTGATAATGAGGCCCGCATCCTTGAAAACCTCCTCATTCACAAAGAAGGGCAAATTGAGGCATTACAAGAAGATCTTCAAAGGGCGAGGAATTTCAATCACTTCTTGGAGGTTGAAAACAAACAAATGAAGTACCATGCAGCTATCCCTGAAGCAAGAGCAATCAAGTATAAGAAAGAGGCAGAAAAGGCGCAAGTAAGAATTGAAGAGCTTATTGGCGAGTTTGATGATGAAGAGGAGGAAGACCAGCCTAGGCGGAAGAGGCCTAGGACCATCGGGCTTAGAAGAGCCTTGGAGAAACAGAGAGCAGAAGAACAAGCTCATTTCGAAGCCTTTCCTCTCACTGCCCTCTTTGAGCAGGAAATTCAGGAAAACAAGGAAGCATGGCTTGAGAGGGCTAACCAGCATTTGGAAACAAAGCTTGAGAACGCAAACAGGGATCTTGAGCTACAGAGAAAGAGGACTCTTCACTTTCAGAAGCTAAATCAGTTTGCCAGGCGAAAAGTAAAGGTAGCGCAAGAGAAATTGAAGAAGTGGAAGGAGAGGCGCCTAGCACGGAAGGAAGCAAAAATCACATCAGCCCTTGATATTTTGGCTTCAGCTTCGGAGCATGTTTCTATGGACCCTTGAAGGTCATGCATGCCAATTTTGGGCCTGTTTCGGCAACTTTTTGTTTTTTGGCATTTTTTGGGTTTTTGGCCAAAAACTCATAAATTCGCCATTTCAGTTTGATGAGTTGTCAAGGGAGGAGGATGATACCAATGGATGCCATAATTCCATGAGCAGGTCTCCAGCGATTTTCAGGGCATTTGAAGATCATTCGCCCCCTCAAATTGGCGAAAAGCAGCCTCATTTTGCACATTCTGCCCGCCATATCAGCAGTCTGTTATTTTCTTGGTTTTTGCGCACAGGTACAGTTTTGAGGGATTTTCATATTTCAGATTGAGGTGATTCCACTTGCGCCGGAAAGCAGACATAGAGAGCTTTCCAACGAGCCATCATGAGCCTCATTTCGACATCGGGAAGGCTGCCATTTGCATCCAGCAAGTCAGGGGACCTTTTTCAGGCATAAAAATGAAGTATTTTTGTAATTTTTGAACTCCAAAAATCTGCTTTTCCCAAATGTGCGTTAAGCTATTTTTATCATTGGGAAATCATGTAAAGTCAATATAATTTCCGTTTTTAGCAGTTTTTTAGATATTTTATGGGATATTTTGTGCCTTGGGCTTTGCAAAGCCTCAAGGACAAGTTTAGATATTTTGACTTGGCCAATGGGATAGCTAGTTGCTCCATGAGGTTTTCCTCCCTCAAGCCTATTTATTCCATGGTTCTCATTGTAAATCGCAGGCTGAACTTGAAGAGAAGAATTAATACATTTGTCATATGAGCTTTGAAGAATACACTTGAGTTATGATTTTTGGACTGCCTCTTGGATGCTTTTGAGGAATGATGAAGGATTGTTGATGGATTCCTTGACATGGTAGAATGGTATAGTGCTTCTTAATGTGTTTTGTCTTCTAGTTTTCACTCATAATTCATATTTCTTACTGCTATAGATCAGTAAAGATTGATTTTGAGATATGCCCATGGAGGCACCTCAAAATCCCTGAATCTTCATAGCTTGATGTTTTCTTCTCCCTTAGCTATGCTAAAGAATTCTTAGCTGCTCTTTAGTAACCTAAGGTATTGTTGCTAAGTTTTATTCATCAGTTCTATGTATGTTGAGTAGGATGTATGGTTTTCCCTACCTACCTATCAGCTGCCCATATTTCTGTCCATAAAACTTTCTCTTTGACTGATTTGTTGATCATCTTGTTGAACCAAGGAGGCCTAGTCCCGATCTAGCCCTTTGCCTAAAACTATGAAAACTTATTTGTCCAAGTGCCCAATGACTTAGAGACTATGTTTAGGCGTTCCGGAATAGTTTATGAGTTGTTAGTTTGTCTCATGTGTTTTCCCCAAAGTCTGATAGCCTTTTCCCGAAGTTAGAGGGTCTTATACCTCTATGTATGGCTGGAATGCTTGATTTCTATGTATTAATTAGCTTATAGTTATACTTAGCATGATTAATGGCTTGCTATTACATGTTCATGTCTGCTATTAACTAGTTACACTTGAAATCCCCTATCTTTCACCAACTTATTGTCCATTTAATCCATTTTGCCCAGAGATCCCTTCTACCATGAATCAAATCGGCCCTACAGCAGCTTTACATCATCACTTCATAACTTCCTTGACCTGTTTGACCCCATAGCCCAATTTATCTACATCTTGTTATCCAGTTTATGTATTTGATCAGTTTCATCCCTCACAAACTAAAAAACTAAAAAAACCAAAAACACACTTCATAACTAGCCTAATATCAAAACACCGCAAGTAAACACACCGACATCTTCTACACATATAGAGAGAGCCCTCTCTGAGTCCAGGAAGGCTAGGTCCTTGGGCTCCAAAGCTTGGTTTGATGTTACATCATCATTTGGCTAGCCAATCGGCCAAATCACGGGACCCTAACATAATGGCGATCACGGTGGGACTCTGAGTGATTAAAAAGCTTAGTTTCCCTCATCTGTAAAGACTTTTTAAGAATACTATCTGATTGACTTATCCCACTGCTCACTAACATAGTGACACTCACAGTAGGACCTTCTGAGTTAGTGACAATCTAAGTACACCTTAGTAACTCCTGAAGTCTCAATCAAGCTTAGTAAACTTAGATATTGTCTGAAGAGTAGAAAATAGCTCCTTCACCATCTTAGCAAAATGATGAGTCAGTTATAGGAAACTCTTCCAAACCTCGTAGGCACATAAAACTCAAAAAACCCCAAAACACTCCCTTAGATTGGTTTTTGTCAATATTGGTGGTGGACCATACACACATATCTCAAAACAACCAAGTTCCACCTGGCGACTCCACTAGCCTCCAGTAGGCCTTACTATTTTACCGAACTCTAGGTTACTATCCGATCAACCTATCCCATCGCTCACTAACATAGCAGGAGATTGTGGGACATTGATTACATGACAATATATCAAACTCTTATAGACTCTTTAGTTTTTTAGATACTTAAACAAGCAAGCAGTCCATAGACTCATTTAGAGTAAACTCTTTTTGTTCTCACCATCCTAGCAAAGTGTTGAAACAAGTTTAGAATACTTTAGCAAACCATAGGCTGCACATAAACTTAGAAAAACCTTAAAAACATTTCCAAATTAGTTACTGGTGGTGGACCATAGCTACATCTTTAAAAAAACAACCAAGTTCCACCTGGCGACTCCACAACTCCCAATAGACTTAAAGACTCCACTGGAGGAAGAACCTAAAACATGACTGGTCATCCTAGAAAGAAAAAGCACTCAGGCTTTAGTTGGATTCAAGAAATTATTGTCTTTATCTATAACTATGTTCTATCCTACTTTGAGCCTGATCAGGAATACACCGATGAGATCTACATTGATCATTGGAAAGATCTCAAACCTCAAAAAGCTAAGCCTCAAATTTCAAACCATGAGCAGGCTTGTACACTTGTGCTTACCCCAGATTCACCTATGGAAAACCTAGCAAAACATGAGCCTCATGCTACCTTTCCCACTCTGGCTGAAACCTAAAACAGTCACGAACCTATTTTTACACTACCTATATCCACAAAGGTCCCAGAAAGATACAAGCCTCTGGTTTTACCTCCCATCTTACAAGCCCTTCCTGCAAATCTTCAAAATAAATTACCCAGGTTTGATGGAGAAAGCTCCAAAGTCACCGCTGAAGAGCATGCCCGAAAACTTGAAGATTTACTTGACCTTTATGACACAGAAGAAGATGATGTGCGTATTAGAATGTTTGCCTTATCATTACAAGGAAAAATTAGGAGTTGGTTTGAAAACCTTCCAGCTGCAAGCATTACCAATTTTCACCAGTTCACTCAAATCTTCCTAGATAGGTGGGTGGTCATAGGTAATAAAGTTCTCATCATAAAGGAATACAATGAGTTAAAAAGACAACCAGGGGAGACAATACAAAGCTTTTCAGCCAGGTTCAATAAAGTATACCATGCAATGCCTGCTAACCTAAAGCCACCCCTCGGATGTGTTCTCTTACATTACCCAGACTCTTTTGACCCAGAGATGGTTTTCCAGATTAAAAACAAAGATCCTTTGACCCTAGAAGAAATGCAAAGGATAGCAGTTGATGTAGAATTCAACATACTAAATAGGGAGGCACAACTAAGAACAATAGAGAAAGACAAAGCAAATCAAGAGACACTAGCATCTTCAGAGGAAAAGCTGAAAAAGTTGGTGTGCATGGTAGGAAAAATAGAGAAGTTACTTGATAGGAAAAAACACAAGGTTAACACTGCTTATTCAAACCAACCTACCCTTCTTCCTCAGGTTAAGCACACTCAGCTATCACAAGACAAGAGTTATAAACAAAATATGCCTAATGGGAAAGTTGCAAATAAAAACATAGAGGAATGCTCTAAAGAAGCTATCAGCCATTTTGAAATCACAGATTCTAAAATGGAAGAAGAATCAAAACCTTTAGGTTCTCTACCCTTATGCTGTAAATCATTCCCGACTTTGAAAGAAAATTTGCTCCCTAAAGATCTCTCAGCAGTTATTCAGGAAAACCCTGCTCAAGTTAACTCTCACCTAAATCAAGAAGAGCTGATTGAAGAAGAATTCAGGATAGAAGATAAATCAAAACCTATAGGGTCTCTACCTTTATGTTGGGAGTCATTTGAGTTCATAAAAGAAAACTGGCCCCCTAAAAATCTATCAGAAACAACTCATGAATTACATGATAACTATCCTCAATATCACAAAGAATTGGTTGAAGATGAAAATAAGCCAGAAATGAAATAAAACCCACAGGATCTCTCTAAGGGCATAAGTGATGATTCATCATCTCTCATAGGTGAAGCCCAAAAAGACATTCATCCTTCAAATCAGATTTCCCAAGAGAAAGAAGATTGTTTTAGAGAAATGAAAATGCCTCCCTTTCTAACTGAAGAGGAAATAGATCAACTTATAAACATACAAACGACCTCCGAAACTTCATATAACCAAAAGTTTTCTGATCTTTCTCCTATTAATCTTGCATGTCATAAATCAGAAAATAGATGTGTAGATCAATTTGAAGAAAATCTATCTGATAGTCCAATGTGCATGGTTGATGACATTTCTTATGTTAATGATTCTCCAAGGTTTGATCAATATGTTGATGATTGTGATTTCCAAACAAACACTAACTTTGCAGAACACTCGGCTTTTGATTTTTGGGAGGAAGCTCGGTTTCGTAAACTTGAGAAAAGTGAGCAGCCATTACAGGTCATCTATGACACTGATGAGGAGAGCCTTGAAAGTTTAGAAGTAAGTGAAGAGTCTCGGACTCTTTGCTCTACTTCGCTTCAGTCCATCAGAGATAACATTCACATAATTGGAGATCAACAGTGTTTCAGATTTGATGATGAGCTTGAGGAAGATGATAAATTTCTTGAGCATGTTGTAAATGAGAAGCCTTTTCCTGAAATGATTGAAGAAATCATTTTGGACATGGAATCTTCCTTAACTCTAGATCTGCAGCCACCAAGCTCCATTGACTTACAAATTGCGGATGATGAAGTAGAGGTTGAGAAACAAATGAGAGTTGTCACACTATCCTTTGAAGATAATTTACTGTCAAAGTATATCCATGCTCATCAACCTGATGACCTTCACACAATTTTCAGCCCGCCCTATCAAAACACATCAGCTTGGCAAGAGAATTACACTGCAATATATGATGAACCTGTCATTTCAAGTAATCATGAGCAAGGGGAAGAGTTGCTATACCAAGGGGGTCCCAAATATGGTCAAGTGGGAGAAAGAGTAATCCTAAATGAAACCTATATCTCAAATCCTCTAGATCAGGTATTATTCTAGGATCCAGTTGCTGTTTTCCTTGAAAAGTCTAAAAGAGTAGTAGTTTCTATCATAAACAAGTTTCTACCAAGAATGAGAAAAGGCTTAAGTACTACTGTCCAAAAACCTGCCAAATGGGAATGGCCTTGTCATTATTTCTGCATCATGAAAGAACTAAACCAGAGTCACCCATGCAATCATCTACTTGACTGGTTACATTGGAAAGAAGAGTTCACCAAATGTGTATGTTGTGTACAGTTTAAATTAGGATAGGTAGACAGCAGTGGAAAATAAGCTCAGCCTTGCGAGCATCTTTTCAGTTTTAGATTTTTTGAAGAAAAGTGAAAAAGCAGAATATAAAAAAGCAGTAAACAATAGAAAAAGAGGGCAGTTTCTAAAAACAATGGTAAAGCCCCATGTTCCAAAAAATAGTCCTTCAGAAAGCGTGCAAGTCTAAATGCCGCTACTAGTACTTCAATGTCTTATTCAGCTATCTAGCCTAATCATAGCTGAGCATGTTTAAATTTATTTGCTGATAAGTTAGTGAGTGCAAAGATAGTCAACATTGTGTAAGATTGACTTATCACAGAGCTTAGATTAGGGAGAGATTCTGGTTCCACATGCCTAAAACAGAACCAAAGAGAGAAGCGAGAAATGAAAAACACATTGTACATCTTAGCCCCGCTTCTCTAGTTTCCTTTGTTGCAGAATAACATTTGTGTGCAGCTTGTCTTTTATGCCGCAAATGCATGACAAATCAGACTGCCTAATCCTGATTTGATCATTTTTGAATTTCATGTTGTATATTAGAGAATGAAATCCTGTCAAACTGCTTAATCTTGACAGTCGATCTAGTTTTAGGTAGAGAAATGAAGGAGTTCATCAGCTTAATCTGAACTCCCGGCAGATATAAGAGTAGAAATAGATAGGTTCATTTTGCAAAAAGAAAGAATATGCATTGTCAAAAGGCCGCTAGTTCAAATGCGCCAAAGAGAAGAAAAAATGTTAGGAAAGATAGTGGGGTAGGTAGAAGTATCATTGATGTTAACCATGCTGTCACTTTTCAGAAATAACATCAAGAGAAGGGTAAAATTTTGCGCCAATGGATAAGGCACTGGTCTTCATAAGCCAAAGATCTGAATTCTGGACACCTCCTGACGAGGAGCTGCCCTCCCCAAATGGAGCCACTGTTAGCCATCAGTATTTTTTACATGTTAGTGATGACTATATCTACAGATGAGTTTTCTAGAAACTAATTTCCTTATGTCAATATGTCATCCAGAAAACCCTCCCAAAACTTTTTTTGCCCTTCTACCTTTTCAGTTCGCCCATGTCGAAATCAGAACCTCATTATCTCAATCCTATCTAGCTTCAGCCTTCTTGATCTTCCCATCAGCTTTAAAAGGCAAATTCACATCTGTTTCAAAAGTCTCCCCTATGTTAGGAAGTGGCGTTTTAAGACATTTCACCCTTGGCAATCATCAAAAATCCTCCATCTGCAACAGGCCTACCATGACTGACCTCTTACTTTGCAAATGAAATTGACAAACAGCCCTAAGTCGTGCCACTCACACCCCTAGATCTCAGCACTGCATAAAACCCAATCTCAAGCTGACTATTAGGTTTTTCATAGTGTTCTATGGTTTCTACAAAGGCAGGAAAGATAATTTCATCTCATGGAGTAAATGTTTTAGTTTTACAGTTAAAGGAACAGCTGCTTCTAAATGTAACTTAAGCCTGAGATATGTCTGCAAAACAGAAAGCTACTCATCTGAACTTTACAGCTCTTTCCAGCATGAAAATCACAGTAAGAAAGGGACACCACTGCCTCAGCAAACTGGTAAATTGTCAAGGCCCAGAACCTCCTTCATTTACAAGCAGAGGGTTAGGGCGCCTCCTTCATCCACAAGCAGAGGGTGCTGGCCAATATTGACTTGGAAGATTGCAAAAGTCCAGGTTTGCTTTGTATTGAACAGTGAAACATATGTCCAGGTTTTATGAATTTGAGTTATGGTCATAACAGGAATATAGTGGAAATATGCTAGCTCAAAGGAAAGGGGAGTTTGGTCTGATAAAGGAGCTCATTTCAAACTTGCAAATCATGTGAATTGTTGAAGCTTTAGAAAGCATGTCATCAGTAAACATTCCAATCTTAAGTAGCCTGTTTTGTCCAAGATCAAATGGAATAGATGCTGTTAACCAATGCCATTACACAGGCAGAAGGAAAGTCCTTGGTTTTTCAAAAAGCACTGACCTTCATAGTCACAAAGATTTTTGTCAAGTAACCTGTCATGAGATGACCAAGCACGATGATAAATATCTCAGTCACCCTTAGAACAGTGCAGGGAGACAATGTCACTATGATTGGGGTTTCTTTTGAAATACAGTGATGTTTGCAAAAAGAGATGCTTATATTGATGTTTTTCAAGTGGTTTACTTACCATCACATTCAGAGAAAGGCTGTGTCAAACATAGTGGTCAAAAAGCCTTCAGATACTTTACCTGATGAAGAGCCTCCTCCATATATGAGCAGATGGCCAAAGTCATTGCAGGTTGTTGAGAACTAATGGGTCTAAAAAGTGCAGAGAAAGGACACAAAGAAATTGAATAAAGGAGTCATTGCACAGGTAAGTGTTACTGTTTATGGTGCAAAGGTATTGTTTTCCCTCTTCAAAGAGCTATCTGTCAGACTGTACCTGCAGTAGAAAAGAGAAAATATTGAATATATGTGTGCCATTGATACCAAAAGGAAGACTTTTCCTTGAGGGAAAGGTTCAAGCAACAAAAAAATATCACATGCCAAAGATCCAAAGAAGTGCTTTTCAAGAAATAGGTGTTCAAAGCTTTCAAATTTCTGGCGCATTATGAATAGCCCTTCCTTGCTAAAAATCGCCAAGAGAGGAAAACAGTGAACATAGTTCAGTTATGAAATGGTTCTATTGACAAAAAGAGGTTAACACACTGATCAAAGCAAAATAATGACTGTGTGTCAAAGAGCCCTGTTTTCATATTTTACAAGCTTGTCTTTTCAGATGGAGGAGGAAAATGGGTATACAATCTTATGAATAGGCAGAAGAAGTTGGTTTTGATGAGTTGCCACTGTTTATATGTCTTAAAACAAACACAGTTGTCATCATTCCAAAGGGCAGATTCAGCACAAAGATGCAGTATTAAATAAACAGTGGCAGAGATGTGGCATAATGAGTTGTCAAACAGAGGATTATAGTAAAAATGCCCCTCTTTGGAGAACATTGCAAGTCATAAAGGATGCAGCAACTTGTACCTGTACCATTAAACACAGTGGCAAAAATAGCCCCAAGATTATGGAGACCTTTTTTTTTTAGGGTCTAAAGGTTGGTGATGAAAAGTCCCCCAAAGAACAAAGCTGGAGGTCCTCCTCCTAATGCCTGTGCTAAGGTCCGTGATCTACATGTGGTCAAATGTATGGCAACTCTCCAAAGCAAGTTTTGAACGTACCAAAGTTAAAAGAGTCAAAGGTTTTTCAAAACAAAAAACTCCGCAGAAAAAACCAAACCACAGTTCTATTTTACCTTTTAAAAATAGAATGACCGTTGAGAGTGTTTTTTTGGAAACGATATAAGGTTGAAGTGTGAGAGTGGCCATTCATTTTCAAAAACTAGAGTCAAAATCCGGTCTCCCTAGCACCAAGGCAAGAAGTCTGGTCGAAAATTCAAAAGTTTGCACTGAGAAAAACTGCGCGACGTGCCTGGGTTCTGGCGCGACGTGCCTGGGCGGAATTTTACACAGGGCCCTTTGTCGGCGCGACGTGCCTGTAGGCTGGCGCGACGTGCCTGTACAAGGCCGCCCGACCACCCGACAGGCCGACCCGACAAGCATTGTATGAGCGACGTGTTTTCTCCAGAGGCTGCCGCGCAGCTGTCCAAAGTGTCCAGCGTTTCTTTCAGCCCTTCAAACAGGTGTTCATCAAAATTAGAGGTATTTTTACACATTCCCCATTGATTTCAAGGTTTCGATGGATGACAAGAAGTTTTAAAAAACCCCAGACTTTGTCATTTTAGTTAAAGGAAAAAGCAGTCTTTCTACACAGTAAGATGAGGTAATTGCAATATGATAATACGGGGTTTTATGGTTGAGAACCAATTTGTTTCATTTTCAAATCGATCTAAGGGCAGAGGTTGTCTTGTGAAGAGCTGTGTTTTGATTAAAAGGAGACTTTCGTGGTAGAAATACAGACTTAATTCTGAAGAAAAACCTTTCACACTGTCATCCAAACATTTCCACACTACTAAAATAGTGAAGTGCACTCAGTAAGGGAGTTTTGACATTCTTGTTGTTTGAAAGAGAAAACTCATATAATCTCTGTCTAAGAGCTTGATAGTCTTCTAAAGCTCTGTCATTTTACCCCAGCCTTGTTTTTTTACTGTCTAGGCATATGTAGGATGGTTTGCTAGAGATACAAATGGTTGAAGGGTGGCACACTTATATAGGGTGAGGTTTTGATGTTGAAGGCCTCCTTGAGCAAGGAGTTTTGGTGTATTAATTGGCATCAGAGATTTCAAGAACAGAGTGACTGTTGTCATTTTCTCACAAGCACACCTTTTTAGCAAACTGCCCCCCCTGTTTCACTGTATGTTGTCACTACTGTGAAGAATTGTTAGCAA
Source organism: Pinus albicaulis (assembly GCA_034641835.2). NCBI lineage: Eukaryota > Viridiplantae > Streptophyta > Pinopsida > Pinales > Pinaceae > Pinus > Pinus albicaulis. Next base: position 123,266,085 of record CM076573.1, read on the forward strand.
AGAGTTTCCAAAGGTACAGAGTCACTTTCTAAAGGGCAGAGTTGTTGATGGTTGAAACTTTAAACATTGGAGGCAGGGGTATAGATGTGTTGGTGGATCTCTTAAACTCACAAGCAAAGAGGTGGTTTTCTTAAAAGCACTATGCATTGATTTTACACCTAAAAATAGGTCTGCCTTTTCCTTGCACTATATTGTATTATTCTGAAGATTTGTTGACAGAGAGTTTCCAAAGGTGACAGCACATTAAAAGGGTAGAGTTTGTTGATGAGAAGTTAAACATTGGAGGCAGAGGTACTAAAAAGCAGGGTTTTAATATTGAAAATTGGTCTTATAGATGCAAAATGCAAAGGTTGGTTGATCTCTAGCAAACTCACCAGGAGGAATGATTGCTTAACACTACATACAGGAAATTCATACAGCATATTGTCTCATCTTTATTGATGGTTTCCTACTGAGAACTTTGCCTTGCTAAAGTGCATCCAGAGTTGAAAGGTTGTTTTTAATGAGTGCAGAGGTGGCTTATTCCAAGAAACATTGTTGCATTTTATTCAACACCACAGGGTCCATATCTGTCCAAACAGTGTAGTGGCCAGTTTCAATCCAGTAGAACATTTTTCATACAGTGAAGGCAGTTTGCCTTTTCCAAAGTTTGGTCAAAGTCAGAATGCCTCCAAAGCGAGATCGCAAGAGCGGTCCACATAAGAGATATGAGCCTATCTCCATAGAAGAAATCAATGCTCACCCATCAGTGCTTTTCAATTTCCATGAAGTAGGATGTCTTGATTTCTGTCAGAGGATAGAAGAAGTCAAGAGTTTCTCGCCACTTACACATTTGTGCGCTTTGAGATTCAAGGACAAACACTTCCAGTTAGCAGGTCTTGACTTCAAAATCTCCTCAAGGTATGTATCCAAGGCTACCAAGATCCCGTATCATGGTGAAAAGTGGTTTAAACAAGCGCATCTTGATTTGGAGGATTATAAACTTTTCATCAAGCCGGAACATAGAGAAACCATCACTGCTATTTTCCCTTTCTCCTATCTTCTTGACAGTTATGCTCCGCTGATGAAAGCCATAATGAGATATTTCACTTGTGAAGGGAGGTTTAGCCAAATTTTTGCCTATCATGTCCGCTTGTTGATGCATTTTACCAGAAGCAGGCAATTAAACCTTCCATAATTTTTGTCCAAAAGCATAGAGAAAATGGCAGCTACTGTCCAAAAGAAGGCTCCACCTCAGCAAATCCCTTCTCTCTTTCGTCATTCCTTGATCAAGATTATCTTCTTACACCAGCTGGAGAAGAAAGGGGTTTCATGGGATTCATTCATTAGCCATGCAGATTTCGCCACTGTCCCTCCTGTTCATGTGTCTCCTACTCAGCCTGTCCATCGCCCAGTGCCTTTATCTAGTAGGCCTACCCCTAAAAAACTCAAGATGACCACTGGGCAGCCAAGTAAACAGGGAGAAGGAGAGGGCAGTGAGCCACAGGGAGAAAAGGAGGATGATGAACAGCAGCAGCCAGATTTTGAGGGACAACAGCAGTTGGAAATCAGTGGACAGCAGCTAGAGGTTGATGGACAGCAGCAGTTGGAGATTAGTGAGCAACAACAGCAAATTCAGGAAGAGGAACAGCAGCAGACAGAAATTGAAGAGCAGCAAGTTGGGCAAACAATTGAAGCACCTTTTGAGCCACAAGCTGGACAGAATGTTGAGGAGGAACAGCAAGCTGAAGCTGCCTCCTTAACAGTGATCAAAACTATTCCTAAAAAGAGGAAATTGCCCAAAAAGACAACTTCTAGCTTGCCAAGGAGAAAAAGCGCTAGATTGGCATTCAAAGGCAAAAGTAAAATTGGAGAAAGTGCAAAGCATGGAGGTGAATTATCTATTATCCCTATCCAAAGTGATGATAGTGACAATGAGGCCCGCCTCCTTGAAAACCTCCTCATTCACAAAGAAGGGAAAATTGAGGTGTTACAAGAAGATCTTCAAAGGGCGAGGAATTTCAACCACTTCTTGGAGGTTGAAAACAAACAAATGAAGTATCATGCAGCCATTCATGAGGCAAGGGCGATCAAGTATAAGAAAGAGGCAGAAAAGGCGCAAGTAAGAATTGAAGAGCTCATTAGCGAGTTTGATGATGAAGAGGAGGAAGACCAGCCTAGGCGAAAGAGGCCTAGGACCATCGGGCTTAGAAGAGCCTTGGAGAAACAGAGAGCAGAAGAACAAGCTCATTTCGAAGCCTTTCCTCTCACTGCCCTCTTTGAGCAGGAAATTGAGGAAAACAAGGAAGCATGGCTTGAGAGGGCTAACCAGCATTTGGAAACAAAGCTTGAGAAGGCAAACAGGGATCTTGAGCTACAGAGAAAGAGGACTCTTCACTTTCAGAAGCTAAATCAGTTTGCCAGGCGAAAATTAAAGATAGCGCAAGAGAAATTGAAGAAGTTGAAGGAGAGGCGCCTAGCACGGAAGGAAGCAAAAAGCATATCAGCCCTTGATATTTTGGCGTCAGCTTCGGAGCATGTTTCTATGGACCCTTGAGGGTCATGCATACCAAATTTGGGCCTGTTTCAGAAACTTTTTGTTTTTTGGCATTTTTGGGTTTTTTGCCAAAAACTCATAAATTCGCCATTTCAGTTTGATGAGTTGTCAAGGGAGGAGGATGATACCAATGGATGCCATAATTCCATGAGCAGGTCTCCAGCGATTTTCAGGGCATTTGAAGATCATTCACGCCCTCAAATTGGCGAAAAATAGCCTCATTTTGCACGTTCTGCCCGCCATATCAGCAGTCTGCTATTTTCTGGGTTTTTGCGCACAGGTACAGTTTTGAGGGACTTTCAGAGATCAGATTGAGGTAATTCCACTTGCGCCGGAAAGCAGACACAGAGAGATTTCCAACGAGCCATCATGGGCCTCATTTCGACATCGGGAAGGCTTCCATTTGCATCCAGCAAGTCAGGGGACCTTTTTCAGGCATAAATATGAAGTATTTTTGTAATTTTTGAACTCCAAAAATCTGCTTTTCCCAAATGTGCGTTAAGCTATTTTTATCATGGGAAAATCATGTAAAGTCAATATAATTTCCGTTTTTAGTAGTTTTTAAGATATTTTATGGGATATTTTGTGCCTTGGGCTTTGCAAAGCCTCAAGGACAAGTTTAGATATTTTGACTTGGCCAATGGGATAGCTAGTTGCTCCATGAGGTTTTCCTTCCTCAAGCCTATTTATTCCATGGTTCTCATTGTAAATTAGAGGCTGAACTTGAGAGAAGAATTAATGCATTGGTCATATGAGCTTTGAAGAATACACTTGAGTTATGATTTTTGGACTGCCTCTTGGATGCTTTTGAGGAATGATGAAGGATTGTTGATGGATTCCTTGACATGGTAGAATGGTATAGTGCTTCTTAATGTGTTTTGTCTTCTAGTTTTCACTCATAATTCATATTTCTTGTTGCTATAGATCAGTAAAGATTGATTTTGAGATATGCCCATGGAGGCACCTCAAAATCCCTGAATCTTCATAGCTTGATGTTTTCTTCTCCCTTGGTTATGCTAAAGAATTCTTAGCTGCTCTTTAGTAACCTAAGGTGTTGTTGCTAAGTTTTATTCATCAGTTCCATGTATGTTGAGTAGGATGTATGGTTTGCCCTACCTACCTATCGGCTGCCCATAGTTCTGTCCATAAAACTTTCTCTTTGACTGATTTGTTGATCATTTTGTTGAACCAAGGAGGCCTAGTCCCGATCTAGCCCTTTGCCTAAAACTATGAAAACTTATTTGTCCAAGTGCCCAATAACTTAGAGACTATGTTTAGGCGTTCCGGCATAGTTTATGAGTTGTTAGTTTGTCTCATGTGTTTTCCCCAAAGTCTGATAGCCTTTTCCCGAAGTTAGAGGGTCTTATACCTCTATGTATGGCTGGAATGTTTGATTTCTATGTATTAATTAGCTTATAGTTATACTTAGCATGATTAATGGTTTGCTATTACATGTTTATGTTTGCTATTAACTAGTTACACTTGAAATCCCTTGTCTTTCACCAACTTATTGTCCATTTAATCCATTTTGCCCAGAGATCCCTTCTATCGTGAATCAAATCGGCCCTACAGCAGCTTTACATCATCACCTCATAAGCTTCCTTGACCTGTTTGACCCCATAGCCCAATTTATCTGCATCTTGTTATCCAGTTTATGTATTTGATCAATTTCATCCCTCACAAACTTAAAAACTAAAAAAACCAAAAACACACTTCATAACTAGCCTAATATCAGAACATTGCAAGTAAACACACCGACATCTTTTACACTTATAGAGAGAGCCCTCTCTGAGTCCAGGAAGGCTAGGTCCTTGGGCTCCAAAGCTTGGTTTGATGTTACATCGTCATTTGGCTCGCCAATCGGCCAAATCACGGGACCCTAACAACCTGCGAGATGCAATTTTTTTGGGATTTTTTGACTATCAGGGATTTCTACAAGCACTGTTCAGGGTTTTCTGACCTTTCTCTCAGCCCATCTTAGTCTTGGATATTCTCAGTTTGTCTCCTTGAAGTAGGACCAATCCCCTTAGGGTTTCCATACACTTCCACATTTCTAGGAAGTGTTTAGAAGAGTAGGTAGTCTAAGATTGTGTAGCGCTTTTAGCCATTTTTTATGATCTGATCTATCCTTCTTTTAAGTTCTTTCATATCAGTTATTATTCCATCCAAAACCCCCTCCTAAGTTTTTTTCTATCTCTCCCTTAGGGTTCCCCTTGTTTTCCTTAGGGTTGTAACCTTTTGCCTCCCATTTTACAACAGTTTTCCCTCTAGTTTCTTGTTTTTTTATGTACCTTTCCCAGCATATCTAAGTCATTAGATCCCTATCCCTTAGACCTTAGATCTTTTGGCCATTTTTTATGTTTTTATTCAATTTCACCCACCTCTTATATCAGTTGTTTGGCAAGCCTTCTTTTTGGTTGAACTTATGCATATTTATCTTTTTATTTTACTATCATTTCAATTTTATTTATAGTTATTCAAAAATTTATTTTTCTTTTTCTTTATACAACCATCTGGGCTTAATTAAAATTAACACACAGATTTCACACATGCACATTTAAAGAAAAGAGAGCTTGGTTTATATCGCCAAGCCAAGACATAAACATTGTAATTAATTTACCTACCTCACTGAGCCTTTGTTAATCACTCTTCTTCCTTTCCATACCATCTGTGTCTTGCCATCATTGCACCCCTATGACATTTAAATTGGAGACTCCAAGGCCTCCATCCTCAGTTTCCTTTAGGAAGAATTACTCCACCGCACAGAATCTGAGTTAGTACTCCCCCGAGTCCCCATACCAACTCTGATTCTGGTTCATCAGGTTATTCCCCTGATTTTGAGCCCAATTCCCCTCCACCTCATTCTGTCACCATGTTAAGCACCAATGCAGGTGTTGGTCCTCAATTTGGTGGTAGTCCCAACCCTAATGTTGGAGCTTCTACTAGTGTAGCTGGTACTGGAACCGTTTTGGCTACTCCTTTGCTACATTTTATGGCAGGTTTAAGCCTTCCTAATTTTAGCCAGTTAATTAATGACCCTATACTCCACAATATAGGTTGGCTTGTTATGCCAACTAAGATTTCTTTAGACATCCATAAGTTCGAAGGAAACACTAGAGAGGACCCTACTAATTTGGTCTGCTCCTTTCACAAGTGGTGTTCATCCAATTCTATCACTGATGACTTCATCTTTCTTCAATTATTCCAACGTACACTCACTGGAGAAGCTACAAAGTGGTATTTCAACCAAGTCGTTACCTCTCATTCCACTTTTGCGACTTTTGTTAAAGCATTTTTTCCTATTTCTAGCTACCTCTCTGATATGATACTAGTACCGAGTTGTTGACTGCATTCTGTCAAACTTCTGCCACCTGCCTTTCTGACCATGTCCAATAATGGCGTAGAAGGAGGAGCTTCTGTCGAGCTCCTACATTCAACAACCATGTTTATATGGATTGGTTTCTCAGAACATTTTTCCTTCTATTGGTAAATATTTCGTGTCTCACTTTCCTTAGACCGAGGAATAATATATCCAAGTTGCATTGAAATATGACTTCATCTACATCCAATTTGGTTATGTTTATACCATTTTACCAGATCTTCCTAGAGCTAGTGGTGCTAATGCACCGGGGGCATCTCACGCCACCGACGACATCATCAGATCTCTTTCAACTACGTATACTCATCCTTTGATGGGTTATGGTTTTCCCCAAGGAGGGACCAACTCATCCAACACTTATCCCCCTCCCGACAGCATGTATCCAGGAAAAATCACACCTTATGCATTTTCCCAACTACAACAACTGATGCCAAGGCTAGTTGGTTCTCAACCTGTTTACCCCAATTTTTCTCAAACTTTGTACTATCCTTATCCATAGCCCAGGGCTCCAAACCCTCTAGCATCAGCACCCTAGCCTCCCATGCCTTCTAAATCTCTGCCACAACAGCCACCTCCCCCTCAAGGTTAGGTGTATGCATAGCAGAGTGTGACTAATCCTCCTAATTCCAAGAAAAACATGATCAACCAAAATCAATCAATGCTAGTTAATTAAGGGCACCATGGTAATCAACTGAGCACACCCAAAAGGAACCAGCCTAATGCTAAAAAAAAAAATAGCGCGATCAGCCCAACCATAACAAGCCACTTCATACAAACAAGACTTGTTATTTTTGTTGTTTCCATGTCCATTATACTCATGATTATCCCCTCTTACCCTAGATGCACTAGTTTTGGGAAGCACAAGCAGCATCTAGAGGATAGCAAGCCACTACTTTGACTCCTCCAAATATTGTTCGAGCTCAACCGAATGTGTTCACTAATCATTTCCCTCAATAAGGATATGTGGTCTCCCAACCCCCTCAAGTTCAGGTCAGCCCCCAACCTTCACTGTTTGTTACCCTAGAATACTATATTCTCATGATGAATTCTAAAGAGGTCAATAACGTTGATCTCAACCTTCAGACCCATTTGTGCCAACATGAAAAACTACCTGCTACATCTACAACCAAGTCCCAAATCAAAGTTTCCAAAGCTCAACCATAAATGAATCCCATCACACCATGGATATCCAGGAAATGGCAAGGCAAAGCTGAAACCACTGTCAAATCAGGAAAACCCATGCCAATGATATAAAATGAACCAAATAAAAAAATGCATGTACCATGCATTCACACCTTAGCTAAGGAAACATGCATGCATCATGATACCTGCGAAATCTCTCTGCTGAAGCCATTGATCCAACCTTCTCCTTGCTTCCCTTGCTTACTTTTCGTCCACTTCCTTACTTGCTCCCGTGGGATCTCCCTCTCTCTTTCTCAATTGACCCAAGCTAAATACTAATAAATTTTTTGAAGTAGTTCTCTAATGAATTTTTATAATTTATTTCTCCTTTTTCTTCATTTTCCTTCATTTTTCCTCTAATTTACTCATCATGCAAATTTATGTCTCTTCACCTCCATTTTCTTCTATTTTCCTTATTTTCATAAATAAATGTCATTTATTTACTATTTTCCTTTGTCAATTCCTTTTCCAATTTCCATAGCCATAAATAAACTAAAATGAATTCCCACTATATTTTTTTCCCCAACGTTTAGCTTGGAATACGTGTCATGTGACCTTGGTGTTATTTTTCCTTTATTATCTTTTATTACATGAACTTTAACCTAGGGTTGTTACATCAATAGTAGATTAGTCAAGTTATAGTGTCAATTTCACCTTTAATGATTGAACCTACTACTTTTTGTTATCTACCGTGCATGTTTGTCTTGGATTGTTGCAGTGTCTATTAAGTCGAGGTGGTTAACACTTTGCATGGAAAGGTAGTTTGGAGGTAGAAAAGTATATGTCAATTAGAGGTTAGGCATTGTGATTCATAAGATAGTCTTGCCAATCTTTGAAAACATGGTTCTAACAATGACCCATTAGCATCTTAGGTGATGGTTCACTCACTTAATAGGTGATGCTGAAGGGGCCAATGCTAAGTAGGTCTGTGTTGGCCACTACATAACAAATCCTGGTCGGTCAGAATCTTGCATGTCAATAGTTGGAATAATCACCCAACTAGTTTTATTCATGGGAAATCTTGTTGTGCTTAGATGTGTTGGAGTTGATTTGGAGTATGGAAACAAGAGTTCACATGTTGAGGAGATGAAGTGGATTGGCACAATGTGAGTTGAAATTGATACGTTGCAACCAAGTTGGAAGGATAACCTTCCATGATTTGGGGTGGTGTGGAGGATTGTGATGCATTGTGGCTGATGACTAAGATATTTCCTACATAACGACATGAACCTTGACGAAGTTTCATATGAAGGAAGTGAAGAGTTCATGAATCTAGGAATTGAGCAGCAAGTTGAGTATCATTGGGAGTTATTGACTTCATGATGTTTTGGAATTGGAAAAGAGGTAGCATAAGGGAACACAAGGACTCTTGAAATATCTTACAATAGATGATTAATTATGTTCCAAGCATAGATTTAGATATTACCACTATTTACGTGTCATCCAAGAGAATTTAGGAATTTCTTAATTGTTGCTCTATATTACTTAATTATTATAATACAATTCCATCTTAACATAATGGGGCCATCCACAAATTTTGAATGATTTATTTATTTGATCCCTCTACTAAATATGATTACATATAAAATACCTCAAACCCTCTCATGTCTAGTGTTTTTGGTTTTTTCTCAAATATCTCTTATAATGATATATAAAAGGATATACTGCATGACCCTAACTTAACTAATTATTTCTCTTAAAGAATTCAAAACTAACTACTTCTCTTAAAGAATTCAAATATTCTTCCATTAACTAATAGTGCAACCTATAGTGAACGAATACATGCCATTATTCAAAGAAAAAATGATTCATTAAAGAGAAATTCATTAAGAACCGAAAATAAAATATAATGCATTGACCATATTATCTTTTTAATCACCACACCCAATAAGACAAAGAACCATATATATTTTTGATTAGGCTTCATCCCAAGTACTTTTCATCCTAGTTAGTTAAAGTATAAAAAGCGATACAATGTTAAAAGGAAATTAAAAAGTTTCAAAAATAAAATTATAATGTTTAAAAATAATTATATCTTTATTTTCTAAGTTGTGATTTTGTTTTTCATTAAATTTGATAAAATATATGTATGATGAGGCAATAATAAATTAATTTACAGTGGAACAACTATTTCCAGATAAAATTATTTTAATATAAATAGAGTAAATAATCTAAACACAATTGAAATTTTATTATAATTTAAATTTGTATACATTTGACTATGTCTAATATTGATTTATTTAAATCAACAAACAATAAAAATTTGTTAAAAATTTACTTCTTGCAATATTTTATTTTAAAATTTATTATATAATTAAATAACATTAAATTATATAAAGAAACAATAAAAAGTCAGATATTACATTTTTTTAAGAGAAATTCATACTTATTTTAAATAAAATTTTCATATTATTTATTTGATTATCAATAATTATTAGATGAATAATAAGAATTTAATTTTTATAAAACATTCACAAATTATTTCAAGTAATACTCTACACAAATATTTTTATTTTTTTTTGTAAATATAGTAGGACCTCACTATTTTCTATTTATATTTGCAAAGCACGTTACAAAATTATAAATTCAGTCTGTGGCCTCAACCTGCTCGAAGGAAACCAGGTATGTTGGCCATCTTAGTGCATGAAAAGCATACCAAAATTGAAATAGCTTCATCTTTCTATAACCCATATGAGTTATCTGTTCTATAGCATACTTATCTACATTCTAGTAATAGAAAATAATTTCATTCAAAATTGCAAATTTCATAAAACAACATTATTAAAGGAACCACTATCCATCAAAAGAAGAAACTGGAGCTGGGTCTTTCACAGTAGACCCTGGCATATCCACTTGCTAGAGCTGCTAGAGCTGCTTTTCCGTATGGCCTACTCTATCATCAATTCTGCCCATATGGTCAGCTGCCTGGTACTGGGTAATATTGATATGATAAAGCTGATTCTGCATATCCTGAAGCATGTCCAGAATGCGAGGTTCTAACTTTTTTTATTCTATCTGAGCCTGACCAGGGGGGAAACTCTACATAGCCTTTGCAAGAAGGCATTTAACTATCCAGTAGGTGTGGATAATCTGTTGGAATAACATGAGACGGCCCCGGGTGTTACCCGGGTCGGTCATGAAGTCCAAAATTTCATCTTCTGCTTCGTTGTCTTCATGTTCAGTTTGAATGTCTCGTTCCCATCCCCGAATTTCCTAGCGAACCGTGGATGAATTTCCCATGACATAGTTTGTAGCTAAGTTTTCTAGAATCTCTAGATTGGATTTTCTACCTCTTTTCTTTGGCATAGGCTCCACCTGAACCTAATGTTTCCCTTTTGAAGACTGGGAATTGGATCGATGCTTCCCCATTGTGAGCAGAAGCCTAAACAGCAACACAAACAGGCAACAAGAAATGGTGAGGGAGTGAACCACATCAAAATACCACCTTATTTTTACCCCATGAATAGAAAAGGTGTTGCTACGCAACCAGCAGAGGACAAGTAACCACAATATACGAATCTTTAAGCAGAGCATAAGGGCAGTTTGACTACCCAAGGAGTAGGAGGTCATGGACTCGGGTGCCCAATTCGAAACAGTGAAGGCTGAGGACCCTATCACCCAATTCAAAACACAAAACCTATGAACATAATTAGCCCGGATGAACTGAAACAGAGTAGACCGCTCACGGGGGGAAGTGATAAAACTCGCAGAATAAGCAGTGATAGGGGTGACAGCAGGGACGGGACATAGCTGTGACTTTCCCTTATGAAAACTCCCACCCAACATACGCCAGAGAAATTGAAAACTTAAACGACTCTACCTGTCGCGATGGGAATGATAATAACACCCTATAACCTGACCAACCCAACTATGGGTGGCCATGCCTCCTGCCCTACACCACAAGCTCCAAACCTTTCCCTCAAAATGCCCCCCCACCATCTGGAAGGTGCCTAACAAGATATAATTGATGCTGTTCTCAGAACTAACAGGTGTAACACCACAAAATTTAAGGATGGCATGCAAATTGCAGGGATCGCGGAACCAAGGCCTTATCGACTTTAAGATGGGAATATCAGAACTAGAAACAATGAAAAAAAGAAAATCGGCCATAGTATACATCATACAGCTCAAAACTAGAGCAGCAGCAGGAACCATGAGCGATAGAACAAAACTATATACGTACCCCCACCTGGTTGAGTAGCTGACTGAGCGAAGAATACCTGGCTTCCTCCTCTGCTGCCTCCAAATGCTTACATGCAAAGAGTAAAGCAAAAACGCGTGAAGGGAGGGAGGTAACCGACTTACCATAGCAAAACCTTTCCGTCCGCAGTCTGATAGCACAGGCTGTCCAATATGCAAAATCATTAAAGAGTGTTCATTCACATAGTGCCGTGAGCTGGGATTCCAATGCGCCATTATGAATCTTGGTTGCTTGGAGGATGATACAACGGCCATCTATCCACGTTTATGAACGATGGCCAGACAGGTGTACACCCCGATTAGGGGGTTGGAGATATTTGCTTATAATCAAATGGAGAGAGTGGAGTTCCACCTCCCAAATTGCATATGTGGGGCGACTGTTGATAACACGGTCAAGCTGGTTACATCCCTAATTTGCCAGATAATCTGCAACTGCATTACCTTTTCTCCGAATATGTTTTGGGATCAAGTACTGAATCTGTTTCATCAGTTGGCTTACTTCTTGAATGAGGGCAGTTGTTCACCAACTATGCAAGATTTTCTCCCAGGGTGTTCCTTGTTGCAAATTTAGAAGAACTCCTGTGACCATTGCTGAATCTCCTTCAACTATGATGTGCTGATAATTTTCTCTGATTGCAATAAGAATGCCTTGTTTTACTGCTATTAGTTCTGCTTCATTATTAGTGGCATAACCCAGTTCCAAGGCATAAAACTGGCAAACTGCCCCATGAGAGTTACAAAAAATCCCTCCTAAACCTGCTTGCCCCAGATTCCCTTTAGAGGCCCCATCATAATTTAGTTTTATAAAGCCAAGTTGGGGGGGCATCCATTTGTTCTCAATAGTTTCACTCGGTGGTCTGTACTTCCACAAAATTTTGTACAGCATCTGGGGTTTAAGATTTAAATCTTCTAATATCTGAGATTCAAAACCCACTGTTTGTCAATTCTCAATACTCTACACAAATACTTGAAATTAATATAAAAAATAATTATAAACTTTTATGTTGAATTTATATATATATATATATATATATATATATATATATAACATGTCAATCCAGCCATGTTAAAATAAATTAACATAAGTATATATATATCTATATATATATATATATATATATATATATAACATGTCAATCCAACCATGTTAAAATAAATTAACATAAGTAAATTTTCTTTTCTTTTCTTTTTATTTATTGTATGCATTTACTGTTTATATGTGAGTCATTGATTATATTAACCAAACACAGACCTTATGGAAATTACCATTGCATCAAATATCAATTCTTTACATTTTCGAGGCTTGGGTTTTAAATGTCTTTCTCCAGGATATTATTGTTATGGTACTATTAATATATATGTGCACGCAATGTAATCTGGGTACTATACTATAGATTTATAAAACCTTGACATTTAACTTAAAAAAACATTGGTTTAATAATTTTTTCAATAGAGATTCGATGCGATTACATCATGCCCACATGATTCTTTACCTCAACATCATCATGGAAATTAATATCATTGGATTTTCAATGTACAAAGGGTATTTACAAATTGTATTTCTCGACCCTTCCATAGCTGGCCTGCATTATCAGGCTTGGTTGGCATTTGGCATCTCATCTACCGTCGATTTGGATTTGATCGGATGGTGAGCATGCATTAGGGTTATCTAATGACTATGCTTTGTAACCATTTCTCCTTTGCCATTCATTCATTCGAGGGTTTGGGTTGCTGCTCTACAGCTCCAGGGTTTCTCCACCGACTTGATTCCTTTGGCCTTTTCGACCCAATGCAACATAGTGCTAGAAGGCGTCTGCTCGGTAGATAATTCTTGGCCTTCTTACTGGTAATCCGCCACTGTTTAGCCCTTTTGGTTCTGATCTATGACCAGCACTAATGCCGAATAAAACTTCATAGTTTTCTTCCAGTCACACATACGGTCTCTGAGTTTAATTTTTTTCATTGGTATTGTGCATGGAGTTTGCTGTAATTATCAATTTCTATACAAATCGGCTTTGGCACACCCTTCTTTGGCTCATCCTCTTCAAGTAAGTTTCTTTACTCGCATAATTCTGAGATTTAGTATTGCGGAAATATGTTGTATTGCCTTTCCTTTGTGACCATAATCGCCTCTATTGTCCTTGCTACAGGTATTGTGACTTCTGTCTCTGCAATTATTTTTAGAATTTCTACCCAGAGTACGAGCTTAATCCCAGGTTTCCAGTTCTAAACAGGTTCTCGCTTTGTTCACAGGTACCTATGTAAATTATTGGGTTCAACACTAAGTCGGAAATCGACTGATTTAGTTTTCGGCCATGCATAGTTATCTCTTAAAGCTCTTGAGCGGTAGCCTTGAAGTCTTAGATTCTAGCTGTCAATTCGTTGAAGCTATTGTTCATTGGGGTTGATATTTGTTTTATTTAAGTATTACCCTATCTCTCACGAGCATAAGGGTTATTTTCTCTAGTTTAGGCCACGGGCCTCATTTTGTATAAACAGTTAACTATGATAGTTTTATTTAAAGAACTATACTTGTAATGATACATTCCTTCGATTGCAATAGATTACTGCTCCAGAGGGTCGAGGTTTTACGCCTACATGACTGACTGATACTATATTGTCTTTTTTTATTAATGAGTAAACTATTGTGTTATATGGAGTTTTGATGCATATAATATATATCTATACTTTACCATGTTGAAAATGTTTTCTCTGAAGATTATTATACAGTCTCTGTTGTTCTTTTCTACATAGTTATTGATTAAATCTTCAGCTCACATTTTGTGTTCCTATTGTTGGAAATTCTATATACATTATTTATATTATGGTTGCATTTACCGGCATGTAGGGATGTTCAACTTTGTTAGCGAACTTCTCAATGATTTCTCCCTTGCATGCTTTTCTATTTAGCTTTTGTCTTGGTAATGTCAAGAAATTAATTTCCACGGTCTTTCTTTACCCTGTAGGCTATGTTACATCTCACTTATTTCTACTAATGTACACCTATGGTATTTCATTATTCTCTTTACTAGTTTGCTAGCTTATTTTCATTGTTTTCAAGTATACTAAAGACAGAAAAGAAGAACATTAACACTAACAATAAGTAACCAGACCACTTCAAGTTCTGTGTATTATCATAGGATAAGGATGACCAACTGAGATTCCGGTCTCAGAGTCTCTATTAACAGTCCTTACTAACCCTAGCTTACTCCATTTAATAAGAATAAAACAAAACTTAAATAATTGCATAGAGAGGAAATAAGAACAAGAAATATTATTATTTACCTACTAAATAATATTCTTTTCTCAAGATTTCTTCCTACCTGCAAGTTCTCCCATTATAATTATTAACTCCAGTAAACATTCAATTCTATAGTGACCTTTTTTTCAGTATGCTTATTTAGGAACAGATAACTAGAAAAGACTACTAATATAAGAAACACCAGATTTCTACTCATATGTATAAAATTTTCTGACTGATGTGTGATTTCCTCCCTTCCACGAGTGGGGCAATTACATCCTCCAACTCTCCCCCGAGCTCCAAGACTGAGTCTTCGTTGATTATAGAAATCTGGAAGAAAATTTTACGACAATCCGGTCCAACTTTCTAATCCCAGTGGAAAGGTATCCACTGTAAATTTCCCTACAAGGATTTACTTCTCAGGATGACCATTCATTTCTCAGTTCTCCAACAGAACCCCCAAATCTCCGCAAAATCTCCTATTTATTTCAGAGTTTCTTTGGGTAACTGTGGAACTATATTTCTGTTCAACTAACTCCTAATCTTGAATTTACTTTTACCACTAGTCTTGAAACTAATTTCACAAGTAATCTTTTATTTCAAAACCAAAATTAATTTTTTTTTTTTTTTCTCAAATATTATGTTTAATAAAATAAAACAACAATAATATTTACTTCTTAAAATAGCTTAACAAATTTGTTAGCCACTAAGGCAGTGGTTAAAGTTTTCCCCTTCTGAAAAAGAACACTGTCCTTCGTGTTCTTACTCCAGATGATCAAAAAGTTTAGGATATGCTTCCTGCACAAAACTTTTGTCCTCCCTGGTGGCCTCTTCTAGGCCAAAGTGCCTCCATTTCACTTTAACCTGGGCGATGGCTCATTTCCAGAGCATGATTTCCCTCCGGTCAATTATACTATGAGGCTCGACCAGAAATTCTCCATCCAGTTCTACCTAAATGTTCTGCCAATGGATTATATGTCTCGAATCATGAATATATAACTTTAATAACGATACATGGAAAACATTATGTACTCGGATATGGCTTGGAAGGGCCAACCGATACACCACTGGCCCTACTCTTTCTACTATTTGGAAAGGACCACAAAATATGGGAGCCAGTTTTGCACAAGATGCCCATCTTAACGTGCTCTTCTTTGGCTTAATTCTCACATACATGTGATCCCCCACTTCATATTCATGATATGATCTATTTTTATTTGCGTACACTTTTTTCATGTCTTGAGCTGATTTTAAATCCTATCTGATTTTCTTCACTTCTAACTCCATTTCCACTAGCATGTCTGGTCCTAGCATGAGCTTGGTCTTGGGAATACTCCAATTGATAGGAGTTCTGCACTGTCACTCATATAGGGCTTCAAACGGACTCATTTTTAATGATTTTTGATAACCGTTGTTATATGTGAATTCTACTAAGTGTAAATATTCTTCCCACTTAGTCGGTTTCTGCATAACATACATTCTCAACATGTCTTCTAGCACTTGATTTACTCATTCTATTTACCCATCCGTTTCTGGATGGTACATAGTACTGAAATTAATTTTAGTCCCTAAACCCGTAAAAAGTGCTTTCCAAAAGGCTGATGTAAAATTTTACATCCCTATCTAAAATCATAGTCTTAAGAATGCCATGCAGTCTAAAAATTTCCTGCATAAATAAATCTGCTATCTGTACTGTCTTATATGTGGACTGAACTGGTATGAAGTGTGTCAATTTACTCAATCGGTCTACTACTACCATTATTGAGTCATTACCTCATTTTGATCTTGGTAGTCCAGTGATGAAATCTAACGAAATCACTTCCCATTTCCATTCAGGAATTGGTATAGGTTGCATTAACCTAGCCGGATGCTGGTGTTCCACTTTCACCTGCTGTCACTCTAAACACTTGTTTAGATAGGTTGTTATATATTTTCTCATACCCAACCAACAATAGTCCTTTCTTATTACTGTCAACATCTTTTGGTATCTAGGATGCCCTGCATAATTGCTTCTATGATATTCATCCAATATTAGAGTCTTCAACTCCATTCTATTTGGGATGACTATTCTTTTATTGAAAACGAGCAATCCATCCTGGTTGATTTCATAATCTCCCAACTTTCATTGTTCTTGTGATAAAATTTCCTCAACACCCTCCTTACATGCATCCGTGCAAACTTCGAATTCCTTATTTGGGTCAGCTACACTTAACACTGGTGTTGATGTTAATAATTGTTTCAGCTTTTCAAAGTTGTCCTAACATTCTTTTGTCCATTTAAGTATTTTCCCTTCCTTTGCAGAGAGGTAATAGGGAAGGAAATATTTGAAAATCCTTTAGTAAATCGCTGGTAATAACCAGCAAGTCCCATAAATGATCTTATGTCTGCCATATTTTGTGACACTTTCCATTGCATGATAGTTCTGATTTTCTTCGGGTCCACTGCTTTACCTTCCACAAATATCACATGTCCCATATATTATATTTCTTCCTTGAAGAAATCACATTTGCTAAATTCCGCATATAACTGATGCTTTCTTAACATCTCTAGTACCATTCACAAATGCTCCTTGTGTTCTTCCACATTCTTAGAATAGACCAGAATGTCGTCAATGAAAATTAGCACAAAGTTATCTAAATATGGGTGAAAGATACTATGCATCAGTCTCATAAAAATGGATGGTGCATTATTCAGCCCGAAAGATAGCACCACGAATTCATAGTGACCATATCTTGTGCGAAAAGCAGTTTTGTGTATATCTTCATCTTTGATCCGGATTTGATGATAACCTGATCTCAAATCAATTTTTGAAAATACAGTAGCTCCTCTTACCTGGTCAAAGAGATGATCAATTTGTAGTAGGGGATAACTGTTCTTGACAGTTAATTTGTTTAACTAATGGTAGTCCATGCACATACGCATGGTTCCATCCTTCTTTTTAACAAACAATATAGGTGTTACCCAGGGAGATACACTTGGTCGTATATATCCCTTGTCTAATAATTCTTGAAGCTGCATTTTTAACTCAGTTAATTTTGGTACACTCATTCAATAGGGTGCTCTTGAAATCGATGATGCTCCTGGCAGTAATTCAATTGTAAAGTCTATATGCCTTCTAGGTGGAAATCCTCGTATTTCTTCTAGAAATACATCCTTGAATTCCTGCACTATAGGTATATTTTCCAGCATAGGAGCTTTTTCTTTAGAATCATAAAAACCCACTTGTATAGCATACAATTGAAATCCCTTCAAGCTCATGAATTTATCCATTTGGGAAGCTATAACTGGGTGCAAATGTACCGATTTCTTTATTCCTTGAATTTCCTGACGGGTGCCATCCTGATTTCTGTAGTAGATAATCTTCTCTTTGCAATATACTAGAGTCCAATGCTTTTCCAACTAATCCATACCAAGCAGCACATCATAATATCTGAAGGGCTAAATATTCAAATCCATAGTTAGTTGTTGTCCATCGATTTGTAGTGCACAATTTGGAATTTTGGCGCTAACTTCTCTCTTGGCTCCAGTAGCCAACTGGACTAACCATAATTTCCTAAATTTTTGACTTTGTAATTTACAAATCTCTACTAATTTAGGACTTATATAGCTTAAAATTTCTCCCGGATCTACCAAAACAGAAGTAGTTTGAGATAACAATTTACCTTCTAGTTCAAGCATGGTAGGTTGGTAATCAGCTTGTCGATCCTCCAATGATGCATTAATTCTGGGCATGTTTTGAGCAACATCTCCCACTATTGAGGCTTCCTGCAGATTGTTTATTGCTTCATTTATACCCCGCTATGGCAGTTTCGGTAATAGTGTGCCTCTCCATAACCCCAACACTATAGAGGTGGCTTCTGGTTTTGAGGTTGCTTCGATTTACTAGAAGCTTCAACGGTTTTATCTTCTACAGGCAACCTTACCCTCTAGTGGTTCTTACCAAACTGCCTACTGACTGAGCTCTTTGTTGTGCTTTTAATATTTCTGGTTTTCCCCTCTTTTAAAACCAACACTACTCTTGTTTTCTTTCCTTGGCTGCCATCCTTTTCCTTGATCTGTCTTGGCTTTAGCTTGCTGATAGCACATTCTAGCCTTTCTAATGGCCTCATCCATTGTTTTTGGATTTAAAAATTCTATGCGTTCCTTCATATGAGTGGGTAAATTGCTCAGGAACCTTTTTACTTTAGCTTTCTCATCCCTTAAGTAAGGTACGTAATGCAGTAATGAAGTAAACTTAGTGATAAACTTGTCCATAGTCAATTGTCCAAGTTTGAAATCGTGGAATTCTTGACCTTTTTCATCATAAAAGCACTCTGTCAGGTACTTATCTCTAAAATACTATTGAAACCTATCCCACGTTACATCTTGATCTTCTATTCCGAAAACATTTTTCACTTCTTCCCACCACAAAGTGGCTTTCTCTCTTAACTGGTAAATAGCTAACCGAGCCTTAAGTTTACTGTTATAATCGTATACTTGAAAATACTTGTTCATATTAATCAGCCATGCCTCAGTTACCTCTTCTTCCACTGCATCAAATTTGGCTGGCTTTATCTTTCTAAATTCACCATGCAGCTCTCTCTTCTACTTTTTACTTTCCTTCTGTTTTGTCTCATTGTCAGATTCAGCTTCATTAAAATTTTTATTTTGATTACTTCGCTGAGACAAACTTCTTTCTTTTCGGCCTGTATCATGATCTCTCATTTTCTATTCATTTCCTTCCTGAGATTCTCTGTCAGTACTAAGCTTCTCGATTCTTTAGTTTTTTTTATCTGAGAGACTCTTCAAAATTCTCTCCTGCTCCTGCATCAACCTTGCATTATCATTTCGTATTCTTTCCATTTCTTCTTGCAGATTTTCCACCATTGTTAACAATATGCTGGTTTGATGTTGTTGCTCTTCTAACAGCCTACTAGCCTGTTGATGTTGTTCCACCCCCAACTGAACCCACATTTCAGGATTCCTTTCCTGTTGGAGTTGGGTATCCTCAGCATTTCAAGGTGGTTGTTGGAAGGGTGTCCTTCTCATTTGTCCTGATAACCTTTCCATATGATTGTGCATTAGTAAACACACAATTTGATGCTAGTTGACCCATAGGGTCCCAACATTGTAACGTTGCTCCGATACCACCTGTAACATGTCAATCCAACCATGTTAAAATAAATTAACATAAGTAAAAAAAAATTATTTATTGTATGCATTTACTCTTTATTCGTCAGTCATTAACTATATTAACCAAGCACAGACCTTATGGCAATTACCATTGCATCAAATATCAATTTGTTACATTTTCAAGGCTTGGGTTTTAAATGTCTTTCTCAAGGATATTATTGTTATGGTACTATTAATATATATGCACACGTAATGTAATATGGGTACTATACTATAGATTTATAAAACCTTGACATTTAACTTACGCAAAAATTGGTTTAATAATTTCTTCAATAAAGATTCAATGCGATTACATCATGCCCACATGATTGTTTGCCTTGACATCATCATGGAAATTAATATCACTGGATTTTAAATGTACAAAGGGTATTTACAAATTGTATTTCTCGACCCTTCCATAGCTGGCCTGCATTATCCGGCTTGGTTGGCATTTGGCATCTCATCTAACGTCGATTTGGATTTGATCGAATGGTGAGTGTGCATTAGGGTTATCTAATTACTATCCTTCGTAATCATTTCTCCTTTTCCATTCATTCATTCGAGGGTTTGGGTTGCTGCTCTGCAGCTCTAGGGTTTCTCCAACGGCTTGATTCGTTTCGCCTTTTCGGCCCAATGCAGCACAATGCTAGAAGGCGTTTGCTCGGTAGAGAATGCCCGGCCTTATTACTGGTAAGTTGCCACTGTTTAGCCCTTTTGGTTCTGATCTATGACCAGCACTAATGTCGAATAAAAATTCTTAGTTTTCTTTCGGTTACACATATGGTCTTTGAGTTTAATTTTTTTCGTTGGTATTGTCCATGGTGTTTACTGTAATTATCAGTATCTCTACAAATCGACTTTGGCACACCCTTGTTTGACTCATACTCTTCAGGTGAGTTTCTTTACTCACAAAATTCCGAGATTTATTATTTCGGAAATATGTTGTATTGCCTTGCCTTCATGACCATAATCGCCTCTGAAGTCCCTGCTACAGGTATTGTGACTTCTGTCTCTGTAACTCTTTTTAGAGTTTCTGCTCGGAGTACGATCTTAATCCCAGGTTTCCAGTTCTAAACAATTTCCGGCTTCATTCATAGGTACCTCTATAAATTATTGGGTTCAACACTAAGTCAGAAATCGACTGATTTAGTTTTCGGCCATGCATAGTTATCTCTTAAAGCTCTTGAGCGGCAGCCTTGAAGTCTTAGATTTTGGCTGTCACTTCCCTTGAAGCTATTGTTCATTGGGGTTGATATTTGTTTTATTTAAGTATTACCCTAGCTCTCACGAGCATAAGGTTTATTTTCTCTGGTTTAGGCCACGGGCCTCATTTTGTACAAATAGTTAACAATGATAGTTTTATTTAAATAATTGTACTTGTAATGATACATTCCTTCTGTTGCAATATATTACTTCTCTAGAGGGTTGGGGTTTTACACCGGCACAACTGAATGATACTATATTATCTTTTTTTTTTAATGAGTAAACTCTTGTGTTATATGGAGTTTTGATGCATATAATATATATCTATACTTTACTATGTTGAAAATGTTTTCTCTGAAGATTATTATACAGTCTCTACTATTCCTTTTTACACAATTATTGATTAAATCTGAGGCTCACATTTTGTGTTCCTATTGTTGGAAATTCTATATACAGTATTTATATTATGGTTGCATTTACCTGCATGCACGGATGTTCAACTTCGTTAGCGCACTTATCAACGATTTCTCCCTTGCAAGCTTTTCTATTTAGCTTATGTCTTGGTAATGTCAGGAAAGTAATTTCTATAGTATTTCTTTACCCTGTAGGTTGTGTTACATCTCACTTATTTCTATTCATGTACACCTGTGGTATTTCATTATTCTCTTTACTGGTTCGCTAGCTTCTTTTCATTGTTTTCAGGTATACTAAAATCAAAGAAGAAGAAGATTAACACTAATAGTAATTGACTGGACCACTTCAAGTTCCATGTATTATCATAGGATAAGGATGAACAACTGAGATTCTGGTCTCAGAGTCTTTGTTAACAGTCCTTACTAACCGTATCTTACTCCATTTAATAAGAAGAAAACAAAACTTAAATAATTGCATAGAGAGGGAATAGGAACAAGAAATATTATTATTTACCTACTAAATAATATTCTTTTCTCAAGCTTTCTTCCTACCTGCAAGTTCTCCTATTATAATTATTAACTCCAGTAAACATTCAATTCTACAGTGATTTTTTTTCAATATCCTTATTTAGGAACAGATAACCAGAAAAGACTACTAATATAAGAAGCAATAGATTTCTACTCATCTGTATAATATTTTCTGACTGATGTGTGATTTCCTTCCTTCCACGAGTGGGGAAATTACATCCTCCAACTCTCCCCCAAGCTCCAAGATTGAGTCTTCATTGATTACAGAATTTTGGAAGAAAATTTCAGGACAATCCGGTCCAACTTTCTAATCCCAGTGAAAAGGTCTCCACTGTAAATTTCCCTACAGGGATTTACTTCTCAGGATGACCATTCATTTCTCAGCTCTCCAACAAAACCGCAAAGCTCCTGAAAATCTCCTATATATTTCAGAGTTTCTTTGGGTAACTGTGGAACTGTTTTTCTGTTCAACTAACTCCTAATCTTGAATTTACTTTTACCACCAGTCTTTACTTATGAAACTAATTTCACAAGTAATCTTTTTTTTCGAAACCAATTTTTTTTTTTTTCCAAATATTCTGTTTAATAAAATAAAACAACAATAATGTTTACTTCTTAACAACAGTTTACTTCGCCACTTTAGGTGAGGAGTGTTGGAAGAAGCGATGCAAATTGAATTCCATGAGATCTTTCTTCAAAAATATTTTCAAGGAGAACTCCCTTGTGGATATTCGTCCCTCACCCCACGCTCTGACATGGAAGAATGGTCGTTTTGGTCCTAATTTCATAGGAAAAACACAAGACAGATTTATAGTCTAGGAAAATCTCCTCAGACAACTTTGGTATCTGTCCTCGTGCATTTCTTGTGAGACATTGTCATACCATGCTCCAATATTCCTATAATGGTACCTGGGGATCTTAAATGGATAGGAATTCCCTTTACATTTAACTC
This sequence comes from Pinus albicaulis, assembly GCA_034641835.2. Lineage (NCBI taxonomy): Eukaryota > Viridiplantae > Streptophyta > Pinopsida > Pinales > Pinaceae > Pinus > Pinus albicaulis. Next base: position 123,288,870 of record CM076573.1, read on the forward strand.
CTCATGGTTAACCACACCAGAATTCTGTCAACTTGTTCTTAATTTTAAGTCTATGAATCACACTCATCAGGATAAATCATGGAATGGACGTAGTCATGCATAAGCTATGTTTTCTCAAGAAAAGAGTCTAGAGATAGGAAAAAGGGAAAAAAATAAAACACTTAAAAATGAGCTAGGAAGATCGAAGAAGCCATGCCTAGACTCTTTAATCCAATAAATGATGATATTTTCTCTCCATCCATTGAATTGAGAATTTTGGATCTTAAACAGTAAAGGAGGCATATACTGAGTTTATAGGAACAAGCAAGGAGACTTAAAAGCAATGCAAGATGGATAAAATTCAGAGATCAAAATTAAAAAATCCTCCAAAACTTTTCATCCAATCGCTAGAATATCGACATGATCTTGGAAATTACTGACACAAATGGTAACACTATCAATCACACTACTGATATTCAAATGGAAGCCATGTCATATTTTGGATCCCTCTTACAGTGTGTGAACAAGTCAACATTGAAAATCAGATGGACTTCATAAATTCATACCCTATTATGTTCTCTAACGAGGATAATGTTTTACTTAATAAACTCATGCCAATGGAGAATATATCAAAGGTCCTTCATTATGTGGCTAAAGATAGGTTTCCTAGCTCGGATGGCTCGTCTATCAATTTTTTCATAATGCTTTGGTATATTATGGGTCAAGATATTTTATAGATGGTGGAGGAAGCATGATCCCCCTCCAGCAAATTCTCCCTTCAAATGATGGTGAGCTCTACACTATATGGATTTCTTCTACTCATAAGTACTACTTATGCTTCCAATGAGGTTACCAAGAATTACTTTCCTCTAACGATGACTACCATGACCTTCTATTTAAACTATGTTTAAAGGCTCTTATGATGATTTCATGAGATATTACTTCAATTGTATGCGATTAAGATTCCATATCCTAAAAGTATGCATCCTATCATGTTTATAATGTTTCCTACAATGATATATACATACTTGAAAAAAATTGAAAAGAACTTCATGGTGAAGATTATCTCAATTATACTAGAGATCTTTTAATTCCTCCTTCTTTAATTTCTTCTTCTTGTCTTCTTCCACTTCTTAAATGATATGCGCTTCTTCCATTCCTCTTTTTTTGATTTCCTTGTTGAGTTCAGGATAATTCTCTTATAGTGGTCATATTCATGATAGTGATAACATTGGATTTTCGACATATTCTTGTTATTATTTTTCTCAGGACCAAAGTTTTAAAAATTTCCTTTCTTTCTTTCTAGGCCAGCAATTGCTTGGACTTTCTTGTTATATCATACACCACTTTTTTCATTTAACCTATTTTATTTAATTTTCCATAGTGACAAAATTTCACTAAATGGGTTATCTTCCTTCTTTCCATAGATGCTTGATGTAAATTTTCCCCATTCCTTTTGTATTACATTGAGCACTATGGTGGTAATTTCTTTATCAGGCATTATTTCTCCTAACCCTTGTATTTTTTCTCTTATTTCTGACACCCTCATAAATTATGAGGCTATCCCTTCTCCCTTTGATATATTCATCTTGTAGAGTTATAGTCTTAATGATATCACTTCTCCTATAGTACTTGTGACGAACAACTCTACTAACTTGTCATATATTTCTTTTGATGTCTCTAATTTTAATACATAAGGTATAAGGGGATCATTAATGGATTCTATAAGAATCCTTTGAGACTTTACTTCCCCTTTCATATAATTTTCAAGAGTTTGAGCTTCTTCCTTTCGAGGTTTAGTGATTTATCCTTTAACGTGTTCCATCAATTCATTTTATATGAGGATCAAATATATCCTCTTATTCCATGCAAGAAAGTTTGATGACCCAACCAATTTATTGCTTTCCTTAAAAAATGATGTCATATTTGATAGCAAATTTAGTCATAAATATAAGGGTAATTACTTGTCAAGTGAATATGCTCCTTGACGACAATATCTTCAATCTGTTGCCTTCTTGATTTTGATGATGATGTGATAATAGGAGATGTATTCTTGTTGAATATGTCACTGAGATGAGAGCTCCTTCTTGACAATTCATGCTATTGATGATAATCTAGTGCTTCAACCCTTCAGTGTCCTTCTCAAAGCTACATTTCTTTTTCTTGTCACCTTAGCTATGATATCATGATGAGAAATCTAAGGGCAACAACATAGGGTGATTTCTCATATATTTGTAATTGTTTGTGGTGTATTTTTACTTCATTATATTTTATTCTTCTTTCACTTGTTTACTATTAGTTTTTTATTTATCAAACAACTACCAAACCATAAATAACAGTAATACAAAGTACATAAGGTATAGGTGATCAACTAGGTCCAAAACCTCTCCACTCTTAGAGAAAAACCCACAACAATTCTTCTTCATATAGAATCTTCAATTGATGAATCCAAAACCTATACCCTTTACCAAAACTCCTCCAAGCCCAAGTCAAACCATGCCTCTTTCTAAAAAAAGTAAACTTCTCCTTGACACTACTACAATACGTCCTTTGTACTTATCTTTTGGTCTTGTAATATTATAACAACCCTAGTCAAGAATTCATCTAAAAAAAATATAATACCAAGGTCATGCAATACACATTCCAAACTTAATGGTGGGATAAACATCCTAGTGGGTGTTCATTTCACTTATTATGGCTAGAGGAAATTGGCAAAGGGTTTGGAAAGGAAAAGTGGAATGTATTGGTATTTTTTTATGAAACTAATGGAAACTAGGAGAAAAAGGAGGTGAAAGGTCAGAGGTTGCATGTGAGGAGGAAAATGAAAGAAAATAAAGGAAAATGAAGAGAATAGAGGCCACATTGATAAAAAGGCTTATGAGGATTAGTTTTCAATCTTTTGGCTCAACATTTTTCTCAACATTTTTCTCACACTTATGGCTCTCATTCTATTCTCTTTCGCTTGCATACTCTTGGATACTTAGGATACTTATGGTTCTCATTTTATACTCTTTATATCAAATACTCTTGGATACTTAGGATACTTATGGCTCTTATTCTCTCTCTCTCGCATACTCTTGAATCTGATCATAGTAGCCTCTCATCACATGTTTAACCCGGTTGGCCAATTACTTGGGTGGATGTGGGAGGAGGGAGATTTCTCTTATATTGATAATTGATTATGATGTACTTTTACTTCATTATATTTTCTTCTTCTTTAACTTGTTTAATATTAGTGTTTTCTTCATCAAACAAATACCAAACCATAAAGAACAATAAGAAAAAGGACACAATATTTAAGCGATAACATTGGATTTTTGACATATCATTCTTGTTCTTTTTCCGATGACTAAAATTTCTAAAAATTCCTATATTTCTAGCCATCACAACAAATTCTTGAACAGTCTCATTCTATCCTACATCCCTTTTTTCCTTTCTCATTTCTTTAATTTTACACATTGACCAAATTTCACTAAACAAGGTATCCTGCTTCTTTCCATAGATGCTTGATGAAATTTTTTACCATTCCTCTCATATTACATTGAGCGCTATGGTGGTATTTTATTTATTAGATATTATTTCTCCTAAATCTTGTAGTTGGTATCTTATTTTTGACACCCTCATCAAGAATGAGGCTATTCCTTCTTCCTTTGATATCTTCATCTTGTAAATTATTGTCTTAATGATATCACTTCTCCTCCAGTACTTACGGAGAATAGTTCTACTAGCATGTTGGATATTTATTTTGATTAATCTTGATACATAATGTATGAGGGGATCCTGGATGGGTTTTATAATAATCCTTTGAGGCATTAATTTCCCTTTCCTATAATTTTCTAGAGCTATATTTTATTCCTTTCGAGGTTTAGTGATTTAACCCTTAGCATGTTCTACAAATTCATTTTCTATGAGGATCAAATCTATCGTCTTCTTCCATGTAAGTAAATTTTTTGACCCAACCAATTTGTTTCTTTCCTTTCAAAAAGAAGTCATCTTGATAGCATATCTAGTCATAAATATAATGGTGCTTACTTGTCAAGTGAATATACTCCTTTACGAAAATATCCTCAGCTTGATTCCTTCTTGATTTTGATGATGATGTTGATATTAAGATATGTTTTCTTGTTGAATATGTTATTGAAATGAGAGGTCCTTCTTGATGATTGATGCTATTGTTGATATTCTAGTGCTTCGACCCTTGACTTTCCTTCTCAAAGCTTCCTTTCCTTGTCTTGTCACCGTAGCTCTGATCCCATGTTGAGAAATATAGGGGCAACAACATAGGGTGATTTCTTTTATATTTATAATTGTTTTTGGTGTATTTTTACTTTATTAGATTTTATTCTTATTTGACTTGTTTACTATTAGTTTTTTCTTCATCAAACAACTACCAAACGATAAAGAACAATAAGAAAAAGGAAACAATATATAGGGGATCATCTAGGGCCAGAAATTCTCCACTTTGAGTGGAAAACCAACCAAATTTATTCTTCATATAGAATCTTCAATTTATGAATTCTAAAACCTAGACCCTTGACCAAAACACCTTCAACACCAAGTCTTAACAAGCCTGTTTCGAAAGAAAGTCAAATTCTCCTTGACACTATTTCAATATGTCATTTTTCCTTAACTTTCAGCCTTGTAACATTATAACAACCCTAGATAAAAATCTGGGTTAAAAAAATATAATTCCAAGGTCATGGGACATGTATTCCAAGCTGAATGATGGGAAAAAAATCCTAATGGGTTTTCATTTAAGCTATTATGGCTAAAGGAAATTAGAAAAGGAAATGGAAAAGGCTTTGGAAAGGAAAAAGTGGCATTTATTGGAAATTATTTATGAAAATAATGGAAAATAGGAGAAAAGGGAGGTGAAAGGTGAGAGGTTTCATGTGAGGAGGAAAATGAAGAAAATAGAGCCCTGATTGATAAAAAGGATTCTAAGGAACAATTGGCAAGTTTTTGGCTCAAGATTTTGCTCAATATTTTTCTCACACTTATGGCTTTCATTATGTTCTTTCTCTCTCTCTCTCTCTCACATACTCTTGGATACTTAGGCTACCTATGGATCTCATTATATACTCTCTCTATCTTGAATACTCTTGGATACTTATGGCTCTCATTCTATCTCTCTCTCTCTCTCTCTCATACTCGTGGATACTTATGGATCTCATTCTATACTCTCTCTCTCGCATACTCTTGAATATGATCATAGTAGGAACTCCTCACATGTTTACCCCAGTTGACCAATTACTTGGGTAGATGTGGGAGGAGGGTGATTACTCTTATATTGACAATTTTTTGCGGTGTATTTTTATTTCATTATTTGCTTCTTATTTCACTTTTTTACTATTAGTATTTTATTCATAAAACAACTACCAAACCATAAAGAACAATAAAAAAAAGGAAACAAGATACAGATGATCTACTAAGGCCAAAGCCTCTCCACACTGAGAGGAAAAACCACAACAATTCCTCTTCATATAGAATATTCAATTGATAAATTCCAAAACCTAGGCCCTCGACCAAAACCCTTGCAAGCCCAAGTCAAACCATGTGACTTACTAAAAAAATTTAACTTCTCCTTCAAACTACTACAATACTTCCTTTGTCCTTAACTTTGGGCCCTGTAACACTAGTCTAAAATTTTCAGCCTCTCTTTCTGCAACTCTCGTCTGCTTGCAACTGACTCAAAATTTTGTACATGTGATAGGATTGGGAAATTGTATCCCTTCTTCTCCTTTATTTTTCTTGTGCTTGTCCTTTTGTAACTTAAACTTGAAAGAGGGATCTTCTTCTTGTGTTGTTTCATCCTTCTTTAAGGTTATTGTAATTTTAATTTATTCCAGTAAGATATGCCCTATTCTCCTCGCACATGTGAACAAAAATATCCCAAAACATACCAAAAATTACTTTAATATTTCTTCCTTCTTGACTTCATCTTCTTCAATTGATTTAATGCTTCTTTTTTACCTTCTTATGAAAATCCTTGACGTGTAAATTTTTTCTCCTTCAATGAGGTTCAGTGCCTTATATATAGGCTTCTAGTCACTTCAAATTAGGTAAACTTATTAGTGTCTCTAGGCTGATTTTCCATGATGGGAAGGCCCACTTGTTGCTTTCATTTTGACTTGGTCTTGGAGGGTCTACTTTTTACTGAAATAATTTCTTTCACAATATGTAACATTACCCAAATGGGTCTTTCATACATGACAATAAATTAATGACATGTAGACTCAATGACAAGCCCTACGAGTTCACAATAGGAGCTTGACCTAAAAATAAATTTTCTTGATCATGAAACCCATGCCTCAAGAAAAACAATAATAAATTTATTTTTTTGATTCCATAAAATACATAAAATCATAATTACATATGTTAGAATGAAGATCAGATCTAGTTATATATTTCAACATATCTTAACATGTATGTATTGTAGTAAATAATATAGTTGATTGAGAGATGATGTAGTTTGAGAAATTTTTTTTATCAAAAATAAAGAAAGGAATAGAGTTTGTTGGTCCAATATTGAAAAAACATGAAAGAGGGATCCACTAGGAAAGGTAGGTATATTCTTGCATATAAGTTATTGGTTTCTTCCCTCGGGTTGGAGGTTGTGAACATTAGGGAGTTGGTTCTTCCTTCATGTTGGTTCTTGCAAATTCAGGGGATGGGTGTGGTTTTGTGGTTTTGTGGCTTTATCCCTTTATGGGTTTCCACTTAAAAATTTGTCTCATATGTGTACGTTGGTTTATTTATGGTTTTGTGGTGTGATTGGTTAGTGATAACATAAATGGCCTTAAATATTGTCAAAATTTATACAATACTAATTCAACCACACTATCAGTGTTATCTTAGTTCCTAACACAATCACAATGGCAACACTCTCATGGAGCCCCGCAATAGGATTTACCTAAAGAAGTATTGAGCCTAAACCTCTAAGCATGGTGCCTTGTACATATTTTATTAGTCTGCATTTACTTTTTCTGTATGTGTGTCATAGTTTGGTCCACTTCTTATCATTTTTGTTACTTTTTTTGTAAATGTTCATACCCCCTTCAATATACCTAGGATATGCCAATGGTGCTAGTCATATTTCTTGGAACATCTCTTATGTAATGGGTAGTCTCTCCCCCCACTGACAAAATTTTAAGTTCATGGGTAGGATATGCCAATGGTGCTAGTCATATTTCTTGGAATATCTCTTATGTAACATGGGTAGTCTTTCCCCCCACTAACAAAATTTTAAGTTCAGGTAGCATCTTCCTAGGCCTTACCACTAACAATTGTAGCAAAATATAGCTTTTTCACTAAACTCTTAACTAAGGCCATAACTTTGGGCCTTCATCATTTGGTGGTAAATTTTGGCTCTTAGCTCATGGTATTTCATATGAATTAAACATATCATGTTCGAAATGATGTGCTATTTTATTTTTATCTCAAGGAAATTATGCTTGAACAATTATTTGATTATATCATTTATTAACATGTTCTCAGGAGTTGTAATGCATTGGCTATTCCATTTGTTAACTATATATTGCAATGGTATATATAACATATATATTATCAAGATAACTGAACATGCATGTACATAAAAGATATGGGATTTAATGCACATCATTAAAAGACCTATAAGTATAAGACTAAAACACATATGTATATATGTAGATTTTAGTTTGCATGCATCATACAAAACACATAAATTAGTGTAGTGAAAAATTTGGGCTTAAAATCCCATGCTCATAAACCCATCACATATACACTAATTTCCAAAAACATCCTAAAGGTAGCATACATCGTGCTACTGCATATAATCATCATCAGAGTCTCTATGTGCCTAGTAACATATAACTATCCTAGCCACCCAACAGAGAAGTCGACCCATACTAATAGACCCACCTATAGTGTGGTGTTGCATGTATTTTGGTACATCTATGAGTGGAGTGAGTGGTTGATCTGAGTCCGTTATCTACCGAATTAACCCATGATATTTTACTTCTTTGATGTTTGTTAGAATTTAATTTTAAAAGAACATATAAGAACACATGTGCATGCTTAAGTAAGAGGAAACAAGACAACCATCAGCAACATAAAATAACACGAGACGTTGATAATGGAGTTCACCCATTGTGGGTTACGTTTCCAGGCCTAGTGTCAAAATGGGGTAGGCTACTTAATATAGTGTTGGAAGATGTGATGTACATGGTTGATGTTCATACAAGGATGTGCCCTCGACATGAGTGGATTGTCTCTCTATGAGACATTCTAATACATGAACTCTCACTCACAATGGACCTCTTATCAGCATGACATAATCTCACATGACATAAAAAAAGAAGATCCTACTACATGCATCAAGTAAGGATCTAGAAATCATAATACATATCACAACAAAAAGGAGGCACATGATCAAACTACATATACCTCAACCCCTGAAGCTAGCTGAAGAAGCAGATGCTCATCTAGTGAATCTTCTTGTACCATCAAAATCGTGGCGTCGAGGTGCATAGAATCGACAATCCACACTTGAGAATTGGACACTGTTACTCCAATCTGGAAAATGGAGGAGAAATAGGAAGCTCTGCTACCAAAACTGACATCGTCACTGAGTTCTTGTCACTGAGAGGTGTAAAATCGACATAAGGTTTTTTGAAGATGGACTCTGCCAATTTTTGGGCCTCAAGGAGTCTTTATGATTCCCTCAAGATTCCCTAAGATTATTCTCTACGAGGAATCTAGAAATCTGCTGCTTAGAGGAACATTCTAAATTTACCATCATTTTCCCTTTGAAATTATGGTTAAAATGACTATAAGGTTCATATGATTCTGACAATGTGAAATTTTACCTCCCCCTCAAATCTTTCAGGAATTAAGGAATATTATTTGTGAAATATTTTCTATCTCGAAAAGCGTGCCATCATGGTTTTTCCTTTTTGGATGTGCTCATGGTTCCACCCCGGGTTCGCTGGTCTTCCCTCCTGCTCTGTTTGGTCCGCTGGCTCCTCTGTTGGGGTTGAATGTCAAAATGTAATGGTTTATAACAAAAATTCCAGCGAAGTTTTCAACACCCAATGCATTGGCGGAATGCTAAATATAGTAAATGTTTAAGGGGAGGTCGGGGGATCAAATCCTTCATCCCCCCAAAAATATGCATGTATATAATTCTCAGACCGTATTTTGGTTTGCATTTAATTTTGGTGGTGTAGTAATTACACATAACCATGGCTAGATATATATGGTAAATGGGCGCATTTAATATGGTTTTGAATGTTCTATAGTTGTTTGGTTTCCCTTGGATAAGGTTGACCTACACGGCCAGGAAGATTTGATTCCCTCGAGCCCATTTAAATGTGTCATCATTGTAATATGTGTCCATCGGTGCTTGGTGGACGGGGCCCGCTCCACGCGGCCCCGACCCGACCCACTTAAACTTAGCACATTGTTTGGTGCCGTGGGCGGAGGGTGTGGCTGGGGCCATGGCCCGCCGCCCCATTTTAATATTTATTATGATATGTCATTCCATGGGGTGATGGGGGTGGTGGTCCGCCACCCCCCTTTTTATATATATGTGTATATATTTTTATTTAAAACAAGATTGGCCTTTTTGTATTTTAATGAAAATAAGGGTCATTGGGAAAATTAACTAGGCCACAATTTTGCTCATTTTTGGGATCTGGGTTCCCTACCGGTTGATGGCGAATTTTTGAGACACTTAAACCTTGCCCACTTCCAAATTTTGACCAAAACATTGTCTTGCTCTAACTTCTCCATACGGGTTCATATTGGACATCTATTCACAATGTTAGAATCAGGGCAATGAGTACTTCAGTATCAACCTAGTTCGAGAGAAATATGACCACTTAGAATTTTTACCTATCATCAGCCTTCTCGGTCTCTTGACGGTGTCTAGAGCTAGGTATATTAGTCATACACCCATCATAATCCCCTACAGGTTTACTACACCTAGCTCAACTCATTGAGTTTAATATCCTTTTGAGATACTAATTTCTCCATCCCTCTAACTGCTCCCTAGAAATCATATAGGAACTCACCCTCTCGTCTCCATGGTGCAACATCTATGTTATCAAACATGTCAAATATTAATACCTTGTGCCACCAAAAAAATAATAAAACATAAAATTAAAAATAAAATTCACTTACCTAGGTCTCTCCACTACTCACCAAGGGAAACAAAGTTATGATCTTCTAAAAAAACCTCTCCTACATATGCATAATCATAAACCCATATGTGCTACTCATTGAACCAATCAAGGTATTCATCATTGTATGCTTATGTAGGTGTCTTCCCTCCTAGTATTCACAAAAATTCGGTCCACCTATGCATGCAGGGTGCCAATCTCTTTAGCCTTGGTGTCAAAATATGTGACCACAATATGAGAACTCAATCAAAAAATAATGATAGTAAGATATTATCATACCTAAACATAACCTGATAACCTAATTTGAACTTGGTAAATTGTTCCTTTAAACTCACCAATAGGTCCTCACACCAATTAAAGGCTATTAGGGTCATGCAATACACTACATTGTCCACCTCACGTTTGGAAGTCGAATGAGGACGCAATGTACCCACCACTTGGGTCATGGTAAAAAATATAGTACAAAGTGTGTCACATATTTAATCATAATATTCCCACACTCCTTTCACATGTTGCAAGTGTGGTACACTATCATCCACTCCTTTACCCACTAGTCATCCTCCAGATACGTTGATTAGAGCCCCTCCCCTTGACAGAACTATGAGAAAGCATATTTCTTCCACCTCTAATACATAAATTGTTTTGTTTATTCCACTAGATAGTTCATCACAACGTATATGATAATAATATATTTAAATTTTGAAATTCTACACTATTACAATTCTATTAGGTTTCTATATATTTATATTTATTGTTAATAGTGCATTCATGCAAATGAAGATTATGCAGAAAATAAAGAAAATGAAACTAAAATCTCACACACACATTTGACACAAGATATGCTCTCGGAATCCCTTTCGGGAGAAAAAACCAACTGGAAGGTAAGGTGGCTTTTCTTAGCTTCTATGGCTGTGCGTACAGAGAAGTATGGATTATGGCTTGTGGGATGCTATAGTGCACAAATCATCTTTTTTTTTCTCTTCTGTAACATTCTGTGTAGAAATAAACAGTAATACATAGCAACATAAATAAGCAACTACAAAAAATAAAGAGACATCATACAAATAATGCCAATATGGAGAAATGTTGAGCCTTTTTATTATATAACTGGGAGATGACAATGCCTACAAAAGTGATTAGAATGATGGCACCTTAACTTGCACAAGGCAACTGAGAAATACTCTTAGAAAATATTAATGAATGGCTTCTCTGTCAAGGATTACATAATCTCCAAATGTGGCTACTATCGTTGGTGTACTGTTGCTACTATTTAGATGGAATAGCTCTTTGGGGTTGTTCCCCTGCTCGGAAAATTGTGAAAATATGGGAATGAGCTCTCCTCCAATAACCCAGAAAAGCCCAGAAATGAATCCTAGAATGTCTGACCATGAAATTTTACCTCCCTTAGGAAATAACACTCTCCAAATGAATACGCTAGCCCTAAATGATAACTTTGTCAATGATGGCCTCCTCCTATACCAAAATGATGATTAGTGAAGGGCTAGACCCTCCACACTATCCTCGGGTTGAAATCCATGATATCTCCTCACTCTTGGAACGACCTTTATCACAAACTGCGTAATCCTCCAATGGATTGCATTGTCCAAGAAACTACGAGATCCTAGCTAAAGAAGTTATGGATCCCTCCTGCAAAACGATGGATAGAACTCCTCACCCGAGCAGGCACTCGAAGTCCCACGGGGCTGAGGTTGGGATATCTGCTCAGAGACACCCAGTGTGCTGAACAACAGTTGTAGACTTTGCTCAATAGCAAAAGCGTGCTCAATGTCAAAAGACAAAAATTAGAGATGCATAATTGAATGCTCATTTTTTACCTTCATATGATTCATGATTTCTTTTATGTCTTTGGGCACCCATTCCTACAGACTTGAACAAATTCACTAAAAAACAGTGTCAAAATTCCCATACGCGGGTATGCCCAAAATTTTCCGCGTGTATACGCGAGTCCACATGTACTTTTCCGCGTATGCCATTAAAACCATTTAAAAATATATATAAATTCCCTATTTTCAGAATGGGTTGATGGTTACTCCAGTAGTTCAACCACCCCAGTACGTGGCCAACTGTTTCCAACTGACTGAAACTACTTTGAGGGAGTATAAAAGCCCCTCATGTGCATGGCCTAGGGGAGAGAGAAATTTTATAGTCATTATACTCTGTTGGAATCCCAGTTCAAGTCTAATTCCCCGTGCCTCCTGCACTTTCCCAGATTTATATCAGGAAACCCTTGTTTCCTGGAGATGTTCATCCATTTATATGCCATCTCGAGTGCACAAGTCTTGAAAGTTTCTTAGCGAGGCAAGGGCGGGACGAATCCGGACGACGGTCTGCTTGAAGATTGTGGAAGGATTCAGGTGATCTCTCCACTTTTACTACTGTACATGCTATTCATAATAATGAAGAACCGTCTTGTTCCTGAAATTCTGTGTTAGTATCTATTTTTATATGTGGAAAGACTGATTATTAAGCAGTTATTATCGTTTATATCATGTTTCACATTGATTACACTAACGTTTAGGAGAATTATATGCTGTACAACTAGGTTTCCATGCACGTTCTTTCTTGTTTTGCAGGTTGAAGGAGGAAGGAAGGTTGATGGGGGTTTGAACCCTGCGGGATCTACATTGTACGTAGGACTACGGGTGAGTCCTGCTATCGTTGATTTCTAGTTTTTTGCATTCAATTACGGTTGTGTGTGAGTCCTTCTGAATGGCATGCCCTGATCTGTGGAGGTTTTGACCCAACAAACCTCTAGGGTGATTTTCCCCGAAACAGAACTGGCGACTTCGCTAGGGATCACATTCTTGTGATTCCCTTGTTGGGTGGTTTTAGCTTTTTGATAGGTTTCCAACAGTTTTAACTTTTATTTCCAGTCTAGTTAACTCTTTCTCAGTCAGACTGAAGTCCTGGTTTCTTATCCAAGCTTGATCTTTTTTAATTTTCATTATTTACCTTTTCATACGCGGGTTTTTCTGCACACAGACGTGTATACACGCAGTTTGTTTGAATGGAAGTTGCATATACGTGTGTTTCCTTTGACATAGTCGTGTATGCACACCTGTTTGAAAATTGTCAAGCGCGTATGCCTGGGGGGAAATTTTGAAATGTTTGGTTTTTAGCTTTTCTGGTCTTGTCTGCCTGTAGGGACTTGTTTCTACAGTGTTTTTTAATCTCTGGACTATGTTTAAAGTGTTTATATGTCTATCTCTCTCTCCTTTGTGTGAAGACTCTCTTGGTTGGTGAAATTTTTGGTGTTACGTTTGCAACTTTGGTTTGAGTACCAAGGTCTTTTCTTGAAGGCTCTTGGTTGTTCTGCTTAATCAGAACAAAGAGCTCCTGCTCATTTACTCCTTCCTTGTGTGTTGCTACGCATTTTGATTTCTTACCTATTTGGTGCGTTTGGTTTCCTTGATGTTCAGGAGACTAGTTTTGTTGCAATTTTCGAAGAGTCTTCTTTCGATTCTTTGAAGTTTTTTATTGCAAGTTTATGCTATTGTACTAAGTTGATTTATTAAGTTTCTTGTCTTCCTTTTTTTTCTTATAAAGCCCCGCTGTGAGAGTGGCATGGTTGGATTTGAGCATTTTGTTGAAGTTATACTTGAAATTTAGAGTTTGTTTGACTTAGTTACCAGATAGTTCAATTGGTCTTCTTGAAATCTCTTTTTCATAAACTAAAACTGGCATATAGGTTAGGAAATCCACTTTTCTGTTGCATTTTGCATACTAGCCTCCATTCTGATCACTTGCCATAGGGTCGATCCCATCAGGTCATGAGTATTACACCCATTTCACTCGCCGATTTTTTAATCATGACTTGGTGGTAGAGCCTTCCTTTACATGGGCTTCTTAGTTAGTTCCTTGCTATCACTTGTTGCCCATGCTGCATTTTATGTAGGCTCGGGAGTCCTCTTTAGTCCCGCCATGACTTATGTGTCGAAGCTTCATTCTTCTTCTTCTTCACTATCATTTTTCTGGCTATTACCTGGAGGCTCCCTGGTGTTATTGAGTTCTATTATTGCATTGCATATTGGCTACTTGTTTATCCTGGCCTTTAGCCGGCTTCATTTGGACTCAATGTTTAAGCCAACTTTTGACCTTGTCTATCTGTACAAGTTAACCATTGCGTGCACTTAGCTATCGTGACTTGACACCCTTTTACCCATGGATGGAACATTCCTCTGAGTATCGCTTACCAGTTTCCGCCACCTTGCATTGAGCATAGGATCGTTCCAATCCCAAGAACTAGTGCATTTTATTTTTGATACTCGTTCTATCCATTGTACCATAGCATTCTTTTATTCTTTTTCAGGCTTATTATATTAAAAAGACAAAAAAATCAAATATAACAAAAAGAGCGGGAACGGGATGTATCTTCGTTGTTTTGATGGCAGTACATAGTCAGTTTGTCGCCCTTAAACAAAGCACATATACTTATATATATTTCCTACATTTGGGATGGTTTTAGTTTTGACCTAGGTTCAGCTTTTACCATGTTTCACTTGTCAGTCCTCCCCCAGTTGGTTATCTCTTCCAATCATATGGAGAGTTTGTTCTGCCTTCTGCATAACAGACTTATACAGTGTCACTTTTTACTGCCATGGTCATCATGAGTCGTGCTTTTGTTCAAGGGAAGTCTAACCAGAGTCGGCCATTCTGCGGTGTCTCTTGAATCATTATTCAGTCAGCCTCCCAGGTCTTGTCAGTATCTTGTTCTATCACCTCAGATGTTTTGGTCTTCTGCTCGTGCTGGTTTGAGAAGGTCCCCATTGACTTCTTGCCGGTGGGTTTGTCTCTTATCGACTACGACACATTGCTCTGAGAGCAAACCTAGAGCCACACCCTGGCCCTATTTCGATCATTGACAGGTGAGCTTGTGCTCAGCATTTGATCATCATTATGGGTCTTTGACTGAGTGGTTTCCCTTGTGTTCGACGTCAGCACACATTATCACACTTGGGATTCGTGCAGTACCTTGATTTCCATTTGTCCCTATCGGTGGATGTCTCGCCTCTGTGTCAGCTTTCATTATTGGTTGGTTCAGAGGGTTTCTTCCGTGTGCTAGCTTCATCTTGTGCATGTCGGAAACGTACTTCGGTTTTGGTTCCATCACTCTACTTCATCCGATTCCTTCCAAATCTTGGCCTGCGGGTTACACTCGCACTGGAATGATGTGGTATGCCTTAATGCCTTCCTTCCAGCAGATATTTTCCCATCGACTCCGACTTATTGCTCTGGGAATAAGGTCTAGAGTCTTTTTGTCAGTACCTTAGGGTTTGCAATTATCAGTGGCAGACTCTTCGCTATCAACAGTGGGGATTCATCATTACCTCCTGATTGGTAGATTCTTTCAAGTGTTCGACTTCAACTCATTTATTCGCACTTGTTAGATTGTACTTGGGCACCTTGACGCTCATTTTCATTATTGGTGGGTTGTCTCGCGTTGGTTAACGATATACATCATTGACTGGTAATCCAATGATTTCTCACATGGTCGACTTTAGCACATTTATTCCCATTGTGTAGAATTGTGCCATAGTGATCGGTGAAGACCTTGGGTTGCATCAGCATTTCTCGGTTCACTTTTGACAGTCCATTCAGTTTCTGCCCGTGATACCGTTCACCCTTATATGTTGCAGTGTCAGTACAACAGCATCCTATATGTTGGCTCTCGAGTTGCGTGATTATACCGTTTGTTCCACCTCTTATGATTTGGTACTTGGAGATTCAATTACTTATATGATCAGACATCCAGTTTCAGCATCATTTCTCAGCTTTCTATATATGTGATACTTGGACATTGATTCAGACTTATACTTCCGGGCCATGCTCAGATGATTCATTATGTACTTTCAGTTCATCTATACTTGTATACATGTTGGATCTATTCAGTACTTTCCATATGATGTATTTTTGACTGAGCATGGGTATGCCCACCTCAGCATGAGCTGACTCTCTATTTTCTTTCATTGTTTTTTTGGCAGGCTGAAATCTGGTGAAGTCCTCTCTTGTCCTTGCGAAGTTCTTTCTATGTGCATAATACATTTCGGCCATCATGTACCCCTTCTAACCTCATATATTAGGGGCCATCTGTTATAGCATCATTTTTCACCTTCATATGATTCATGATTGCTTTTATGGCTTTGGGCACCCATTCCTACAGACTTGGACAAATTCACTAAAAAACAGTGTTAAAATTCCCATACGCATGTATGCCCAGACTTCTCCGTGTGTATACACGAGTCCACATGTACTTTTCCACGTATGCCATTAAAACCATTTAAAAAATATATAAATTCCCTATTTTCGGACTGGGTTGATGGTTACTCCAGTAGTTCAACCACCCCAATACGTGGCCAACTGTTTCCAACTGACTGAAACTACTTTGAGGGAGTATAAAAGCCCCTCATGTGCATGTCCTAGGGGAGAGAGAAATTTTATAGTCATTATACTCTGTTGGAATCCCAGTTCAAGTCTGATTCCCCGTGCCTCCTGCACTTTCCCAGATTTATATCAGGAAACCCTTGTTTCCTGGAGATGTTCATCCATTTATATGCCATCTCGAGTGCACAAGTATTGAAAGTTTCTTAACGAGGCAAGGGCGAGACGAATCCGGACGACGGTCTGCTTGCAGATCGTGGAAGGATTCAGGTGATCTCTCCACTTTTACTACTGTACATGCTATTCATAATAATGAAGAACCGTCTTGTTCCTAAACTTCTGCGTTAGTATCTATTTTTATATGTGGAAAGAATGATTATTAAGCAGTTATTATCATTTATATCATGTTTCACATTGATTACACTAATGTTTAGGAGAATTATATGTTGTACAACTAGGTTTCCGTGCACGTTCTTTATTTTTTTGCAGGTTGAAGGAGGAAGGAAGGTTACTGGGGGTTTGAACCTGTGGGATCTACATCGAACGTAGGACTATGGGTGAGTCCTGCTATCATTGATTTCTAGTTTTTTGCATTCAAGTACAGTTGTGTGTGAGTCCTTCTGAATGGCATGCCCTGATCTGTGGAGGTTTTGACCCAACAAACCTCTAGGGTGATTTTCCCCGAAACAATGAGCTCTCCTCCAATAACCCATAAAAGCCCAGAAAGGAATCCTAGAATGTCTGACCACGAAATTTGACCTCCCTTAGGAAATAACACTCTCCAAATGAATACGCTAGCCCTAAATGATAACTTTGTCAATGATGGCCTCCTCCTATACCAAAATTATGATTAGTGAAGGGCTAGACCCTCCACACTATCCTCGGGTTGAAATCCATGATATATCCTCACTCTTGGAACGACCTCTGTCACAAAATGCGTAATCCTCCAATGGATTGTATTGTCCAAGAAACTACGCAATCCTAGCTAAAGATGTTATGGATCCCTCCTGCAAAACGATGGATAGAACTCCTCACCCGAGCAGGCACTCGAAGTCCCTCGGGGTTGAGGTTGGGATATCTGCTCAGAGACACCCAGTATGCTGAAAAAAAGTTGTAGACTTCGCTCAATAGCAAAAGCGTGCTCAATGTAAAAAGACAAAAATTAGAGATGCATAATCGAATGCCAGAATGAGGAACCTCTTCTCCTTTTTATGCTTTGAGAGCCTTGCTCTCATCTGACCCCCACCAAACTGTGTTATCCCTCTTGGCCCATGATGTCCCTCTCTCACTATGCTGTCACGGGGAAAATGTTGGGTGCCTCATCCCCAATGAGAAACTCCAATATCCATGTTGTCATCTAAAAAAAGTGAGCCATCCATGGTAGCTCATAGAAACAATTACCAATCCCCTGCTTCTACAATGTATAGGGGCTACATGGTTGAGAATGGGATATTAAATTGTTCAACTCTTGTTGTCTCTCTCTCTCCATTTATGATAGATATGGAAATACTAATCTTCAGCTGAAATAATGTGGTCATTAGGAAGCCAAAATTCATTTTGACTCTCATGATCCCACTCTTTGGTTCCAAGAATCCCTCTTGCCCAATCAATCCCACATATAGTGAATAGAGCGTCTTCACCATATGGGATCCAAAAGAGACATGAAATAAGTGTCATTTGACATACTGGATGGTGACAATAGTCCATCAACTGAGACCAGCGCTATTCTCCTTCTTGTTGTCTCAAAACATGATATGATAAGTGGCCACCCCACCACTTTTTTATAGCCATAATCTTCCCAAAAGCTTGAAAAAAATGAAGGATATTAGGTGTTAACTTAATATGATCCAAGAAAAACAAGTCTTGCCCAAAGTCCTCTAGAAAGTGGTCAATCCTATCACTGAACGTAGTCCCAAACGAACCATGAAATCCAAAGAGAGGCTTGCTCTCTTGTGGAGAAATGTGATGCAAATGTATGGGAAAGGAATTATCATACATGGTTAGTTGATCAATAAGCATCAAGACACAATTCTTACAATATATTGTAGGCAATTTGGTGAAGAGTTCCTTAGGTTAACCTTCCCATCTCTTCATCAAAAGGGGAAATGACTAAAAAAAACTTTCAAGGTGGTTTCTTTCCTCTTCATAAAACAAAAAAGCTACATATCTCCTGATATGTTGGTGCACATCTTCTTTGAGATTATCCCAATAGAATCCTTCCATGATGGTGTGATAAGACTCAATTAAGTCTACATGTTATGAAAAGAGTGCCTTGTATGCTACATGTAGAATCTCCTCCTTGAGCTTGGAGTCTCTAGTCAAATAGATTTGATCATGAAAATAAATGACTCCATAAACCACTCTATCCCTCCCATCTATCACTTGCCCATTAAGAACTTTACATGTGAATAGGTTCCTGGAATATTCCAACAATATTTGGGACTCCCAATATGGGTCTATGCTCCCCAACAATGGCAACACTATTGAAATATAAATGAGGCACCTGTCACATCATAGCTCTCCTCTTTCTCATGTTCAATGCCAAAGCCACATGTTGGAGTCAGGCTACCCAAATTTTGCTGCCTCCATTATGGCTGATGTTTACCAAGACAAGATTGAAGTACATGGAGGTCAACCTCCTCTTGAAAGGTATTGCCCATCCAAAACTTGCATGGATTTTCCAATGCATACAAGAGTGTCAATAATCTCGTCATATTCACAAATATTCCTCATGTGTGGAAGTATCATTTGCTTCTTCAAAGCATTGGATTAGACCTTGACACCATACTTGTGCCTTCATAGATTCATGAATCAATAACTTTCAATGTAAATAGCTGAGTGGGAGATGACAACGTCCATATCAGAAAATTGCCTTTGAGCCCATCAAAGGTTCTCTGTGTTGTGCTAGCTCCTCCCGAAGTTCCTTCCTTAGCTAAATATATCAATTCTACACCATGTTGAGAGAACTCTTTGACCATCTTCCAATTAGGGTGGTCTCCCTGGTGGAATGCCTCAATGTAATGAAACATCAATGCCTAGAGCAGGTTTTATATGTGAGTGGAATAATTTTTCCCTGCTCTCACTGCACAAAATAATCCTCCTTATTCTGTGCATATACCTCCTAAAAAGGATGGGTGTGTATGTTCCCCATCACTTGATGCTAGCCCTCCTTCTCATCTTCTCCTATCTTTTGCAAGATCTCATAGTTTAAGGTGTTCTTCTCCAATGTAATCAACCCATGCCCCTCAAATTGATGAAGAAATTTTCACTCCATGATATGTTGAAGTGCACCTCCAATGAGACCTCTCCATGAGATCTTCTTCTCATCAATGGCCCTCCAAAACCAATAAGGTTATGGATCTTCTGCAAGTATAAGTTCCTCTTTGAGTTGTGAGATGCTCATTGAGAAAGAGTCATCTTGAAAGGGGAAAAGATTGCCCATCTCAAGATGTCTACCATTTATCATCTTCTTCTCAATTGCTTCATGAGTGAAGCTTCCATTTGATTGCTCCCATAAGGAATGGGTCCTCTTCTTCTCACTGCTGCTCATTAATAGCATTGTAGATCTGCAAGGTAAAACATGTGTTGTCTCGAAGCAAGGCATAATGCTGAGCTCATAGCCAGCAATTGTACATAGGATCATACTCGTCCCATCTTCTGAAACTCTATATTTAAACTCAAAGGGTTGAATATAGTTCTTCAATGACAAAATGGGATGGCTTTTCATCTCCTCCTTCACTAGATCGAGAGTCCTCCGCGCAGTGATCTG
This sequence comes from Pinus albicaulis, assembly GCA_034641835.2. Classification (NCBI taxonomy): domain Eukaryota; kingdom Viridiplantae; phylum Streptophyta; class Pinopsida; order Pinales; family Pinaceae; genus Pinus; species Pinus albicaulis. Next base: position 123,309,177 of record CM076573.1, read on the forward strand.
TTGATGCTTCAAATCAACAAGTTGTTATAATCTTCGGTCATGCAATAGCCCTGATGGCATGTCCCCATAAGTTTCAATAAGAGGTACTGAAAAAATATGAGATGAAATTTGTTGCATACCTTGGATAAACTGATGTGTGGGAACCTCTTGCAAGACCACAAGAGTTCCTCCAACCGAGACAATGGTCTCTCCAACTATTGGTAAGACTGATGGCTACTTTTCTATCAATGTACCAGTTCTGGAATCTAACTCCTCTTCATCATGCATCTCCTAAATCATGCATGTGAATCCATATTTAATGATCTTAAGACTATCTTTCATAGATGTAAGTGTCTCTCCTCCAGATACAAGTCCTTGTGTAGCTGGTGGTTAATGTAGTGACACTTTATCCAGAGTGACAAGAATGGCATCCTCTGACTTCTTAGGAAATTTCTCTGTGTGAAATATCTCAAGTCTTCTTCTATCAAACTTCTTTCTTAACCTTGAAAATAAATATGAATATTTAGTTACCTTTGCATGATCCATGTGACCAAGCCACCAATCATTGGCCTCATCATGAGGATGAAGTGTTGCAATTTGAATAGCCTCTTTTTCAGCTACAAGATGTAGCTTAAAAAATTTATCTAACTCTTTCATCCAAGCCTTTATAGTGCTTGAGGAAGATCCATCAAATTTAGGAAAATAGAATCTGTTGTGCCTATATCTTTTATTGGTACTATAGGACCTTATTTCCTCTTTGAGTTTGAATAATTGTTGGAGAGTTAGATTCTTCTTGAGTGCATTAGATTATGCTTTGTACTCTTCAAGATATAAAATGAGAATCTCATGAGTTTCAAGTTCCATATTTATCCTTTCTTCATCTCTATATCAGTCACCTTATTCAAAGAAAGTGGGCATAGTAGGTCTTTGAGGAGATCTATGACTCTTAGGTATTCTTTGCCGATGATAAGAAGTACTGGGACCTTCTTCATTCTGAAACCTTCTTGAGGTTTCTCTTTGTCTTTCTTTTCTTGTTTCATTAATCTCTTTGGAGAGATCCTTCATAGATCTAAAGAAATATGAGGTAAAACTTAATCCCTCCATAGTAGTAGATCTCTACTATCTGCTTTTCATATGTTGTCAATAATGTCCACAAGTTGAGCCAAACATCATGCTCCAAAACTAGTATAATATTTCGAATAGAAATAAATAGTAGTACATAGCAACATAAACAAGCAACTACAAAAAATAGAGAGATATCATACAAATAATTCCAACATGGAGAAACTCTGAGCCATTTTATTATATAACTAGAAGATGATAATGAGTACAAAGGTGATCAGAATGATGGCACCTTGGCTTGCAAAAGGGAAGCTAGAAATACTCTCAAAAAAGCTCAATGAATGGATGCTCAGTCAAGGACTACATAATCTCCAAATGTTGTTGTTGTTGCTGCCAGACTACTACTACTGCTAAGATGGAATGGCTCTTTGGGGTTGTTCCCCTATTCAGAAAATTGTGAAACTCTGGGAATGAGCTCTCCTCCAATAACCCATAAAACCCTAGAAAGGAATCCCGAAATGGATGACCCCAAAATATTACCTCCCTTAGGAAATAACACTCTCCCAGTCAATATGATGGCCCTGAATGATAACTCTATAAATGATGCCCTCCTCCTGTACCAAAATGATGATCAGTGAAGGGCTGGACCCTCCACACTATTCTCGGGATGAAATCCCTGCTATCTCGTCACTCTCGGAATGACCTCTACAACAAACTATGTAATGCCTCCGAGGGACTGCACCATCCAAGCAACTACGTGATCCTGGTTGAAGATGTTATGGCTCCCTCCTATAAAACGATGGATATAACTCCTCACCCAAGCAGGCACTCAAAGTCCATTGGGGTTGAAGTTGGGATCTCCACTCGGAGACACTCGGTGTGCTGAACATCACTTGTAGACTTCGCTTAACAGCAAAAGAATGCTTAATGTCAAAAGGCAGAAATTAGAGATACATAATTGAATGCCAGAATGAGGAGCCTCTTCCCATTTTTATGCTTTGAGAGCCTTACTCTCATCCTCCCCCCACCAAACTGCATTTTCCCTCCTTGCCCATGATGTTCCTCTCTGACTGCACTGTCATGGTCCCATGCTACCCACGTTGCCACTTCACCCTCCTGGGCCCCACATTGTCAAGTAAATATGTGCTCAAGTGACTTTAGGAAAGTGCTTATAATCTAATTTTTTATTCATGGGTCCCCTCACTCCTTTATTTCCTGTCAAACTTAGGAAAAGAAAAAACTTATCGAAATTAATACCCCAAATTAGCTGACTGCTAATTTTGGAATATTACATCTTCCCCATGTCCCTCTTGGTTATTTTTACTCAAATATGGATCAACTTCACTCAAAAGTGTTGAGTAATGTAACTAGTATCGATCTTTGTAATTGTACTGGTAAAAAGAAAAAAATATTATTAAATAAAATGACTTATTAAACCATGGGTTTCATGATTGGGTCAATTGTTTATAGGAAAGAGCCTCCATTGTAGGCTTCTATGGTTTATTTCAAGTTTCCTTGTCCATGTCATAATATAATAAACCCTTCTTGGGCATTGTCAATAAAAAAAATGACTTTAATGTAAATTAAGTCTTCTAGGCCTCCTACAACAAGTTTGCCTCTAACTAGACAAGTCGGCCTAAATGAGGGGCATAATCTCCTATACAAAGGCAACAAGTTGACCTCATTTGGAGCACTCAATCATCAAGTTTGATTTGCAATTTCTGGGATAATAGAAGTTCTATATGCTCAATAAAAAATAATAAAAAAATAATAATTGACCAGAGTCCTTCAAGTCAAAGAAGAACCACATTCCTATATCATGCAAAATTCCCATAACAACTTGATATTGATACGAAACTAGTGAGAAGAGTGAGCCTAGATCCATGTCTCTTATAAACGAATAGCAAGAACCCTACCATGAATACTTACTAAAATATATATAATATGTGTGTGTGTGTGTAACAAACGTGAGTAAAACAATTTATAATTGAGGGTTTTTCTATAAAAGGAAAAAAAGAAAAGAGGGTTTCATTCTTATGTGCAAATATTCTCATTCTACTTGGGGGAAAGAAATAAAATAAGGTGTCTCTTCCACACTTACCCCAAATTTTGTGAGGATAAACAAGAAATAGAAAGAACAAAAAAAAAAGCTCAAAGTTACTATCTTGGTGATACTATGAGGTAAAAGCCTTGATAGAATCATAAATGAATTTCCACTAGTACATAGGCTTGAGTAAAGGGGAAATACCTTGGAAAATAACATAAAAAATCTAGAAGGTAATCAGTTAGAGAAACCTCACTCCAAATAACAGGCCACAGTGTTTTAAGCAAAATCATCGAATCACCTTCCAATTAAACTCTTGCCATAAACATTAGAGGGGAAATCTCTTAGTGAAACAAAAATGAAAACATAGAAAAAAATTTAAGAGAAATGTAGAATATGTGAGATAGGAAAACAAAGCAATTCAACTGAATGTGTTCAAAAATTTGATACCTTGAATGGTACAAAGATGAAGTAGGCCACATAATAAAATCCTAAGACTATTATGCCACGGTCACAAGCTATATCTCAATCAAAAATTGCAACAAGAATAACATTACGGTTTGCAAGGGAGTCGAGAAAATTGTCAAGTGAAGCGTCGTGCAAAATGAGAGTGGCTTGGTGGGGTTGAGGTAAGGTCATTACCCTAATCCCCACCTACCTAATCCACGTTGTTCAAAAAAATGATTGAACCCTAATCGTTCATAACGTGAGTCACTATAAGTACTATTGGAATATAAAAGAACCGAACGATATATGTACTGTTTGCATGAGTTTCGTATTGATATGGATGCCAACTCAAGTCAAGGTTATATATATAAGTTTCATTTAATTTTCTTTATGGCCTTTTCTCCATCAAGAGCGAATACAAAAGAAGCCTTTATTCATTACTAATTTACTTTTAAACTTTTTTTAATTAATGCATACAATTTTAACAAAAAAAATTGTGCATTACTGAGTAACTTTTAAACACAATTTCAAAAAAAAAAAAAAAAATTGCGTTACTGAGTAAGTTCTAAACCTTTTTTAATTAGCATACACAATTTTAACAAAAAAAAATTGTGTATTTAAACAATCCTAGACATTTTCATAAAATAAAAGAAAATGCAACAACCTTATTCTTCACTTTTGTTCTCCACAGCAATCGCAGTCATTCTTCAGCCAAGATTGAATGACCTGAACCCACTGAAACTGAGATTAGGGTTCCCTGTATGATTAGGTTGAATGATATGCACCCAGTGAAACTGAGGTTAGGATTCTTTGTATGATTAGGGTGAATGACATCGAGCCACTGAAACTGAGATTAGAGTTCCTTTATAAATTAATTTTAAGATTTTCATAAATTATAAAATAATTTTTTTACCAAAAATAATGTTAATGTTTTAGTAAATTAGGAAAATAATTTTATAAAATTATGTTAATGTTTTTGTAAATTAAGAAAATAATTTTACGAATTATCATGAAAGATGATAATTATTTATTTAAAATAATAAAAGTTAATTATATGGTAATAAAAAAAAAACTTCAAGTTTCTGTACTTATTCTGAACCTTTAAATCAGCATGTTTAAGCTTCGTTTCTACTTTTTAGTAGTTTTATCCCATACTTTCGTAATTTAGTTTTATTTAAATCAGTTTCTCATTTTCGTAGTTTGCTCATACTTCTCTTTCAATTATGAATATTTTTTAATTTTAATTTGTTTTGAATGAGATGTCTTAGTAATTTAGTTTTATTTAAGTTAGTCATGTGCTCTTTGTATTTAGGTGTGAGATCTTTTTCAATTTAATCGAATACCGGTTAATTTTAATATTATGTTTTATAATTTAGTTTTATTTAAATTAGTTTTCAACTCTCTCAATTTAATATTTAGTTTAATTTTATATTTCTTAATTTTAATTTTATATAAATATTGAAATTTGATATCAATATTTTTTTGTGACTTGTCTTACTCAAAATCAGTTTTTTAATTCTGTTTTTACATTATTATTGTAAAGTTCAAATGTATTTTGGTTTTTAAATTGGATATTTAATTTATTCTAAATCAATTTCTTATATTTAATTTTTTTATTTTTATATATTTAACTTTTTTATTAAAAGTATTTAGTTTAAATCATTTTTAAGTGATTTTAACATTTAGATAATTAATGTATTATTGACATTATGTTTTAGTGATGCTATATGTATTATGGTATATTTGTTTTTATTAAAATAATATAACGTATAATGAAAAATGTTTGAATTTGTATAGTATAAAGGGATAATGTCTTTCTATCTAAATTTTTATCATAAAATTAAATTGAAATGTAAATATTTCTTTAAGATTGATCTTGAATATGTTATATATATAGAGGGGGGGCTAGGATATGCTAATGTGGTATAGGCTACATAAGGATTGAGTAGACTAGCTCAAACATGGATGGAATAGGTTAAGCTAGGCTAGGCTACAGTAGATTAGAGTAGATTATGCTACAGTAGACTAAGATAGGCTACAGTGTGATAGGCTAGGCAAGAATAGGCTAGGTTAAGCTAGAGTAGGCTAGAGTATGCTAGGGTAAAGTAGTCTAGGGTAGGCTAAGCTAGGCTAAAGTATGATAAGCTAGGATAGAGTAGGTTAGGCTAGAGAAAGGTAGTCGAGGTTAGCATAAAATAGATTAGGCTAGGTCATATAAGACTACACTAGGTTAGGATGGATTAAGCTAGGTTAGGCTAGAGTAGGCTAGGCTAGGCTAGACTAGAGTAGGCTAGCATGGAGTAGTCTAGGCTACATTATGCTAGAGTAAAGGAGGCTAGGCCAAACCAAGATAAGCTATGCTAGGTAGAGTAGGCTAGGCTAGGCAAAAGTATGCTAGGCTAGGATATAATAGGCAAGGCTAAGTTAAGCTATAATGGACTAGGTCAGGCTACAATAAAGTAGGTTATAATAGGATAAGCTAGCCTAGGATAGAGTAGGCTAGGCTAGGCTAGAGTAGGGTAGGGTAGGCTAGAGTGGACTATGCTAGAGTAGGCTAGGCTAAGCTATGCTAGAGAAAGCTAGGCTGGGCAAGAGTAGTCTAGCCTAGGCTAGCATATGCTAGGCTAGAGTAGACTAGGAAAGGCTAGGGAAGAGTAGGCTAGCCTAGGATAAAGTAAGCTTCAGTAGGCTAGGTTAGTTTGGGCTTGAGTAGTTTATTATTACCCTTCGTATTGCACAAAGAATGCTACAACTCCCATAGGGTACTCTACTTTACTTTATCAACCCGAGGTTCATACAAACTTGGAGGTGACACTGCTATATACATACTAAATGCATTCTATTCATGCCATAGTACAAACTTGGAGGTGACATTGCTATATACATACTAGATGCATTCTGTTCATGCCATCCACTTATGTGTCCTACGAAATTGTGCTATTGCTACGTATTCTGAGTGAAGTGTGTCACACTTATGAATTAAAACTAGAACTACAAATGACTCAAAACCATTACTATGTCAAAAATAAAAGGACTATTTAGAAGCAAGAAGATACATCTAGCTCTTTTGTAAGGAAGGAAATCTACAATTTAGGTTATTGTGATAAATAGAAGTAAACTATGCAACATTCATGAAGCAAATTGCTGAATTAAAGTTGTAGAAAGGAAGACTAACCTAATCACTAATTGTTGGGCCAAATGACTAAGTAAGCTCTAACTATTTTATGGTTAACTTCTATTCTTTAACAATGCATCTAGTTATGGACTAACTATGCTTGTAAATACTTTCTTTTGAAGCAAAATAAGGAGGTGCTCAGGTGGCTTAAGAAGGTCCCAGGATTCAAAGTTTAAGGTGTCTTGGAAGTTGTGGTAGGGTTAGGTGAGGTGGAATATTTTTTTTGGGTTGTTGGAGAGGCTACCGGGAGCTACGATTCACCACAGGTTTCCTGTAGTGCTACATGGTGTCCTCTAAATGCTACACAAAAAAGGTCGAGGGTGTTTTGAGACCAAAATTGAGGAGGTAAGGGGTACGGAAGTTCTATTTAGGTGGATGGAAGGTGGAAAAACCCTTGTCCAAGCTCATAACTTCTTTGAAATCTTGACTTGCACTTCGAGGGTTGCTCTAGGTATGGTGCTGAAAATATCAAAAACAAGACTGAGGGCGGTTTTGTTGAAAGGAGATTGGTGGAAGGTAATAAATGAAGCTAGAGATGCTAGTGGAGTCCTCCTCTACTTCTCTACTCATACCTTCACGCAAACTATTTGTTCATGCAATAAACATTGACAAATCTACGACGAAAAAGATGCAAAATATGGGTTGAATTTGATAGGAAAACCTAATTATGCATTCAAACATAAATCTAACTCAATATTCTCAACATGTTCATGATAAATATAACAACCTATCTATTATTTCCAAGAAATCATAAATTGAAAAGTAATTTGTGGCCTATGGTGAAGATCTACCCTCCTCAAGCTCCAATGAAAGAGGTGAGAGATAGAAGCTTTAACACACAAATTTTGTATTTTATATGATATTGTACCATGATCTACAATAGTCTAACTACAAAAAATGTGAAATGGAAGCAAACAAAAAATAGTAAAATTAAATGTAATCAAACTAGCTAAAACTCACGAAGTAAACTAGCTACAATGGCACAAAAATAAACATAAATAAACAAGAGAGAGAGAGAGACAAAGGCCAATGGGTTGGGCCCTAACCAACAAGCTCATCTCTCTGAAACTAAATTAGTGAAGGAAAATTTGAATAGTTATTTTATTCCAAAAATAGTCTCATTACATAACAATGAAAGTTTCAAAAGTCCATCACAAGACCTAAGAGTCTAGTAGCTTCCTCTAAAATTCAAATCCTAATGAGCTCTGGCTCTACCCTATTTAACCAAAGGGTAGCTACCAACAACTCTCTAAAAATTAGGTGATTTGTCCCCTTTGACTACAAGAGAAGTGGAGCTTTGGTGCACTTTATCATCCACTTTCTTAGTTGCCTTTGATTTTGAGTTGTTGGATGAATATCGAGGATCCCTTGGCTGATTTTAGGAGTTAATGAGGCAGAAAACTCTCTTACAATCTCTCATTGTTGTCTACTCCAAATTTTTCTTGCACAATCTTAAAAAAAATGGAATATCTTCGTGATTATCCCTCATTTAACTGATATTAGGCATTCGAACTATGACAAGCATTAATCACCATCCAAAATAAGCAACACATGAGCACAATGTAATTAAATGTGAGAAAGAGAGCCTAATAAGGCTAAAAAGGTGATAACTAACCCCTCCAATTATCTTTAATGATGGGACTCATCATCACCCCCCCCCCCCTACCAAATGGGTTCTCATCCTCTGAGCAACTTAGTCCTCCTTCTTCATTTCTTTCAATTGTTTAATAGCACCTCTGGCCTCTGTTACAAAAAATTTTCTCACTATCCTTGCAATCCCCATCCTGCACATTGGAGGCTCATTTCTATGACCAAAATCAAGTTTCATGCCTTGCAAAGACCATCATTGCATCCCTTGCCATGAGTACAACATTCCTTCTGTTGAACATTTCTTGAACAGACCACCAAAAACACTTTTTTTTTGCCTTGGCACTGGTAGCCAGTTATGCCCTCGCGCAGATGAGGTGGATTAACACTAGCCCTTGCGCCAGCTGACGTTTTGTCTTAGTTAGCTGCCCATGCCAATTTGTTTATGGATTTTTTTAGAAAAATAGAGGCAAAGTTTTGATCATAACAACTTCGTGGATGAGTCATGGGGAGTGGTTCAACTGAATAACCATGGGCTTCCTCCTTTGGCCTCTTGTTTCCACCTTTTTGGGAAACCTCCCAAGGGATAAATGATTCGGATCTTTGGGGAGGCCCCCAAGATCTAAAAAGTTGAAATGGAATCTGACAATATTTGCAAAATTACAATGCCAGAAAAAAAGAGAGAGAACACACGACAAATAAAACTACAAAGAAACTTGTTTTATTAAAATAAAGAATAACTGTAGAAGCTATATTGTGGTGGAAAATATGTCCTTTTACAAAGTGAGGCTTGTTATTTATAGCCCTTTTTTTAGTTACAATACCATGGGTAGATACCACTTACAATACCATGGGAAAATTCCATGTGTGGATGAATACCATGTGTGGATACATACCATGGGTGAATTAATATCATGGATAGATGTCATGTACAATACCATGGGTGAATGAATATCATGGATAGATGTCAATTACAATACCATGGGTGTAGGCCACTTTTCATTTAGATCATTCCTCCCTCCTTAAGAAGCAATGGTATCCATTGCATGAAGTTCCCTCCTGAGAAGCCCTTGTTGGATATGAATATCCCCTAAAGGTAAGGGTTTTGTGTGGTTAACTCGTAACTGTGATGAATGAAAATCTGAGGATAGAGATACCCTGTAATGTTTGTGACTAATTGTGATACTCACAATGTGAGGCCTAGAAAATGGACTTCGATGAAGTGTGGGTTTATGGATGACCCAGAACCATAGCAAATGAAGATCCAAGGATAGAGATACCGTGTAATTCTTATGACCAATTATGATACTAACAGTGTGTGGCCTAGAAAATGAACATCCATGAGAAGGATTTTGTGCGGTTGACCCATAACCGTGATGATGATTATTGATGAAGTAGCAGGTGCCTATATATCTTGGGGTGGGAGGGCACGTCTCCAAATAACCCAAGTTGAATATTCCTATGTTGAAACTGATGAATGTGAAGTAGGTGCCTACTAAATCAGGGTGGGAAGGCACGTCTGCAAAGGGAACCCACTCCGAATGCTGCTATAGATTTAAAATGAACATAACTCGGTCATTATAACTCAGAATATTTATTATAACCTATGTTTGGAGATGGAATAATCATTATGCATATTCCCATGTGTTTTAAATCTCTATTTGGAGACTCTAGACTCTCATATTTTCTCAGGAATTGTCCCGCCCTGACAAAATTTATTAAAAAATAGCTAATTCTAAATCAGCAATAACTCCCTCATTTGGACTCCTATTCGACCAATGTTTTTTTGAAATCGGGTGAATTTTCAAGAGGAGATTAGATCTGTAACCATTTATCTGAAATGTAGCACTCAAAACTACAATAGATGACGTGATATCCATCGTCCATGAATTATCATCAGAAAAATTGCTGCAACATTGCTGATTTTGAATGAGCGATATCTCCATCATCCGAACTCCAATTCGGCTGAATTTTTTTTTTGAATTTAGGTATGTTTTCCCAAGGAATCCAAATGTGGTCTTCCTTTTTGTAAAATTTTCACCAAAAGTTTCAGATCTGATCTGCAAACTCACCGCCCAAAAAATTCATGGAGTTGCTAGAGATTGCTGCAAAACATTGAAATTGAAATATGATTCAAACCCTCATTCCCATGGATTCGTAACCTGAATCTAATACCACTGATCCGGATCTTGGGGGAGGCCCCCAAGATCTAAAAATTTGAAATGGAATCTGAAAATATTTACAAAATTACAATGCCAGAAAAAAAAAAAGAGGGAACACACAGCAAATAAAACCACAAAGAAACTTGTTTTATTAAAACAGAGAATAACTGTAGAAGCTACATTGTGGTGGACAATCTGTCATTTTACAAAGTGAGGCTTGTTAATTATAGCCTTTTTTTTAGTTACAATATCATGGGTAGATACCATAGGTGGATACCATGGGTAGATACCACTTACAATACCATGGGTAAATTCAATGTGTGAATGAATACCATGTGTGGATACATACCATAGGTGAATGAATATCATGGATAGATGTCATGTACAATACCATGGGTGAATGAATATCATGGATAGATGTTAATTACAATACCATGGTGGATAAACCATGGGTGGATGAATACCATGGTGTAGGCCACTTTTCATTCAGATCAATGAGGCCTCCCTTCCACCATAGTAGGGATCCCAACCTCCTCATATCCCTCTATAAATATAGCCATCCTCCATTGTTGAAGCTATCTGAACTAAAGATAATAAAACAAAAACATTGGAGAGATTTCTATTCAAAATAGAACATAAGAGTCCCTTATTGAGAGAGCTTACGCTGGTGCCTTCATCCCATTTGAATTCCCTAACATTCATTGAGACGTGCTTTTACTGAACCCCACTAAAGGAGGCTAGGACGTCAAGGCTTGGTTGTACTTCTTTCTTCTATTAATCCATATGCATAACTATTTTCTGGTTCCCATTTTGCATTGATGTGTTCTATTTGATGCAATATTCTTAATCGTCCTTCACTAGTTATTAATTATGAATGGGATTGTTGTTTGTATGTTGCTCTTTTTTGTTGATCTTGTGCAGGTATCTGGGAATCCTTTCAAAAGGATCATGACTTGCCAAGACAGGAATCGAGAGGCCACCATTACCACATCCACCACGACAGCAATGGACTCTAGGTAGGTTGATCTACCTCATCTATTTCGTTCAATGATTAGCAACCTACACTTTAGTTTTTCCTTTTGTTACTAGACCCACTTTAGGGCTAGAGGGATCGTTACTGTCCATAGGGAGGATTTACCTTCATAACAAATTGGTGACTCCGATGGGGACTTCGGTCATTTTTTAGTTTGTCTATCTTTTCTGGTATTTTTTCTTGTTTAGAGTCCTTTTCTTCAGCTCCAAAGTGTTAGAATTGACCTCTTCTCATTGGATTTCCCATTCTCCCATAGACATCCGGCTTGGTGCATTTTTTGGTTTAACAATCGCGTTGATTGGTGCATGTTTCTTGTGTTGCACTAGCGCCAACCTCTGTTTGATGCGAATTACCACCTTACATTCATGCCGAATCTTGTAGGGTTTGGATTGAATTTCCTTTTGAGTTTTTTGGTTAGTTGTGCTTGCCTCTGGGTGGATTTCTGATTTGCAATTGTTTTGTTGAGATTGTTTTGACTTTCATAAGCTTGTTATTCTCAATTGTACATTTGTTTACTTATCAATGTAGTTTATGGCCTTAGGGTTTCTGAGTGTCTTAGATCATTGAGCCTCCTGATTGAAAGTCGAGTTTTTTATTCTTGTCAGTCACATATATTGATAAATTGCGTTTAGTTCTTTTTGATCCTTTGAGCATTTGTTTTGGTTGAATGATCATTTTGGGTTTTGTTTGATTTTTCTTCCTACTGCTCCAAGCATAGATCACATTGCTTGTTTGGATCGTTTCAAAGATTTCTCTTTCACTGGAAGAGTGCGTCATTGGTTTGAGTGCGTCTTTGTCTTTGTGATGCTTTCATCAAATTAGTCAGTTTAGCTCTTCACATTCACAATCCTCAAACTAGTGTTTGTTTTGTTTTTTCGTATAATTAGTGCATTGTGTGCTTCATTTCATTGAAAAAATCAAAAAATTGCATTCTTTCATTTGGTTGGAAAAGAAAAACTCTTTTGCATAACTAGTGCTTGATTAACTAGCAAAGAATTTTTATTTTTTTGCTTGACTGAGTTAGATGCATTAATGGATTTAATCATTTGATTTCATTGGTTTCTGTTGTTTAGAAGATATTTATCCTTCTCTTAATTAACGTTCATTGAATGGAAATGGTGTTCATTTTCATATAGTTTGCATTTAGGAAATTTGAGATCGACATTCGGTAGGACCTTGAAATTGAAATATAATTCAAGGTTAACTATAAAATAAATTGAATTAACCTAAGGAAGAATTGTAACCTAACGCAAAAAAATTTAGTGGTCTAAACTAGAGACATGTTTCGGCATATATAAACCTAGAAGCTTTCATTCACAATATGGCTTTAGACAGCACTAGTATGGACTTGTGCTCCTCATACCGCAGAGAATATAAAGGGAGACATAGGTTCAAATCCTTTACCCATAGGAAGCCGAGTATGTCGCCCTGTAACTGTGATACACTGAACATAGCATTTGGGGAGACTACCTGCACGTACGTTAAGTCTTTGGTCATTTCCCTTTCATTTGATCACCAAGGTGTATATGGTAGTTGACGGAAACTTGGTACACCCTCTTGCCTAGATTACCTAAGCAGTCACTCTGGTCTTTTCATGACTCCTTAAAAAGCAAAAATATCATCTAGCCCTTGTCTTTTCACACTCGTTTCAACCTGCAAGTGATAGAGTCACTTTTTTCCTATTTCTCGACTCTTAAAATATGAAATGATAGAGTTTTGTTTCAATGTCTTAAAACATTAAATTCCCACGAAATATTCCTGGTTAAATTTATCTTCCTTGGTGTTTTTTTAAGGTTGTTTCTGATGGAAAAATTTCCAGAGTTTACCAACGAAGGAATCCCCTCCGAAGGGAATCCTGGTCCTTTTCCTACTTTCGAGAATGTTGGTGCTCCTTATGTGGCAACATTGTCCCTGCCTCGGTTAACTGTTGGCTTGCTTGTTTGGTTATTCTCTACCTCTGTCGTATCGAGTGTTCTGCCTGCTATACAACCATCTCCTCCACCTGAACAACATCATGTTGATTCTTAGGTGGACCTCTCCCCTTCTTCACCTATTCCTTTGCCCTCATCCTCTACTTTGCCTAGTGAAAGTATGGATTCTAGTAACCAGGTGGCTAAGAAGAAGAAGAATAAGACGAATAATAAGAAGTCTGATAAGCAAGAGGCTAATGCTGCAGTTTTTGCTCCTAATATTCCTTCCCTTGATAAGCCATCCAACCTTCCATGGAAAGTAAAATTCCCTTGCATTTTGTGCAAAGGTGACCGCTTTCTTCGGGACTACCCTGGCATTCCCAAGGTGCTTGAAGTATGGTCCGACGGCCATCCGTCATTGTCTTTGGCCTTCGGAAGTCATATTGGTGGCACATCTTCGACTAGTATTGATAAGACTCGTAATAAATAGGGTAATATTACAAATCCCTGTAATTTGTGTGAAGGGCATCATCCCATTCACCTTTGTTCGTATATGGATGAAGCCATGAAAGTGTTGGACAACCCTATTGTTTTTGTAACCTGCCTTCCAGTTGGTTACCAGAAGCTTTCCTTGAGTTCTCTACTGGTTGATTCCACGATCAGTCAAGTTTCATCCTTGGTTGATCCTGTTCCCTCAAAAATTCAAATCCATGAATCCATTCCCGACCAGCCATTGGTCATGGAACTGGTTTATCTGATCCCACCTATGGTTCATCAGGTATTTTCTGTCGAAATTGACTTACATACCCCTCACGTTCTTCTTGTTTCTTCAGATTCCTCGAAATCGAAGAAATATTCTCTCGTCCCTGTAGTTCAAGAATAACCTCCTCCTGCTCCCATGATAGAGGTCCTGGAGGACGCTCCTCTTGCTCTGATAACACCAAGGGATGACCATCTCAGTTCAATGGTACCCCCTCCAAGTAGTTTGGTCGCTTCCTTTGATTGGATTTGATTCGCAGGATACCACCTTCCTTCTTATGTGTCGTTTGAGGTCACGATACAAGTATCTCATGTGGTCATATCCAGCAGGATTATAGATGAAGGCTTGTCTATTATTATTCTGTATTTGACTAATTGGCAAGATTTTGGTTTTCCACCGCTTGTGCCTATTACACAAAATCTATTAGCCTTTAACAAAAGAACTAGTCAACCGTTAGGGATCCTTCCGAAGTTGTGAATCACTTTGGGAGGGAAAACCGTCTATATATATGTGATGGTTGTCCGAGGACCCTTCGATTTAAATTTACTCTTAGGGCATGACTATGCTTATGCATGGGTGCACTTGTCTCTTCCCTCTTTCGTGTGATCTTTTTTTCACACAAAGGTCAGCTCATGACCATTGATCAGCTTTCATTCTTTGGTCGTGATGTGACAGCTGGCCTGCCATCGTCTTTTTCAGATCATTATCGACTGGTTGTATCTTCTCCATCATAGGTTAATTATGTGGCTACATTTCCCATGCTCGCATTCAGTGATAGTGTCGTTGTGCATCATGTGCTGGGGGCATTGGGTCTTGACTTCCAAGATGTTTTCCTTCCATCAGATGAGAATCTCTTGGAAGCCATGACGTCTTATTCGACATGATGATTTTTCATCAAAGCATAGTTCATTTTCCTGTGTCAATCTCCTTAAAAAATGAAACAAGATCAGCCAAGCATGGTTAGTTTTCTTATGTCAATCTCCCTAAAAAGTGAAACAAGGTCATTCGAAGCAGAGTCCATTTTCTTGTGTCAATCTCCTTAAAAAATGAAACATGCTCTTCTTAAGATAGTTCATTTGCTATGTCAACCTTGTTAAAAAATTAATTAGGTCATGAGAATAGTTCTTTTAATGTGTCAACCTCGTTAAAACAATGAAACACGTTCCTTTTCAATTCGAGTCTTTGCTAAGATATCATAAAATCCCAGTCGAGTCTTTCTCTTCATCTCGTAATTGAAGCTTCACTCCATCCTTATTTTAGATGGACTGAAGCTTGGGGGGCATGTACCCCGAATTTAGCCACCATGCTAGGGGAATGCCCACGTTTTCAAGCATAGTTCATCTATGTTTCAAGCTTGTGTAAAAATGAAACTAGTTTCAAGCATAGTTTGTTTCAGTTTCAAGCTTGTGTAAAAATGAAACCAACTTCAAGCAGAGTTTCCTGATTTCAAACTTGTGTAAAAATGAAACCATTACCTCTAATGATTTCCATTTTATCAGCCTATTTTTCTAGATGAGGCTTTGTTTTCTCATTCCATCATCACCATCTGCTTGGCCGATCATACGCCTTCACTTGATTGTTTCACCCATTCCTGAGGAACTGCTGTGATGAGTGGTCTTGTTAGCCAACCTCTTGACTTTATCATGTTCTGAGCAGTTCAACCATCACCAAAACCAGTTGCTACCCTTAATACCACTCGTTCCTCTAGGAGGATTCAAATTTTAGCTCATTTCTGACTCTCTAAAATTGAAAAGATTGTTGAGACTCTTGTCGTTTTAAACTTGTTAAAGGTTGTGAAACAATATCTACCTAGTATACATTTACCCCTTTTTCGATTTGGGATGCATTATTTACGAAAAAAGAATACCTTAGCCAATCGTGACTAAGAGGTTCTCCCAGATATTGTTTTCTACCTTTTTGGATCTGTGAGACTACCTACAAAAAGGGACCTGCTGAAGTTTTCTTTTCTTCTTCTTTTAAAACTATTTAAACATGAAAAGATGTCGATTTATTCCTTTGTCAGACTCATTAAACCATGATGACATCGGACATCATCACCATGACGTTCATTGAGTTCCTCCTTCCTAGGGCTCATAAAATGTACTAGGTTGGAAAAACTTATAGCACAAGCATATGCTATCCCCTTCAAGCTTGTTTTAAAAAATAATTGGGGTACTCACCGAAAATGGTGGGGGAAAATTCAACCAGTATTTAGTTATGTGGGCAATTTGTTTCTCTTGAACATGACACTCGTCTGCATTCATGTTGGGTTGGGGACATCTCATTTCGTCATTTTTTCCTCCATGGGTTTGGATATTCTGCTTTAACCTCTCATCTTCTCTTTGCCACATCATAATGACCTCAGATTCATTGATGTCAAATAATTCCAAATCCAGAGTTGTGTCGTTGATATGTTCAAGAAAATTTTGCCTCTACATTTTTCAACCTCCCTCTGATTCTCTATTGGTCCTGATTCCCTATCATCATGATCCTCTCTCTCGTGTCAATGACGTGGGATAAATTATGGCCCTCCTTGGACCAGGTCATTTCTTGTCGACATCAGCTCATTATCTAGGGAGTTTGTCTAGAGACTACCTACCAGTACCTTGGAGCCTGCATGCCTCAACGATAGGTTCTTTGCATTCGACGATAGGTCCACATCATTGGCCTTCAATCGAGTGATTCTACGACTTTTCAATGCCAACTCATTGTTCATATTTCCTAGATTGTACCTATTGTACCTTGAGAACCATTGTCATTATTGGTGGTTTCTCTCGCACCTGTTAACGGCTTCCATTATTGGCTGGTAATCAAGTGATTTTCTTGCATGTTCGACTTCAGCTCATATATTTTCATGCTTCGATTTGTACTTGTATGGGTCGAGATAGAGCACAATACCCTGGATCTTGTCTGATAAGATCTAAGTTACAGGATATTACGATTTATCATGACTTTATTACATGACTCTTTTAATTGGATGGCTGCAAGCATACGTAAGTCTATTTATTGATCCTTACTGCTAGTTGGTTGTGTCCATACCTTGGATCCCAGTTTATATGTATTCTATTATGGATGGCTTTGCCCATACCACATATTCATGTATCAGATATATAAGTTGTATTTGTCATTGCAGGTCTACTGATGGCGGTGTTTGGTTCGAACATGTTCTCGTAAAGCATTTCACCCCTTCCTCTATCTTGGACATCATGCTTTAGGGGGCATCTATTACAAAACATTTTGTCACTGTCACTGCAATACCCATCTCATGAATTGGAGGCTTATTTCTATGACTAAAATAAAGTTTCATTCCTTGAAAAGACCATCATTGCATCCCTTGCCATGAGTACAACATTCCTTATGTTGACCATTTCCTAAACAGACCACCAAAAACACCTATTTTTGCCTTGGCTCTAGTAGCTAGTATTTCCCTCGTGCCAATGAGATTGATTAACACTAGCCCCTATGCTAGCTGGCACTCTGTCTCAGTTAGATGCCCGTGCAAATCTGTTTACAGAATTTTTTTTTAAAATAAAGGCAATTTTTTTATCATAATAACTTCGTGGATGAGTCATCGGGAGTGGTTCAACTGAATAACCATGGCCTTCCTCCATTTTCCTCTTGTTTCCACCTTTTGGGGAAACCTCCCAAGGGATAAGGCCTCCCTTCCACCACAGTAGGGATCCCAACCTCCTCCTCTCCCTCTATAAATATAGCTATCCTCCATTGTTGAATCTAGTTGAACTAAAGATAATACAGCAGAAACACTGGAGATATTTCTATTCAAGATAGAACAGAAGAGTCACTTATTGAGAGAGCTTAGGCTTGTGCCTTCATCCCGTCTGAATTCCCTGACATTCATTGAGAGATGCTTTGACTGAACCCCACTGAAGGAGGCTACGACATCAAGGCTTGGTTGTACTTTTTTCTTCTATTAATCCATATGTATAACCATTTTCTGGTTCCCATTTTGCGTTGATGTGTTCTACTTGATGCAATATACTTAAACCTTCTTGACTGGTTAGTAATTATGAATGAGATTGTTGTTTCGTATGCTGCTCTTGTTTGTTGATCTTTTGCAGGTATTCGAGCATCGTTGCGAAAGGATTGTGACTTGCCAAGACAAGAATCGAGAGGCCACCATTACCACAGCCATGATGACAGCATTAGACTCCATGTAGGTTGATCTACCTCGTCTATTTCGTTCAATAATTAGGAGCCTACACTCTAGTTTGTCCTCTTGTTACTAGACCCACTCTAGGGCTAGAGGGATCGTCTCTATCCGCAGAGAGGATTTACCTTCATAACAACCTCCCAATGAAGAAGTGAAGGAGTTCCATCAAGAGGGTAGAATCCAACATTCTTTTCTACCTCCACCCATTCTCTGTTTTCCTCATCTCGGTCTTTCACTTCACCCAGTCTCATCAGCAAAGGTAGACTACATTTCAGGCCAAGCCATTTTATTTTCATTGCCTACATATCCCTCTTGTATAGTGGTTCCCTTTCTATGGCACTCCTCAATCTCTATGGGGTATGATATTTGATGTTTTAGAGACTAATAGGGAGGCCATTTGACCTTCTTTGACTTGCCAGTACACATTCATCTCCCAACAACCTATAAATATCATAAAAATGTACAATGTCTTGTGCTTGTGTGCTGAGTTACTTGTTTGGAAGGTTGGCATCATTCTCTATCATGAGGTGATTGTTGATGACTCCTCTAGGGATGAATAATTCTGCCCTTATGTGTAGGAGCTCTATGTTTTCTCTTCTCGTCACCTTCCTTACTTCATCTACTCTTGCTTACTAATTCACCATCCAAGAGGCTTATGTCATTTACTGCAAATCTCCCAACCTAGGGTTATGGTCCCAAATGTTTAAGTCTGCCAAAATAATATTATGCATGTAGAATTATGCCATCTTGGCCTTGCCTCCCATGTTTGACTGATTGCAAAATTCAATGAATTTCATGCAGTTCTGAAAATTTAAGGGTGCATAAGAGGCTAATTTATTAATCTAAAATTGGAGCCACTATTCATTGACATAGATGGCATAAGAGTTTGATGGATATCTGTGTTGGATGGCCTCCATGCATAAATATTCCATGGTGGAAATTTGTTTGTATTTTTGTTCAAGTTGAATCTGCAATCTTGCATTATGTGCCTCTATTTCCTAAATTTTCTCTTTCAACATGGATTCTCTGAGTCTAAAATCATAAAAATTCCTTCCCAACTCAGTGACCTTCTCCTTCATGATCCCTATTTCATGCACACCTATTGTTGTAGAAATTTTCATCCACGGATGAGTGTGTTTTGTTTCTTGTTCCAACTTATCAATAAGGGGACTGCAAGCTTCTGAGGAATCATTTTTGTGCAGGTAAATCCCCTCTACAGACAGAGGTGATCCCTCTAGCCCTGGAGTGGGTCCAGCAACAAGGGAACAAGCTGGACTTTCAGACTCCTGTCTTATAAATGAAAATGAGTTAGGATAGATGGCCTACCTTAGTCCAATGCTTTTGTTTTAATTTGCAGTAGTGATCCATTGATATTTGTCTTCACACGCCGTGTTCCTTCAGTGATAATGTCAGTGTACCTGCATAAGGATCAAATGAACGGTGACAGCATACGAAAACATATTTTCATTTATAGATATTCGATTAGTCAAGGAGAATGAAACGTTTTGCATATGATAGAACAAAAAAATTGGAACCCAAAAACTAATCATGTATTAATGTTAGAGAAAAGAAGTTTAAAACCTTAGTGCCTTGACATTGTAGCCTCCTTTAATGGGCTCATTCAAGCGTGTCTCAAGCATTCATTGGGGATCGGACTTATTGAGGCAATGGGCCTAAACTCTCTCTCGACAATGGATTCCTCTCTACCTTATTCTTCACACTAGCTATAGTAAGGATTGTTCAGCTAGTTGAAACCATCCTTCATAAGGTGGAAGAAAAGTCCTATCCCTTTGGGGAGTTGCACAAATGTAGGAAATAAGAAGCAAAGGGAGGATTTTGACGTTATTCAGTCGAACAAACCATGATTACTCCTCTCACAAAGTAGTTAGGAAAAGAAACTTCACTTCTATTTTTAAAATAATTACAAAATTAGCTCGGCGTGGGTGAGAAACTGAGATAGAGTGCCAATGGGTGCAGGGTCCAGTGTTAATTTCAATATGGGCTCGAGACCATAACTGCCTATCATCACCGACCCAGAAACACATTTTTTTGAGAGTATGCTTGAGGAGTGATCAACAGAGGAAATGTTCTTGACATGCCAAGGGATGCAATGACACTTTTAGTAAGGTATGAAAATAAACAAAAGTCACCGAAATGGTCCTCCAATGTTCGGGATGGGGATTGTAGGGATGGTGACAAAAATACTATGTAACAATCATTCTGGCCCCTTCAATAAATGTATAGTAATAATTGATACACACATGTACTTTAGGACTAGAAAGAGTGAGAGGGTCAGGCAAGGGAAACATATACTCCATCTCGTCCCTCTTCTCCTCTGTTTCTTCCTCTAATTCATCTCCCTCTATTTCATCTCCCTATTTTTTTTATTTTATTTCTAGGGTTTCTACATTTTTTGTTTCAACCTCCACCTCTTCTTCTACCTCATATTCTCCTTTTGTCTCTTCATCCTCCCTTTCTTCTTCTTCTTTCATTCCCCTCTCTCCAAGACTAGAGGTAAAGGATTTTCCTGTTTCAGTGGCTATGAAGGTTTCCCTATCCATATCTAAGAATGAGGACCAATTCACATGGAGGTTCAATCTATTTAGAGCATCATTCACTATCATATTGATGAGGAAATGGTGAGATAATTGTTGGTACTTATTTTCCATTACCTTTTGGCTCATGTCCCTAATTGAATGCATGATTAAATATGGAATGATCAATCTTTGTTCTAGAGGGATTTATCCTTGAAATATAAGTTCATTCAACAACCTGAAGTGGTATCCATAAAATACACTAATTCTTCCCTCACAGGAAAGGGATTTCATAATGTGGAATGCTACTTCATCCCCAAGGGTACAGAAGGATTTCTCTCCTCAATACATTTTTGTCTTCAATGAATTCTTCACCTAGAAGAAAGAAGTTCTTTTTAGTTGAAGTGTTGGACACCGTATCTTCCCTATTCCACTTGACTCCTAGGGGAAAAGTGTTGATTATACTAATTAACTCAAGCGTAATTGTGATAGCTAGGCATCTAACCATAGTGATGGCCCTCTCATCTGTTTGTGATTGCAGGGCCACCATAAATTATTGAGCTATCTCCTCATCAAAGACTTTGAGGAGATAAAATAAGCCTAACCGCGAGTGGTTCCTGAAAATATTCACCACTTGAGGGTGTAATATTATCCTTTTGACATATGTGGGCTCCCTTCTATTAAATCCTCCTCCCATTTTATGGCCATGTTATGAAGGTGGCTAAATGATGTTGTCCAGGATTTATTAGTGAAGTGTGGCATTAGATATTATAGCTTTTAAAGAAGCTCGGGATACCTTGGTTCAACCTCTTAATTTCTAAATTTGTTGACTCTATATAAATTTCATGGAAAATTCGTAACTTTGGGGAGTGGAAATCACTTACCTCTGACATCTGGTGTCTTTTTCCTTGGTATATGGCGAAATTAGGAGTTAATACCACCTATGAGTGACTCTCCTTTTCACATTTTTTCACTACTAAACCTTCTCTGGAGTTTCCTGTAGCATCCACAATTTCCCATAACATGAGGTTTGCATGCAGATTCGACCTTGGTGTTGCATTTTTCGATGGATCCCCTAACTTTCCTTCCTCCAAATTCTCTCCAAAAGCTAAATGAAATGAGAAGAATGAGCCAACATTTCCCTTTATGGAAACTTAATCGACTTTGGAACAAAGTGCTAACTTGGATTGTGGCACAAGTTTTCCTCTTCTAGACTGTTGGCCCCACTCCACTTAATCATTGCCTCTACCTTAAAATCACCTCCATATCCTTGTGAACTCCCCATTAACTGATTTGACTTTCCTAGGTGGCATGAACACTCAACTTCCCCTTCAATTTAACTTCACGTGGGTGGCTAAGTTAACTGGCCACTTTTTCACCTTTTTAGTCTCTAATTCTCGACACTAATTCATTTTAGTCAGCATGAGTGCATCGCGAAAGCCTAAAGTGTCATACATAAGCCAATTGGTTGTTGAGGAGTTGCAAAAATCACTTGATGCAGGGAGCTGGAGTTTGGTTATAGCCATGACTATTTTTCATTTTCATGTTTTTTTTTGTTTTTTGGTTTTTGCATTTTTAGATTGAGCATGTTATTTATGAGTGAGTTTCTTAACCTTTTTATTTTCTTGTTCTTTTTTTAGGCACTCCATGGAGGTCCTAAAGTGATCTTGCTAGCGTGGTTATCCTCTGCGAGTCTGCTGACGGTCCTTTGAATCCATTTCCATTGATTTGTTCTCACTTTTTGACCTTGTTGTGACATGTACATAATCTCTACATGAAGTAATCAACTTCCTATAACAGTCCCTTCTCTACTTCTTTGGAGCTCTATATTTCTAATAAATTAATGGAAATGGTGTGCGAAAGTTAGGGATGGAGTTATGGAGTGAGTGGATTGATGGATGGTTGAGGGTATGGATCCCATGTCTAGATATAGGTAACCTAGTTGCTAGTGGTGAAAATAGGGTTTAGAGAGTGAGTACTTATGCATGGAGTAGAGTGAGGGTTAGGAGTGCTAGGTATAGGCAAAAAATAGATTTTCACCAACGCCTTTTTATTATTTCTTTTTATTTTATTTTTTTCTAGGAGGGGGAGGCATTGCAAACTATGGATCTTCCAATCACATAAACCTCCATGTTTATGGAATTTATAAACTTAGCTCTAGATACGGGTTTGGTGTATACTTTGAGCCTGTAACCATTGACAAGTAGGGGCATCCCCTTATCATATATGGTTTTTATCTAAACCGCATCATTAACATAGAATATTTTCACTTTTAAGGTCCCAACCATCTTGTCATTAATTTTCCTTTGAAGTCCTTGAACCTTGAATCATAAAGCATCACCCAATCTCCTTCTTGAAAGGCATTTTCCTTAATGTGCTTATCATGACAAACCTTCCTTTGCAGTTGAATCACTTCTGTGTGAACTCATCCCAACCATTTAACCGTAGAAAAATTTCTTGTTGGACCTTTGTGATATCTAGGTATAATACAGCTACCATCCTTGAGGTGTTGTATTCTAAATAAATGGAAAGCAGAGCTTTCTTCCCATATAATAAATCATAAGGATTGAACCCTGTGGTTGTCTTCCAAGTGGTATTTTAGGCCCAAGTGTCTTCCACCAATCTGTCTACCCAATATATCTTGTTTCTGCTCACAAATTTGGTGAGGATATTCTCCACGGCTCTATTTGTAACTTCCACCTCGTCATTTTCTTATATATGGTAGGAAGTGGAAGTCTTATTCTTGATCTTGTGCTGCCTTAGAATATTTTCAATTAGATGCGATGTAAAATTCGCCCCCTAATTAGTGACTACCTCTCTAGGGTATCCAAACTTGTAGAACACATTTCCTCTCAGAAACACTTATACTTTCTCCTATGTTTCCAGCTTTACATCCCTTGTTTCAACCCACTTGTCCAGGTAGGTAGTGCAGACTATGATATACATGTTCTGCATGGATGGTGTATTGATGGGTCCAATGAATTCCATACCCCATTTTTCATATGGCTCTAGAGCGACATGAGGGCACAGAGGCATTGCATCCCTATGTGTACATTTCCCCATCCTTTGGCACTCGTCGCACCTACTAGTGTATCTCCTGACATCTTGGTGGAGGGCAGGCCAATAGTAACCTGTCTGAAAAGCTTTGAAGAATTTTATTTTTGTAGCAAAGTGGCCTCCACAAGGACTATCATTAAAATATGAGAGTATGTGAAAAAATTCTTCCCCCCTCACACATCTTCTGAGAATTTTTTCATGACCCAACTTGAAGATATTTCCATTGATCCAAGTGAAAGGGGCTATTTCTTTGATGATGTTCCTCTTCTCCTTCGATGAGAGGTTTGGAGGGAATTTTTCGGCAATCGAGTTGTTAGCTATGTCAGTAAACCATGGAGAGAGTGTTGAGATAGAAAATATGTGTTCATCCAAAACCTAGTCATCCACCATTCCTTCCTTGTCTATAGGTAGAGTTGGTCTAGATAAAAAATTTAAAACAACATTCTCCATCCCTGGTTTATCAAAAATTTTCAGTTGAAACAACTATAATAACAAAAACCATTAATTATTCTAGCATTAACATCAGGTTTGTTCATTAAGTACTTGATGATTGCATGGTCAGTGTGTAAAAAGGTATGAAAGCCAATGATATAATGTCTAAATTTTTTTAAATAATGGACAACAGATAACAATTTTTTTTGTATGCATGTATAGTTGAGTTTAGCCTTGGACAAATTCTTGCTAATAAAATAGATGGCATAAGGTAATTTGTCTTCGAACTACCCCAAAGGTGCCCCTACTACCTTTTATGATGCATTTGTGTGGATGTGGAAATGCATAGCCCAATTTGGACCTCGGAGAATGGGGGCAGTAGTTAACTTTTCCTTAATGATCTCAAAAGCTTATTAACAAATAATGAACCAGATAAATTCAAAATCTTTCGCCAAAAAACCAAATAACAGAGAAGCCAATTTGCTGAAGTATTTGATGAACCTTCTATAGTAGCCAGCTAAACCTAGGAAACTTCTGACATCTCTCTGCTTTTTAGGAGAAGAAACCCTTTTTATGATGGTTATTTTGCTTGAGTCCACCTATATTCCTACTTATGATATTGAGTTTCCCAATACTACTCCTGATGTTTTTAATAATTCACACCTTTCCAGACTCAGAGAGATATGCATCTCAATGCACCTTCTCAACACCTTTCCCAAATTGGAAAGATATTCTTGTAAGTCATCCCCTTAAGGTTTGAAATCTTCCATGTAGATTTATACCTAGTCATGTACTAGCTACAACAAAATGCTCAAGAGAGGTCTTTGGAAAGTATTTGGGGCATTGCACAACCCAAAGGGAAGGAATTGTAAGTGAAGTTGTCCCAGGGACATGTAAAATTAATCTTGTCTTGGTCTTCAGGGATAATTTGGATCTGGTTATACCCACTTAAGACATCTAGGAAAGAAAATAATTTATTTCCTGCAAGGCCATCAAAAATTTGATCTTTAAAGGGCAAGGGGAAATGTTCCTTCTTGGTGGCTTTGTTGAGTTCCCTGTAATCAAGAAAGACTCACCATTTTTCATTATTCTTTGGTACTGGGACAACAGGAGATACCCACTCACTATTTGATATAGAATAGATAAACCTGCATCCAGTATTTTATGCAGTTCATCCTTTACTATTTCTTTTAGATTTTCTTTCATCCTTATTTTATGTTGGCGCATAGGTTTCCACCCCTCTTTAATGTAGATATGATGTGTGCACACCAAGGGATGTACCACTTTCATGTATTTTTAGTCCCAAGAAAATTTATCAAGGTTTTATTTCAAGAGATGGCATAGCTTTTCTTCTTATTTATGTGATAGGGATGAGTTATTTTTTAGAGATTTCGATGGGCCAAGTTCCATAGCCTTGGTCATTTTAAAATTTTAATCCACTGAGTGCAGTTCCATCCAAGGGAGGCTCTCAGATTATTTGACTAGGTCATCGAGTGGACTATTAGTGGGGGGCTGTCTCTAAATGATTTATCAATGGGGTCATCCTCATCAGGTTTCCCCCCTCTAAGAACATTATCTATGGTACAAATGGCATAGGGTGTAGTGTTGTATACTTCATCTTCTTCTTCTTCATCCTACAACAATAAAGGTAGGTCATGCTCAATCTAAGGCTAGGCAGGAGGACATAGTACCAGCTCTTTAGACAAGGGCCTACTCTTTATATCAATGTTTCTAGCTCGAAAACTGATATAAATGTCGACAGTGGCTAACCAAGGTCTCCCTAAAATGAGAGGATATCCATTAAACTCTTTTTTTGGCTATAGAACCACGAAATATATAAGGTACACCCAAGATTTTATTCAAAACATAACATCCTCAACAGTTCCTTCTGGGGCTACTGTGGAACGATATTCAAGTTACATAACCATTGTGGTTTTCCTCAAAGTCCCTTGGAGGTTGAGTTTAAGCATATTTTCCTTGGTCAATACATTGATGGCAACCCCAATATCAATCAGAGTATTGGTGACTATGACACCATCTATGTGTACATATACAACTAGACTACCAGGGTCTAGGTACTTTGGGAAGGTCACCCTTTCCAACATTAAGTTGGACAACTATCCTACAAAAATGATGGTGGCGGTATCTTTCTTCTTTCTCGCGGGTTTCTTAAATAACTTTTCCTTGATGAAACTATTGCAAATAGGGAAATCCTTAATGGCCTGGAGAAGGGGTATTTTTACACAAAAAAAATTTCATTTGTCCCAGAAGTTCAGTCTCCTCTATGGTGTGCTAACTAGAGTGTATCAAGCGCTCAGGATAAGGAGGTTTTTGGATCTGAGTGTTACTTTCTTCCTTTTCCTCCTCAACCTATGTAGGTGGAGATGGAGGATAATTGTCTAGGATTGCTCTTCCCAACCTGATATTGATCTCATGTATCTCCACAACATAATATGGATATGATGTTTCTCCATTGTAAACTTGTTGTTCTTTCTTATTGTTCGAGCTCAGGTTGGGTTGTGCGGGAATTTGAGGCAGCTTGGATGGAGTAGAATGAGTGGGATGAGCTTGAGGTTGGGGTGGAGGTAGTAGATAAGGTGGTTGATTATGTTGAGGCCTCCACCCTTGTGATAGGTTTCTCCACTAAGGTGGTTGAGAAACATGCTACTGAAATGGTTGATTCGTAGGCTGATGGTGATATGGAGGGTTGTAGGGCCAAGTAAGAGGTGTAGGCCATTATGGATGAGTGGAAGTGTACCAGGACTCTGTTGGTGCATTCTTATTGTTATGTTAATTAGATTAAGGTGCACCTTGCATACACTCCTAATATGACCCAGGCTCTTGAGGCCTTCTCTGATTTATGAAATAGAGTTTCTCTTGTCCTAATTCCCCACCTTGATATACATCTTTGAGACCAGGTAATGAGGGACACTTATTTGTGGCATGATTCTCTTCACAAACTAATAAAAACTATATAACATTCAATGGACATTCATTCTGAGGGTTTTTTCTTGTACATTTAGGGCAGAAGATATCTAAGGCTCTTTCTGCTTCCTCTTTCTTCCTCTTGATCTACATTGTGTCCATTTTCAAATAAAAGGTGTGAAACATATCCCTCTTGAAGTCCTCCAACATATTTCTAATCTCATACTTGATGGAGGTGGAAGATGAAGGGGTGTTTCTTCATAGTTGCCATAGAATGGTTCCTGAAGACAATTTTAATGTCCTCATAAGGCATCTAGTAGATATCCCTCCTCGTAGCATATTAAGGGTTTCTATCACGTCCTCCTTGATCCCTCAAAGAAGTACCAGTTTAAGTGATATGGGATCAAGGGTGCAATTGGCTCTTTTATAATTTTACTAGAATATTTCTTCATAATATTTTAGGCATTCATTAGGCCTTATAATCATCCTAAATATTTCATCTTTGGTGTCCTTGGACCTAAAGTAGTCTTTGTACCTTTTGTTAAATGCCTCTTGTGTCTATGCCCAGGTATCCATGTTGTTCCTAGGAATACCTATGAACCAACACAAGGCTTCATCCTTGAGGGTGGATGGGAATAGCTTCAAATTTTGATCATCTGAGGCATAGTAATAGGTTCGGAAGACAACAAAAAATTCGAACATGAAGGTGGTAGGATCCTCAGAGGTAATTCCATGGAAATTTTGAAGGGTTGAGGGACTGATGTTATTCATCCTAGTCTCCCGATATGTTTCTCTAATGGGAAAGACTTTTTGGGTTCTAATATGAGCCATGGATTAGATCGGTGAAGTAGGTTCCTTAGGTGAAGAAGGTTGTTCTTCTTCTCCAATAGGTTCTTCAAAGTGTTCAACATACTCAACTATGGTGTATTCAACCTCACAGGCACTGGAGAATAGTGAAGGGTGACTGTGTGGGCATGTCGGGGTTTTTGGCACCATTGTCGGGCAGGTGTCTAAAGTAGGCAACATTCATGAAGAAAACTTCTGAATTGAAATTTTAGAAAGGAATAACAATCTAATCACTCACTGTTGGGCCAAATGGCTAAGTAAACTCTAACTATTTTATGCTTAACTGCTACACTTTAACAATGGATCTAGTCATGTGATAATTGTGATTGTGAATACTATGTTTTGCAGCAAAATAAGGAGGTGCTAAGGTGGCTTAAGAAGGCCCTTGACTCATGGATTCAGATTTGAAGGTGTCTTGCAGGTTGTGGTAGGGTCACATGAGGTGGAAGATGGTTTATGGGCTACTGGAGAGGGTAACTAGTAGTGCTACAGGATCTGCTACAAGATGTCCTGTAAATGCTATATGAAGCAGGACGAGGGTTTTTTGAGGCTAAAATTGATGAGGAAATTGCTAGGGAAGGTGAAAAATGAAGGCTTATTTAGATGGATGGAAGGTGACCAACCCCTTGGCTAAGCTCATAACTTCTCTCAAAGATTGTCTTTCACTTCTAGGGTTGCTCTCAATGTGGTAGTGAAAATATCAAAAATAGGGTTGAGGGGGATTTTGTTGAAAGGATATTGGTGAAAGGTGATAAATCGAGCCATTGATGTTGGTGGAGTCCTCCTCTATTGCTCTACTCAAACTTGCAAACAAAATACATGTTCATGCAATAAACACTGATAAGTCTACGATGAAGAATATGGAAAGATGAGTTGAATTTGATGAGTGAACCTACTTATGCATTCGAACATAAATATAACTCAATATTCTCAACATGTTCATGATAACTACAACAACCTATATATTCTTTCCAAGAAATCATAAACTGAAGAGAAATTTTGGGTCCATGGTAAAGATATGCCCTGCTCAAGCTCATATGAAAGAGGTGAGAGAGGGAGCCTTTGACATATAGATTTTGGAGTTTATATGCTACCATATCATGATCTACAAGAGCCTAACTATAGAAAATGTGAAATGGAAGCAAACCAAAAATAGTAAAATGAAATGTAAAAAAACTAGCTAGAACTCATGAAGTAAACTAGGTACAATGGCATAAAAATAAACATAAATACTCAAGAGAGAGAGAGAGCCTAAGGCCAATGGGTTGGGCCCTAACCCACAAGGTCAAATCTCTGAAACTAAATCAATGAAGGAAAAACTGAATACTCATTTTATTGCATAAACAGTCTCATTACATAAAAATGAAAGTCTCAAAATTCTATCACAAGGGTTTAGAGTCTACTAGCTTCCTAAAAAATTTGAATCCTAATGAGCTCTTTCTCTTCCATATTTCACCTAAAGGGTAGTTACCAACAACTCCCTAAAATTTAGGTGATGTGTACCCTTCGACTGCAAGATATTTGGAGATTTGGTGCACTTGATCATCCACGTGCTTGGTTCCCTTTGATTTTAAGTTCTTGGAGGGAATCTCAAGGATCCCTTGGCTACCTTTAGGAGTTAAGGAGGTGCAAAACCCTCCTATAATATCTTATTTTTGTCTTCTCTGAGATTTTATTTCCCAATCTTTAACAAAAATGGAATATATTTTTTATCATCCCACATTTAACGCATATTAGAGATTCAAAGTATGACAAGCCTTAATCACCATCGACACTAAGAAACATATGACCAGAATGTAATTATATGTGAGAAAGAGAGACTAATAAGGCTAAAAAGGTGAAAATTAACCCCTCCAAGTATACCTAATGATGGGGATCATCATTTAGGCTAGGATAGAGTGGGCTAGGCTAGAGTAGGCCAGGCTAGAGTAGGCTAGGCTAGACTAGTCTAGGAAAGAGTAGGCTAGGCTAGGATAGAGTAGGTTAGGCTACACTAGAGTAGGTTATAGAAGGCTCAGCTAGGGTAGGATAGAGTAGCCTAGGGTAGGCTAAAGTGGGCCCCACTAGGGTAGGCTAGGCTAATCTAGGGTAGGGCAAGCTAGGCTAGCCTAGACTAGAGTAAACTAGCCAAGGCTAGGCTAGGCTAGGCTAGGTTAGGGAATAGTAGACTAGCCTAGTTTAGAGTAAGCTAGGCTAGGCTAAAGTAGGTTAGGCTAGGCTAGGTTACTATAGGGTAGAGTAGTTTAAGCTAGTCTAGTATAATCTAGGCTATACTAGAGTAGGATAGGATACCCTGAGTGTTATGAAACTAACCCCAAAATTAGAAGAAAAGAGAGACCAACGCCTTTCAAATAAGCCACTTCGAGGGGGAAACCTCCTTTACATTACATAAATGAACAATTCTTGGATGATACAAATGATTAAACCTCCTTCTATATATAGGACTCCCTGGGTTCACAATATAATCCAAGCTGACCTTACAATAATAACGTAAGGGCACAATAATAACAATATGGGGGTTATAGGGGTACAAAAATAACAATAAGGGGGCTACACTAACAACAATAATGAGCTACACTAGTTATATAGGGACCTGACATGCTCCTCTCCTTCAAAAACATGTTTTCCTTAATGCTTGAGTAGCTATGTATGCTTCTATATAAAATTCTCATCCTCCCATGTAGAATCTTCAGTGGGTAAGTTCTTCCACTTGATGAGATACTCTGAAATTGATCGATTTCACAGTTGTCAAGTTCTTGTTTCTGTGAATGCTTCAAGTTCCAATATGATTTTTCCTTCCTCATCAATTTCTGGAAATATTGTTTGAACTGGAAGTTTGTCACCTATAACCTTCTTTAAGCATGAAACATGGAAAACTAGATGTACTCGTGAAGAAGTAGGAAGCTCCAATTTGTATGCCATAGCACCAATATTTTGCAACACCTTATAAGGAACAAGTACTTTGGCAATAATTTATTATCCTTATTATATTTCTTGAGGGAAATTTGTTTGTATGGTTGTAGCCATAAAAATACACAGTCTCCTACATGAAAACGTCTCTCGTTACGATGTTGATATGCATGTTGTTTCATTCGATTTTGTGCAAATTTAGGTTATCCTTTAAGAGTTGGAGAACTTGTTGTTGATGCTCGATGCAATCTCCCAGTGCTTGAACCTTATAATTTTCTCTTAAAGATGATGTGGTGGACGATGGATGATATAAATAAATTTTCATAGATGGGGTCACTTTTGCTACAGTATGGAAGGAAGTGTTATACCACCATTCAGCCAGAGGTGACCACTTAACCCATTGTGTTTGTTTATCAGATACAAAACAACGAAGATGTTCTTCCATTTTTTTTTTCTCTATCTCAGTTTGACCATTAGATTAAGGATGAATAGATGAGCTATGAGCTAGTTGAGTACCCAAACAAGAAAATAATTCCTTCCAAAAATTTCCAATACAAATGGGATATTTGTCGATTATCATAATATTTGGGTTTCCATGTAGCTTTTGAATTGTTTCCATAAATGCAGTAGCAACTGTACTTGCTTTAAACGGATGAGATAACACACAAAAGTGTGCATACTTGGTAAGTCTATCAGCTACCACCATGATGACACTCTTTCTTCGGACATAAGTAAATTTGTAATAAACTCCATTGAAATCTCCTCTCAACGTTGACTTGAAATAGATAAAGGTTGTAGAAGACCCAAGCTCTTAATTGTCACAACTTTAATTTGCTAGTAAACCAAAAAATCGGCCACAAAATTTTGAATATCAGATTTAAGGCCATGCCAAAAAAAAAAAATCTTCACCCTGTGGTAAGTTTTTAAAAATCCTAAGTGTCATCCTAAAGGAGAGGTGTGCAATTTCAAAAGAATCTTTTGTTTTAGTTGGGAATTCTTACAAATATATAAGCAATATTTCTACCATAAGGAATCATTTTTCCCACTAAATGTATCATATATACTACGATCATGCTGCAAATTTTAAATGAGTGTCCACACTCCTTCGTCCTTCTTTTGTTCATACCTTTCTTCAGTTATCCAATCTGGTTGGATAATAGAAATGGCACAAAGCAATGCTTCCACCTCTTCATCCTTTCCAGAGAGTGTATCTACAACAACATTTAGCTTCCATTTTTCGTATATGATTTCAATGTCATAACCCAACATCTTTGTGACCCATTTTTGCTACTCTTCTGAAGATATTCTTTGTTCCAAAAAGTGTTTAAGACTATCATGATAATTTTTTACCTTGAAGCATCTTCCCATTAGGTAAGGTTGCCATTTATTTAGTGCATGTAGTATTTCCAACATTTCCTTCTCATAAATAACTTTATGTAAATATTTTCCTTTAATTGGGTGACTTTCAAAAGAAATGGGTCTTCCTTCTTGCATTAGAACAACACCAATTCCATTTCCTGAGGCATCACATTACACAATAAAGGTTTTTGTGAAGTCTAGCATAGCTAAGACCGGTGCTAAAAACATTCCCTCTTTATTATGTTCAAAGGCCTTAGTTGCTTTAGGAGTCCATGAAAATGCATCTTTCTTCAGTAATGTTGTTAGAGGTGCTATTATTCTCCCATAATTCTTGACAAACTTGTGATAATACCTTGTTAACTCGAGAAATCCTCACAACCTCTTTATGGTTGAGGGGGCTATCTATTCTTTAATGGATTTAATTTTCTTAGGGTCTACCTTAACACCATTGTGAGATACAGTATGACCTATATATTCCACCTCTTCTACTCCAAAGAAACATTTGGATTTTTTTGCATATAATTATTTCTCCTCCAATATTTTGAGCACCCTGTCAACATCTTGAACATGATCCTTTTGAGACCTATTGTAGATTAGTATATCAGATAGATGTATTTTTGGATTAATCACATCATTAGGATTTGGTCGACGTTTTGAACCAACTAATGTGGTTCATCCTTAGGATTAGTATATCATCAAAAAATACTAACAAAAATTTTCTAAGGAAGTGTTTGAAAATGGAATTCATCAACCCTTGAAATGTAGAAGGTGCATTGGAAAGGCCAAAAGGCATGACCAAAAATTCATAACCCTCATGAGTTCGGAATTTTTTTTTCATAATATCTTCAATCTTCATTCTAATTTGATGATATCATGAATGAAGATCCAACTTGGTAAAATAAATTTCCCCATGGAATTCATCCAATAATTCGTCAATCACAGGAATGGGAAATTTATCTTTAATAGTGAGCTTATTGAGCTCCCTATAATCCAGAAACATGTGCCATGATCCATCCTATTTGTTTACCAATACTACTAGAGCAGAGAAAGAACTTTGACTAGGTTGATTTATACCAGCCCCTAACATTTTTGCAATCATATTTTCAATTTTTCTCTTTTGGACATAAGGATATCTGTAAGGAATGATGTTTGGAGGAACACTTCCTCGAATCAAATTAATAACATGATCATGATCATGAATAGGTGGGAGTCCTTTGGGAGTTTCAAACACCTTGGAACGATTTTCGAAGACTTTTTTGAGATTTGGAGAAATAGATAATTTTGATGTTGGATCTTCTAGTGAGCATAATTGTGCAATTACGCCTCATTTTTTTTCTTCAGAAGCATTGTCATGACATTAGAGCTTATTTTATTTCCCGTATTCCCTAAAATACCCCGTAATTAAACTTCCTTTCCTTACGAGAAAAAAATTCAAGAAAATTTCTTGAAAATTAAAAGCTACTGTCCCCAAAGATTGTAACCATTGTACTCCTAGTACAATATAAGTACATGCCATTTGAATGGAAATAATTGGATTATTACATATTCCACCACGGTTAGCTTGATATTATGGCATTTTCCATAAAAATTTATAGTTCCTCCATTTGCAACCATCACTTGACATTTTAGTGTTGGGTATAGGAATAAGTTCAATTCCTTGAGTACCTTACAATGAATAAAGTTATGGGTATTACCTAAATCAATCAACACTATTACCTATTTATTCTTGATATGTCCTTCTATATTAAGATTTTGAGGAGTGGTAATTCCTATAAATGTATTACAAGATATGGTCAGACTCATTTATTCTTTCTCTAGGGTTGGTTCCTAGTGTATATCCTCTTCTTTTGAAGTTTCTTGCTCATTTTCTTCCTCCTCTTCACAATCTATGTGAAACAATTTATTCTCATCACACTTATGACCTTTAGAGTATTTTCTATCACAACTATAACAAAGTAATTTTTCTCTTTTTTCTTACAATTTTTATGGTGTCAACCTTGTAGGTTGTGGAATTCTAGGAATAGCAACACTTCCATATTTATAGATGTGAGAGGTAGGCTTCCTTGTCGCCATAATTTTACATTCAATTTTTCTTTCCAACCTGAATACCTTCTCCAATGAATCAGGTTTCCAAAGGCGAACCTCATGTTGGATGTTAACCTGTAAGGTCACTATGAAGGCATCAATCCTGTGTTCTTTTGGAATATCATTTACCCTTATATTCAATTTTTGGAAGTCCTCAATGTGGTCCACCACTGAACCCTTTTGTTTGAGATATATCAATTGGCTAAAGAATGTGTTTTTCTTTGTATCCTCATAATGTGCCATCGTTTCCTCTGTAAAAATCGACCAAGGGACAAATTTTTTACTGGAGAAAAGCCATCGATTCCATACAAATGTATTTTTTTCTAAATATAAAGTTGCAATACGTACCTTTTGTGTGTTGTGCACATTATTGAGATCAAAATATTGCTCCATTTATAGTATCCATGTTACGGGATACTTGCCATCAAACTTCCTCATATCGATCTTTGGAATATGGTCGGTCTTCCATCCAACATTAAAATTTATTTTGTTCTCATCATGAGTTTCCTCTACTATCTTTTCTCCATTAGGCATCATTTCTTGTATCAACTTTGTAAAGCCTTCCATGTCTTCTTTTATATCATTCTTCATGTCTTTCATTTTTTCTTCTATGTCTTCCATGCCATTGTTCAAACCATCAATCTTAGCTTCCACGCCTTTCTTCAAACCCTCCATATTAGCTTTCATGCCTTTCTTCAAACCATCCATATTATTCTTCAAATCATCCATCTTCTCTTCCATGCCTTTCTTGAAAACTTTCATTTTATTTTTTGTTGCTCTTTGCGACAGCGAAATTTGGTGTACTTGCTCTTGTAATTTTGATATATCATGGTGCATTATTCATCTTCATGAGTCATAATAGATTATTATGACGGCTTAATGGGTGTTGAATTATTTTTAATGGGAAGTTTAGAACCCAATACTGATATCTATGATTCAATATGCCCTTGGAATCACTTGAAACTAATTTTTCAAAGAAGACTTATGCAATTTGAAAAAAATACACACCTTTCTCTTTCTTTTGAGGAGCTCGATATTGAAGTTAAATTATTTTTATGATTGCAGATCTTCAAAATATAAAGCTTGGTCTTGTAGTATCCCTCTGAATCTTGTTTCCAATGCTATAGGTCCGACCTAATTTGGAAGCTTCAAGGAAAATTTATTCCCAATCTCCCACAATGACATAATTATGGTCTAGTTTAGTAGAGTGAACTTGTGAGGCATTCCACGTGTCATATTTTCCTCATTTAGCTCTTAAATTGATACACAAGAAACTACAATATGCGTAATTTCGGCCATGTTTTACAAAATTCCAATCCCATGCTCAGAGAGAGAGTTATGGTGATTTTACCTAGGTCACCTATTTTAGATGAAATTCAGGAGCCTGCAAAATCCCTAACTTCCACAGATCATATATCTGAAAATACTGCGAACCAAGATCTAAAATTCTTACACGAAGTTCTTCAGGATTTTCGATTCATGTGGTACAAATTTCAGCTTCTGAACGTTGGTAGAAAGAACGTTATAGAGAAAATTCCACAATCTCCTATTTGGAGAAACAAAATCCTAGAGTCCAAAGCTCCAATACCAAATGTTATGAAACCAACTCCAAAAATTGAAGAAAAAAGAGATCAACGCCTTAGAAATAAGCCACTTTGAGGGGGAAACCTCCTCTACAATACATAAATCAACAATTCTTGGATGATAAAAATGACATAACCTCCTTCTATATATAGGAGTCCATGGGGTGACAATATAATCCTAGCTGACCTAACAATAATAATGTAAGGGCATAATAATAACAATATGGGGGTTATAGGGGTACAACAATAGCAATAAGGGGGCTACACTAAAAACAATAAGGAACTACACTAGTAATATAGAGACCTAACACTTAGCTAGGTTAGAGTAGGCTAGCATAGAAAATAGTAGGCTATGCCAAGATAGAGTAGGTTAGGTTAGAGAATGCTAGACTAGGCTAGGCTAAGCTATAGTAGGTTAGGCTATCGTAGAGAAGGCTACTCTAGGAAAAGGTAGGCTAGGCTAGGATGGAGTATTCTAAGGCTAGGTTAGACTATGATAATCTATAATATGGTAGGTAAGGGTAGGTTAAGCTAAGCGAGAGTATGATATAATATAATAGGATTTTCTAGATTAGGTTAGGCAAGGCTAGGCTCGGCTATAGTATGTTAGGCTAGGCTCGGCTAGAGTTGGTTAGGTTAAGCTAGGCTAGTGTAAACTACACTAATCTAGGCTAAAGTACACTAGGCTTGACAAGAGTAGGCTAGAGTAGCATAAGAGATAAAAGAGTAGGCTAAACTAGGAGAGGGTAGAGTAGGCTAGATTAAGCTAGGATTGACTAGTGTAGGGAACAGTAGGATAAGATATAGTACGCTAAGCTAGGAGAAGAGAGAGTAGGCTAAGATAGGCTATTCTAGATTAGGCTAGTCTAGGGTAGTGTAGGATATAGTTGGCTAGGGTCAAAAATAGTAGGCAAGGTTAGGAGAGGATAGAGTGTGCTAAGCTAGGCTAGGGTACGATATAGTTGGCTAGTTTGGTAGCGTATTTGGCACATGGGAAGATAAAATACATTGTGCTTAATGGGGAGGCTTCTTTTCCACAAGAAATTTATAGGTCAATTGGTTTTTCAAACATTATTGGAACAAGTTCAACATGTAATAAGCTAAGTTAAATGGAAACGTAACATGCTACATAAACAAAGAAACAAAAACAAAACAACATGTACAAGAAACACTCTCAATCAAGAAAACATACTAATAACTCAACAATGGAAACCTCTCTCACTTTATTAGGTGTTGGTAGTAGTAGAAGATAGAATTCTAAATCTCGTTTAATGGATACCTAGAGCTAGAGAGCTCCAATTTCCAAGACAAGGGGGTCTCTTCACCTCAAAATTTTTGCAAGCCTCTCTTCCCTCTCGAAGGATGGTATATCGATGAAAACGTGGTGAAATCTTCTATCCTGGATTGAGGTGTTGGATGGCCAAGAATCGAATCCTTCCACTCCTCTTGCCTCTGCACAACACAAGCTAGTTTGCTTCTAAGCAATTTGGCTAGCATAACAATGTGTTCTCCTATTTCTCTTCCCATGACTGGCTTTTATAGAAAAATTTCAAATTTTCCCTCCCTCTCTTCGCACAATATGGATGCTGACAAAAGAGTGGGGGTATGGTTCCTTTTTGTACTACACTGAAGCCTCAAGGTGGCTCGAAGGCAGTTGTACTTCGCTAAATTGAGTGAGAATATTTTTCTCCAAGTGTGCCAAGTTGTCTCTGATGGCGAATTTTCACATCCTCAGGACTGCTTGAATATTGGAGGGATAGCTGCAATGAATTTCGTGGCTATCGATGAAAAAGTTGCAATGATCACCTGGGTTAGTGCTTCTAGTGGGAAGTTCAATAAATTTTTCTATTTGACCTTAGGAAAAGTTAAAATTTTCAACTCCTGTAATGTATTTCTTCCCCATAGATTTTTATTTGTAGTTTTTTCTTAACATTTTCTAATTTCATTTTCTTGAACTATTTTCCAGTGTTAACATTTCCCCCTAATGTATGAGGTCTAGGAAGAATTGTATAACCGAAATACATTATAGTTTTCTTTTCTGTGTAATCCTTTTGAGAGAGAGAGAGAGAGAGGGAGAGAGAGAGAGTAACCTGCTTGAAAATTGAGGTTGGAGACCCCTTGGCATGATTAAAAGAGATATCATGCTTTATTGGAACCCTTCAAGAGATAAAATCAATAAAATATTTCTACGGGGTGGGCATGTCCCATGCTCATAATGTTTTGACTAGTTAATCTTGTTTGATGGATAATAGTTATGTCTCTGTCAATTCTGTGGTAGTGCCCTGCTGTTGGTTGATTGAGATGGTTGTTGACGCCCTCAAGGGAATTTTTTCTTTGAAAGAAGGTTGAATGTGGTGCCCTAAAACATAATATCTGTATGGAATATTTTTTTAGAACAATTGCTGATTGTAAAAATGGATCTGTGACTATTATGGACCTTCCCATGTAATCATTGCTAAAAGAGATGCTTATTTTGAAAGAGTGCAATAGTTTTGAAGTACGATAGCATATTAGACATGAAATTTTTTGTTGAATTCAAATCTCAAGAGGATCAATGACATCGATGGGAAATGACTATTCCCATAGTGCCATCCAATGATGCCCTTATTAAAGTAAGGAGCCATCAAAGGTATTATCTCCTTCTTGGAAAATGGTTCTTGAAGTCGACAACAAGGAAGCCCCAACTGACTGAGATGAGTACTGATGGAAGGTACTAGGGTCTCTAATGTATGAGGGCGGGGTGTGATAGGTTAACTTAGGCATGATGATGAGAAGTGGTTGTAAATTAGGATTGCAGTTCAGTGGCCTGAGGTCGAAGCTTGTAAATGAAAGTGGTGGTAGTCATAACAATCTATGGTGAGGGAATCCTTGGAGTCGGTAGGACGTCGAGGGTGGGTGTGTGGTTGTTATGAGTGTCATGGTGGGTTGTGGTAAAGTATCTGTAGCTTCAACCAAGGGAAATTAGGGACTGGTTCTAGGCGATAAATGTGAATGGATGGATGGGATTCATTTCCTAAAAAATCTTTGTACAGTTTCCAAAATAATATAAAATGGGTTTGCATGTACAAACACGGAGATGGGTGCCCATATAGACATGAAAATAATCTGTCACTATGGCGTGAGGAGGGTGTTTTGCTGAGGGTGGTGGCCCCATTGTTTGGTCTCGATGCGAGGGTGATGAAGCAGATGAAAAGTGTCACAGATGGGCTATGATGATGGGGGTGTGGTAGGTAAAGTGCGAGATGTGGTGGTGCGTATTTGATT
This sequence comes from Pinus albicaulis, assembly GCA_034641835.2. NCBI lineage: Eukaryota > Viridiplantae > Streptophyta > Pinopsida > Pinales > Pinaceae > Pinus > Pinus albicaulis. Next base: position 123,348,502 of record CM076573.1, read on the forward strand.
TTCTTATGAGAATGGTAGTCCGGGAAAAGGGTTTTATTGTGACATGGGTAAAACATGAATTGATGTATGATGGATGAATGAACATGAAGTGCTTCTAGGACTTGGATGTTATGGCCATGGCTCCAGTAATTTGGTGTATGGTCTGCTTGAGTGATGGATGCCATGGAAGGTGAGGCTCTGCCAACCCACGAGAATGTTTATAATGTAAGGGGTGGGATGATGATAAACATGGTCGGGTGGATGGAACCTATGGTTGATATCTATGGAGAAATGATGTGATGATATGAAAATATTCTTTTTGGAGCATATCATGCTAGGGATAGAATGATACCTGCTCTTGTATCTTTAGTAGTTGGGGAAACAGGTGATTTGGCGTGCATGTAATACCTACAACCAATACCCCAAGTAAAAGCATATTTTATATTCAAACATATTGAAAATAACGTTGAATGGAAAGTGATAAGAGAGGGAATACCAATTGTGATTAGAAAAATGACTGTTTCTAAGGCGTAGATTCATGAATCCTATTTTGAATGTGATGAGGTGTTAATAAATGTGTTTCTTGTGGTTTTCCAATTGGGTGTTATGAACTCCAGTTGTGGGCTGTCAAATAATGAGAAAATGGCGATATATAGGCAAATTTGACTCATTTCAATTCATTTGTGTTGTTTGAGAGTCTGAGTTCAGAGCTGATCCCTTGCTTTCGAGCCTTTATTGTCATTGCGGTGAGCCTCAGTACCCAATATTCACGTCGTTAATGTCAGGTAGGGCCCTGAACATCCTAATTTTCAATTCTGTCATTTTTTTCCTATGGGGATTTATACAAATTTTATTTGTAGGAATTACCTACCTATTTTTTTCCTTGATCGTGAGGGTGATTGAGGTTGAGCTATGCAGAACTCATAGAGAAGGGAGCTTTCTCGCGAGATCATTGCACTTAGCAGAGATTTTGTGCGATGATGCATGCACCTGTATCTGATACATATGCGCATTCATCACACCTGTGTAGAAAATAGGTGTCATGATGGGAAAAATTTTTGAAATTTTTTGGTTTCCTTATATTAGCCATTAATTTTTTTGTTTTTTATCTGGTAATAGGATGTTTTTGTGTGAGTGGGATTGACCTGAGCTTGGCGTAGATATGTGCCATGAGACCAATGCCCGGAGGATTTTAGTGCAGTGGGGGTTTCTCAAATTCTTAAAGAGAAACATTTTCAGATCATAGGATAGTCTTCTATGTTTCCTAGTTCAATGCTAGAACATGGGATGATGAGTGATGTTGTTGCAGTGTAGAGACATCGTTATCTGTCTGGATATGGATATTACCTTGTGACTGGCCTACCACCTCAGGGCGAGTCTCTACAACACCTACTGCCTCCTGGGAGGTTGAGTATTTGGTGCTAGGATAAGGAGCACTGTGGTCCTGAGCCATGTCACACAGGTTTGTGTTCACATTGAATCTATGAACGACTTATCTGAGAAAGGCACCATGGCGATGATAGTTAGCCTAATGAGGTCTTTGTTGCCTAATAGGGAACTTGGACCTCATATTGGTGTCTTGTGTCGGCTCTAGGCCGGTCACTTCTACGAATGGACACACCATGTGTATGATGACATAGTATGACAATTAGAGAAGGTCTGGGAGGATCTTCCAAGGTTTTTACTTACGCAAGCATCTTATGCAGTATCATGTTTGAGAGGTTATTTATTCTCCAACCTTTTGTTCCAATTCCCATTGTCCTCGTAGGGAACCTCAGATGTGAAGGTGGGGGCCTATGATGCCTCATGGTGTAGGAGAGGAAAGTAGTCGTTATTAGGATGTGACGTTGAGGCGTGGTTCCAGGCGAACCCATAGATGTTCCTAGATTATCGATACTTGATTATGGATTTCTAGGGGCACTCGGCTATGGGTCTTCCTATGGCTATGTATGGGGTCTAGCAGGTATGAAATTTGATTTTTTTCTACATTTTTGAGGATTTTTATGATTTGTATATTGATATGTATTTTATGGTGACATTGATGCTACTCTTTTTTTTCTTGCAAATGTGGGGGCGGAGGGGAATCCTCTTGCCCACTTGGTGGGCCATCAACACCTGAGGAGGAGCCCTAGTGGGGTCATTCAGGCCTAGTCTAGGGGGAAGGGATATGGTATTGGCTCTTCAGGGGAGGGCAGCAGTGCTGCAGTTGCTGGAGGGGATGTTGCCCTCCTTGCCTATGCTAAGGCAGCTGAGGCTCAGGTGGCATTAGTCAAGGAGAAACTAGCTACTGCTGAGGCTTGATTCTATGCCACGGATGCCTGGGTAGTAGATTTAATCGACTCATTGAGTCGACTATTGAGGTTGACCCAAGGTATGTCGACCCTAGATTTTGTTGAGGACCTAGATGACACATGGCCCGAGACCCTGATGGTTCGAGAGAGGGCGTTGTTAGTCATCATTATTTTTCATTATTTTTATATGACTATAGATTGGTTCTAGATTTCTAAAAACAAAATTCTTTGAACATTGTGAGTTTTATAAATCTCATTTCCTTCATTATCCTTATAGAAAAATTTTCACTATTCTATCAACCTTGCCATTTCAAGGTCACCCTGTCACTCCTAAGAAACTCCTTATGGGTTTATGCCCCTCAACTCCATCCTTATTGCCTTCCTATGACCTCATGACTCTGTTTTCACTTGCCCATAACTCCACTTTCCATCTAGGGTTTTCCATAGCTTACTCATTCCCATGTTCTCCAGGTTCCTCAAGCATTGATGGTCTCAAAACTATATTTGTAGGCTCTTTAGATAAATAAAGTACATTGTATTTTGAATCTTCAATACAACACTTTGAAAAATACTCTGTTTTTCACTAGAAGTATCCAAGCCAAATTTCACTCAAGGCCATGGTCAAAGAGCCCTCCCACTAGGTAAATTAGTGTTTCATATATTCTAAGGTCATCATTGATGTCTCAGACATTTCTTTTCTTTTTCTAGAAGCTGGCTAAGATATAATATAATGTTGAGACATAGTTATTCAAGAGAAACCTAAAGAGTTTCCAAAGAAGACTACCCTATCAGCTCAAAGTCTCCAAGAGGAAAATACAAAGAGTTTAATACTTCTACAGGACTGTTAGGAGGTCCATCAGCAAAAGAAATTGATAAGGTAGATGGTCTGCTCCTAAATAAAGACAACTTACAACAGAAGAAAGGAAACCACTTGGTCTTGAGAAAAACTACGGTTTTTTAGCTTGATGATCCAATTAGAGTTCCAAATAGCGATCAACTACAGAATTACCATGGAGGATGCACACCAAACCAAAAATGAAGAAAGCCTGTTAAAAATATTGATGAAAATGGAAAAAGGTGAGGTGAAATGGACAGAAATGAATGAACTTGAAAGGGCTATAGAGAACTTAGCAGACAACACTGATGATTTTCTTAAAGCACTTCAGATGCCTATGGTTTTGGAAAAGTCACCAAAGAAGGTGAAATTATGATGTTACACCTCATGGTGAAAGAAAAGTGAAGATTATGAAGATGTCCTTATGTGATCAGATCCCAAACTTGTCAAAATAAGTTTATCTTGCCTAAATGATGAAATGATGAACTGAACTCCATGGTGCAGGTAAAAGAGGGTTCTGAACGTGTTGACATGTGAAATCCTCTCGAAGGTGTTTAATGAACTGGTTATGCCTCAAGGAACAAAAGGATGTTCAAATTCATCATCTTAGTCACCTGCATACAAACAGTGTAAGAAGGTTAGTAAGAAAAGGTTAGAAAGATAAAGTGAGTATTGTAATGGGACCCACAGAAATTTTTAAAGGTGCCATAATTTGTAATCTAGCCCTGAGGTTGTCAAAATCAACTTATTATGCATCAAGGATCAAAAGAAAGGTAGATGTCATAACCCCAGAAAACTACCAACAAGAAGAGGTAAAAATATTAAGTTGAGTTTCATGAGAGATACCATTGAGTTTTTTGAAGATGCTGCTATTGTGTGAACATCCTAAGTTTGTTAAAGGTGAAGTTATCATGCCTCAATAAGAAAAAGGAAGAGCCACGTCAAATTATTTCAGTCAATTGCAAACAAAAGGTCAAAGGATATCAGTGAAAAGTGAAAAAAAATACTTGTAAACATTAAGAAGTGGGTTTCAAAGATAAAACAAATGCCACATGCCTATAGAACTCATTTCACACTTCATAAGAATCATTGTTGCCTTGCAAAGACTTAAAAGTCTCAAGGAGAGAAGAAATTTTGAGTTTTCTAAGTGAAATTGGGCAAAAAATTTTGGCGCTTTACCCTTGGCTTGGAATTGCGGGCTTGGAAAGTGGCGCTACACCCCTGGAAATGTTCTTTCATATAAATTGCATGGGTGTTGCGAGCCTGGAAAGCCGCGATGCACGCCTGGCAGAGTGTTGCGCTCTTGCCTGACACCCGCAATAGACTTTCTTTTAGTCTTTTCGTGCCCAACCTTAGCAATGCATGCTCAGCCTCGATGCTGGGTCCTTGGCCTAGGCACTACACTCTTGGCTATAAGGGCTTTCTAAATCCTATAACCACTCAAATCAATTCTGATGACCTTCCACACTTTGCCATAGATATTCTAAGTACAACAAGTGGAAAATACCTAATATAAACCCTATTTTGCTACCTTTTGGTGAATTTTTAAATTGAAGGAGGTCAGACACAAAGAGAAACCCTAAAATTCAAGCTTGAAATCAGTGCCTATTTTCTTATTTCATCTCCCTAGACATAGTATCAGTCAAAACAAGAGTCATTGCACTAATTGAGGATTGCCATTCATTTGAGCTTATCACCACATCTATTCCTTTCATTCATTTCTTCCCTTCACTTACAAAAAATCCCATTTCATTTACCTTCCCTCCACCTCATTGCACATCAATCCTAGGGTTGGAAAAATAGAGTTTCCAAAAGGTCAGAAGGAGACGACAGTGGCAGTGGTGGAGAGGCCCAAATGTCCAGGAGGGATGCTCACAAAGGAGGGTTCAACTTTGATTTGTCTACAGATGCCAAAGAGGCATGATCATAGGGAAGGGCCCTGCCTTCTTCACCAAAAAATCAAGTACATAAGGGAAAACAAGGCATAGCAGAAGAAGATGCACATGAGGCAGCCATTTATGATGAAGATGATCTCCATGAGATAGAGGTTGTTTTTGACCTTGTTGTTTTAGATGATGAGCATGATAATGAGGCCTATGAAGAATACTTGGGGGGGGGGGGGGGAATTAGGCAAAAGAGAAATAAAATATTGGTAACCTAGCTAATCCATCCCCTACAAGCATCCTAAATGTAATTGGCAAGGCATTTTGGCACAATTTTGAAGTTTTTGAATTTTTTGACTGTTTTGAAGGGCCAAAGGCGCAGCGCCACTGGTGCTGCGCTCTTTTTGTGGCACCCATTGGAGGAAAATTTGACATTTTTTGGATTCTTAGGCCAACTAAATCACCCTCACAAAATTTCAGCTCATTTGGAGCAAAATTCGTCCTCCTAAAGTGCCAAAAACATGAAAAAAATCAACTTTGTGCCCTATTTTCAGAGCTGGCACTATGCCCTGAGCAATCTTGGGATAAGTTATTTTCACTAGAAAAATGGACACCAATCATAAAACTAAAGGAATTTTTTGAAACTAGATATGACAAGCTTTCCAATGAGCTATCATGGAGCTCATTTGGACACCGGGAAGACCTCTATAACTCAGTTGCAAAATACCAATTTTCCTAGTGTTGGCACTGCGTCCTTGGCATTGGCACTGCACCTTTTCTAGAAAGTCAAAAAAATACACTTGGAGTTAATGAAAAAGATATTTTGAGGGTTTTTGAGGCAAATCACTCCAGAGTTAGCTCAGAATTTATGTTAGAAGATATTTTCATTTATTAAGTTAGGATATTTTGTGCCTTGGGCCTTGCGTGGTCTCTTTGGACAAAAATGGCATTTATGATGATATTTTGGAGACCTAGCTAGGGTTTTGGTCTTCCATTGAAAGTTAAATATTGCACGGAGGCCTCATTGTTTTCATTGGTTGGTTGGTTGTTGAGCTCAATATGATATAGACTTTGAGTTTTGTTGAAGAAATTGGCTTTGGTGTGTTATGATTGCTTGGGATTGAGCATAAATGGATCAAGAACATTCCTAGGATTGATGAGCTGTATTAGATGGTGATATTATTCCACTCTTGTATTTGTTTACTTCATTTTTCATTATGTTTATGGTTTATTTGATCATAGGACATAAATTTTAGAGTAGGAAATGCTTTCTTGGCACCCTACTTCTGTCTACATCCTTTTATCTCTATGTTTTCTTCATTGAATGCTCTTTATTTTCACTAAAATGTTATGTTAAAAGTTTCTCTTTGTTCGAAAGTAATTTTTAGATAATTCTTAACTACTCTCTAGGATTACTTGTCTGTTGTTTTGAGGTCTGTTTAGCAAAATTCTAGTTGAAGAATCCTTTATTGCTCTTCAGTTTTGCTATGTTATCATCCTGAAAGGTTTTTTTGTTTATAGTATGTTAAAGGATTCGTAATCTCCCTTTGAACCTACTCCGTTCATAACTTCATATTCATTTCACACCCACTAAACCTACTTAGATCCATTTGGCCTTGTTAACTTTCCCTATGAAACACCCTTGACCTATTATTGTACTTTTCAAGACCTTTGCAGACTCCATAGCCCAATGGATTGATTTTATCTTACTCTAACTATTCTTCTTAACAACCTATCCAACCAACCAACCAAACAAACAAACCTTATCACTATAACTAGCCTAAAATAAAAACCCTAAAATAAACTAAGTCACATCCTTTATGCTAACATAGAGAAAGCCCTCACTGAGTCACATCCACAAGATCTCTTTAAAGGGACAAGTGATGATTCATCATATATTTTGTGTAAGGCTCTAGAAGACATACAACCTTATGATATTTCACAAGATAAAGAAGACCACTGTGTTTCAATCCCAGGAAAAGAAGAAGCTATTGGCCATAAACACCCTCTTTCTAATCCCTACTACCATAGGTCAAAATATAGACTTATAGATCAACATATGGTAGAGAATTCTATTGGTCTAGTGAGAATATTAGATAACATTACTTCTATGAATAAGCTCCCCAGGTATGATCAATATGATGATGATTATGTCCTCCAGATTCAAGCTAACACTACAGAAAAATCAGCGATTAGTTTGTGAAACAAAGGCTGTCATTTTTGACAACTCAAATATAGTAATAAGAAAAAACATATTAGCTATGAGAGTGAAGAAGAAAGTGCATAAATTTTGGAAGCAAGGGAAGGATCTTTACCTCTTTTTTGTACTTCATTTCAGTTCATCAAGGATAACCTTAGTATAATCAGAAATCAACAGTCTTTGGGTATTGATTTTAACAAAAAAGAAGGTATTTAGCCCTATGACTAGCCTTCACAAGAGAAAGAGATAAAATGTGTTTCTGTCCAAGGAAAAAGGAAAATGCCTCCCCCTTTAAATAATGAAGAAATCAAGAAGATCCTAAACATACTACCAGCATCTAAAGTTTTATATAAATAAGATCTCTTTATTTATTATACTGCTGACTTGTCCACTGATACACTCTCTCATGTAGAAATTATAAAACATGTTAATATTGATGATGTACTACCTTCTCAAGAAGATTTATTGCCAAAGAGTGCTCCTACTCATCAACATGATGGCCTTCACACAAAATTCAACCCACTCAATGATAGCATATCAGGTTTTCTAGAGGAGAACATTGCAATATATGATGAGGCTTCTAGTATAGATGATCATGAGGAAGAGAGAGAGACTCTTTCTCAAAAGAATCCTAAGCTTAGCCAAGTGGAGGAAGGAGTAGTCCTGGATGAAGCTCATTTCTCAAACCCTCTAGGCCAATTATTATTCAAATACCCCTTTGTTTTTTTCCTAGAGACATTTGACAAGGGAGTAAAATATGCCAAGAGTAGTTTGTTGCATGGTTTAAAGAAAATTTTAGGCACTACTGTTAAAATACAAGTGAAGTGGGAGTGGCCTTTTTATTTTTTCAGCACACTCAAAGAGTTGAACAAAGATCACCCATGGAATCATCTACTTCATTGGTTATATTGGAAAAAGAAGTTCACCAAATGAATATATATCATATGTAAGTTAGATTAGGATATATAGTTATGCAAATAAGCTCAGCACTATGAACATATTTCTAGTTTTTAGTTTTAGAATGCTGATCTAAAAAAGACACAAAAACAAAGAAAAGAAAAATAAGAGGGCAGGAAAAAAGAAGAGGTACAACCCCGTACGAAAAAAGAGTATTGTTGAAAGTGTGAAAGCCTAAATGCCACTATTTTTGAAGAAAGGAGATTCTTGTTCAGTCATTTAGCCTAATCATGATTGGACATGTTTTAAATTTATGCTCATAGGTTAGTGAAAGAATATTTTCCAAATCATGTAAACTTGGCTTGTCATTAGATTAGATTAGGAGAAGATATTTGGTTTCAATGCTCAATTCTGAACCAAAAGTGAAAGAGAGGGATGCATAACCAGTTATAAATCACATCCCTCACGTTTTCAAGTTCTTTTTGATACAAAATAAAGTCTGTGTGCAACTTGTCAAAAATTCCACAGCCCATGACAAATCAGATTGCTTAAACTTGGTTTGATCATGTTTTAAATTTCATGTTAGTAGGTTAGAAAATAAAAATATGTCAAACTGCTTAATCTTGATAGATAAGTAGACTAGGTAGAGAATAAAGGATTCCATTAGCCTAATCTTAACTCTTGGAAGTGCTAAGGGTAGAAGTAGATAGTTTTTTATTCTTTCAAAGAAAAAATGATGTCAAGGTTTTGCTAATACAAATGCACCCAGAAGAAGAAAAAATGTTAGGCAAAGTATGATGGGTAGGTAGAGCTGATATTGAAGCAGTCATGTCTTTTCAGATTTTTGAGATCATAGATTCAAGAGAAAATTAGAAAATGAAGGAAGAGGTATTTTCCAAGTACAAGTAAGGTACTGCTCTTCAAAACTCAAAGATATGAACTCTCAGGTTCTTGACACCTCCTGAAAAGGAGCTACCCTCCCCAAGTGGAGCAACTATTAGTCATCAGTATTTTTCATTATTTGTAGATGACTATAGATTGGTTCTATATTTCTTAAAACAACATTCTTTGAACATTGTGAGTTACAAAAATCTCACTGCCTTCATTATCCTTATAGAAAATTTTTCACTATTCTATCAACCTTGCCATTTCATGGTCACCCTGTCACTCCTAAGAATCTCCTTATGGGCTTATGCCCCTCATCTCCATCCTTATTTCCATCCTATGACCTCATGACTAGGTTTTCACTTGCCCATAACTCCACTTTCCATCTAGGGTTTCCCATAGCTTACTCATTCCCATGTTCTCCAGGTTCCTCAAGCATTTATGGTCTCAAAACTATCTCTGTAGGCTCTTTAGATATATCAAGTACATTGTATTTTGGATCTTCAATACAACACTTTGAAAAATACTATGTTTTTTACTTGAATTCTCCAAGCCAAATTTCACTCAAAGCCATGGTTAAAGAGCCCTCCCACTAGGTCAATTAGCATTTCATATATTCTAAGGTCATCATTGATGTCTCAAACACTACTTTTATTTTGCTAGAATCTGGCTTAGATATAATAGAATGTTGATACATACTTATTCAAGAAAAACCTAAAGGGTTTCCAAAGAAGACTACCCTATTAGCTCAAAGTCTGTAAGAGGAAAATACAAAGATTTTAATACTTCTGCAGGAGTGTTAAGAGGTTCATCACCAGAAGAAATTGATAAGGTAGATGGTTTGCTCCTAAATAGATACAACTTTACAGTAGAATAAAGGAAATCACTTCGTCTTGAGGAAAACTAGGGTTTTTGAGCTTGATGGTCCAAGTAGAGTGCCAAAAAGTGATCAATTCCAAAATGACGATGGAGGAGACACACCATACCAAACATGAAGAAAGCTTGTCAAAAAGACTGATGAAAAAGGGAAAAAGGTGAGGTGAAATGGATAGAAATGAATGAACTTGAAAGGGCTATAGAGAACTTATAAGACAACACTGATGATTGTCTTAAAGCACTCCATATGCCTCGGGTTTTGGAAAAGTGATAAGAGAAGGTGAAATGATGATGTTAAAGCTCATGGTGAAAGAAAAGGGAATATTCTGAAGATGTCATTATGTTATCAGTTCCCAAACTTGTAAAAATAAGTTTATATCTCCTAAATGATGAAATGATGAACTGAACTCCATGGTGTAGGAAAAACAGGTCTCTGAAGGTGTTGACATGTGAAATCCTCCCAAAGGTGTTTAATGAACTGGTTATGCCTCAAGGAGAAAAAGGAGGCTCAAATTCATCATCTTAGTCACCTGCATGCAAACATTGTATGAAAAGGTGATAAATATAAATTGAGTATTGTAATGGGACCCACAGAAAGTTTTTAAGGTTCCATCATGTGTAATCTAGCCCTGAAGTTGTCAAAATCAACTTATTATGCCTCATGGATTAGAACGAAGGTAGATGTCATAACCCCAGCAAACTACAAGCAAGAAAAGGTAAAAAGGTTAAGTTGAGTTTCATGATAGATACCACTAAGGTTTTTGAAGATGTTGCTACTATTTGAACATCCTAAGGTTTTCAAAGGTGAAGTCTTCATGCCTCAATAAGAAAAAGGAAGAGCCACCTGAAATGATTTCAATCACCTGCAAACAAAAGGTCAAAGAATATAGGTGAAAAGGGAAAAAAGACTTGTAAACATTAGGAAGTGGGTTACAAAGATTAAAAAAATGCCACATGCCTATAGAACTCATTTCACACTTCATAAGAATCATTATGTTGTGTAACCAGCTCCAAAAATAGAAGAAAAGAGATATCAACGCCTTAGAAATGAGCCATTTCGAGGGGGCAACCTCCAACACATTACATAAATGAACAATTCTTGGATGATACAATTTACGAAACCTCCTTTCTATATATAGGAGTCCATGGGGCCATAATGTAATCCTAGTGGGCCACAATGTAATCCTAGCCGACCTAACAATAATAATTTAAGGGCACGATAATAATAAAATGGGGGTTACAAGGGTACAATAATAACAATAAGGGGGTTACACTAACAACAATAAGGGACTATACTAGTAATATAGGGACCTAACATGCCCCTCTCCTTCAAAAAGTGTTGTCCTCAATGCTTGAGTAGCTCTGGGTGCTTCTGTATAAAATTCTCATCCTCCCATGCAGAATCTTCAGTGGGTAAGTTCTTCCACTTGATGAGATACTCCGAAATTGATCGATTCCGTAGCTGTCGAGTTCTTGTTTCCATGACCGCTTCAGGTTCCAATATGATTTTTCCTTCCTCATCAAGTTCTGGCAATATTGTTTGAACTGGAATATTTTCACCTATAACCTTCTTTAAGCATGAAACATGGAAAACTGGATGTACTCGCGAAGAAGCAGGAAGCTCCAATTTGTATGCCATAGTACCAATCTTTTGCAACACCTTTTAAGGACCATAGTACTTTGGCGATAATTTATTATCCTTCTTTGCTTGCTTGAGGGACATTTGTTTGTATGGTTGTAGCCGTAAAAATACCCAATCTCCTACATCAAAACTTCTCTCGCTATGATGTTGATTTGCCTGTTGTTTCATTCGATTTTGTGCCAAATTCGGGTTATCCTTTAAGAGTTGGAGAACTTCTTGCTGATGCTCGATGTGATCTTCCACTGCTTGAACCTTCGAATTTTCCCTTAAAGATGATGTGATGGATGGTGGATGATATCCATAAAGTGCCATAAATGGGGTCATTTTTGCTGCAGTATGGAACGAAGTGTTATACCACCATTCAGCAAGAGGTAACCACTTGACCCATTGTGTTTGTTTATCAGATACAAAACAACGAAGATATCCTTCCAAACATTTATTTACGATCTCAGTTTGACCATCAGATTGAGGATGATAAGATGAGCTATGAGCTAATTGAGTACCCAAAAAAGAAAATAACTCCGTCAAAAAATTTCTAGTAAAAATCGGATCTCTGTCGCTCACAATAACCCTTGAGCTTCCATGTAGCTTTTGAATTCTATCCATAAATGTAGTAGCAACTGTACTTGCTTTAAATGGATGAGATAATGCACAAAAGTGTGCATACTTGGTAAGTCTATCAACTACCACCATGATGACACTCTTTCCTTCAGACTTAGGTAAACATGTGATAAAATCCATTGAAATCTCCTCCCAACGTTGACTTGGAATGGATAAAGGTTGTAGAAGTCCCGGGGTCTTAATTGTTTCCACTTTATTCTGCTGGCAAACCAAACATTCCGCCACAGACTTTTGAATATCAGATTTAAGGCCATCCCAAAAAAATTCTTTCTTCACCCTGTGGTAAGTTTTTAAAAATCCTGAGTGTCCTCCTAAAGGAGAAGTGTGCAATTCGAGAAGAATCTTTTGTTTTAGTTGGGAATTCTTACAAAGATATAAGCGATCTTTGTACCATAAGGAATCATTTTTCCAACTAAATGTATCAGATGTACTAGGATCTTGCTGCAACTTTTGAATGAGTGTCCATACATCTTTGTCCTTCTTCCATTCATCTCTTGCTTCATTTATCCAATCTAGTTGGATAATAGAAATGGCACAAAGCGATGCTTCCACCTCTTCATTCTTTCTTGAGAGTGCATCTGCAACAACATTAAGCTTTCCTTTTTTGTAGATTATTTCAAAGTCATAACCCAACATCTTTGTGACCCATTTTTGTTGCTCTTCTGATGATATTCTTTGTTCCAAAAAGTGTTTAAGACTATCATGATCAATTTTTACCTTGAAGTGTCTTCCCATTAGGTGAGTTTGATATTTCTTTAGTGCATGCAGTATTGCTAACATTTCCTTCTGATAAATAGGTTTCTGTAAATACTTTCCTTTGATTCGACGACTTTCAAAAGAAATGGGTCTTCCTTCCTGCATTAAAACTGCACCAATTCCATTTCCTGAGGCATCACATTCCACAATAAAGATTTTTGTGAAGTCTGGCGAAGCTAAGACTGGTGCATGGCACATTGCCTCCTTAAGATGTTCAAAGGCCTTAGTTGCTCCAGGAGTCCATGAAAATGCATATTTCTTCAATAATGTTGTTAGAGGTACTGCTATTCTCCCATAATTCTTAACAAACTTGCGATAATACCCTGTTAACCCGAGAAATCCTAGCAACTTCTTTATGGTTGTGGGGACTTTCCATTCCTTAATGGCTTTAATTTTGTTAGGGTGTACTTTAACACCCTCATGAGATACAATATGACCCAGATATTCCACCTCTTGTACTCCAAAGAAAAATTTGGATTTTTTGCATATAATTGTTTCTCCTGCAATAGTTTGAGCACCCTGTAGACTAGTATATCATCAAAAAATACTAGCACAAATTTTCTAAATAAGGGTTTGAAAATGGAATTCATCAACCCTTGAAATGTAGAAGGTGCATTGGTAAGACCAAAAGGCATGACCAGAAATTCATAATGACGTTCATGAATTCGAAATGCTGTTTTTGGAATATCTTCAGTCTTCATTCTAATTTGATGATATCCTGAATGAAGATCCAACTTGGTAAAATGAAAGAAGTCAAGAGTTCGATACCAGTGTCGTAATGAAGGGGAAGATGGAAGTAAGACAGAAAAGCTCAGGCAAGAGTCACAAAGGTGGTATGAGAGGAAGGGGCCTGATCAAAATACCACTTAGAAGCTTCACTTGTAAGCGTTCGTTGGAACAACCGAAGATGGATAGAGTCATCGGTAATGGATTTAGACGAACACCACATGTGGAAAGATCGAAGATGATTTGAAGGATATTCTCTAGCAAGGCCTTCAAACTTTGGGATGTCCAAAGGGAGCTTCATTGGCATAACAGGCCAACTAGCATCATGGTGTATAGGGTCATTTATCAACTAGTCAAAATTGGGGAGGCTGAGGCCTGCCATGTAGGGGAGCAAGGGCGCAGCTAGAGTAGTGACCATTGCGGTCCCACTAGTGGTATTTCCACCATGTGGGCCAGGGTTACCACCAACATTATGTCCTGCACCAGACATGGTGAACGTGACAGAGGGAGAATTTATGGTGTAATGAGAAGGAGAACCCAAAGGAACAGAAGAAGAGTCTGAGTGTGGACTCAATGGAGGAATAACTCGAATCCTACGTGGAGGAATAAGTCTTCATACCGGAAACTGAGGATGGATGCCAAGGAGTCTCTGGGATAAATGCCTTGGTGGCACAATTATGAAGACACAAACGTAGCACAAAGGAAAAAGAGACTGACAAGGGTAGGGAGGTGCAGGATCAACTGATTACAATGTCAAAACAAGGGCAGAGAGGTGCAGGATCAATTGATTTCAATGTTTTATAGTCTTTTCTTAGCAGTGTTAACCATGCACTTTTTCACTTAGGGTGTGTGTGTAAAGTGTGTAATTTTTAATTTTTAAACCCAAATGTTTATAGAGAAAATAAAAAGTGTGTTGTATAGCTACAAATAAACCTGCAAAAATAGAAAATAAAAAACTAGTCTATAACTGAGTAAAAAACTAATCAAAACACACTAAAATAGCCGATATATCTAAGGTCAGGAGGGACGGGGATCTAAAGGACAAAATCTGTTGGAAATTGGTGTAGAAGTAGCAACATATGAGAGGAAAAATTGTTGTAAAAAGAGGTGGCGAAAGGCCATCTCTAGGAGGGAAACATAGTGAACCCTAGAGGAAAACCAAAACAAAGCTAAATGAGGTGATTTGGATGGATAACAAGATGATCTGAAACGGATCTGAAGGTGAGGTATCAGATATGAAAAAAAAGGTTGAAGACTCTGAATTTTCAGACAACCTGCAACATAAAAAACTCTTCCACAAGAAGTGGAGGGTACCGAAGCCCTAGGGGGCTAGGTTCCCACTTATTGAGAAAAACAGAAAAATTACAGGTCCAAAATAGGTGGAGACAGAGGTCATACAACCCTAAACAGAGGCTCAAACAAACCCATAAAACTTTCAGAAAAATTTCCGCAAAACGTTCAGGTCGTAGTTTTTGACCTGTTTTCAGTAGAGGTCACAGTTTTTGGGCTGAAAGGTGCATCCTGAGGGTCTAGTTCACAGTTTTTGGGAAAAAAAGTGTGACCTACACTTCCGACACTCTCAGTGGCAGATTTCAAAAAAATTTGTCGTCTCAGCTACGGCTGATGTCTGTCACCTGCGCAATAGGTCCGAAACACACAGAAGTTAGAATTTTTACTGTTTTAGGGTTTTATAGGTTAAAAACAACATCAAGAAAAGAAAAAAAACAAGGGGCTAAAGAGAAATTCTAGGGTTTGAAGTAGCTGGGTATGCAAGAATCAGATAAATGATAGCAGTCGTAATCATAAACCTGTGTGGAGTCACCAATTGTTAGTATGAATATTAATTCCAAACGTACGAAAAAATACCAATTTAGTTGTGCATAACCAACAGCGCTAACAGTAGAGATGACTGCCAATATCTTCAGATCTGCAGTTAGGTGATCAAGATAAATGCTGGAAAAATCTAGATCTATACATTAGAAGACATTAAACAGTAGAAAAAACAAGATTTACTCCATGCATCCAATGAACAAGACAAGAATACGTTGAATGAATATTTATTAGGGGCACTTGGGAGGAAAACACAGGAGGGTGTTCCCATTTCTCCTCAAAAGGATGGGTTCTTGTAAGTCATCAGCACTTCAGATCTAAAATTCCTCTCTCTTGATGGTGTAGAAAACCCAGAAAAAAATGATAGCAAAATATGACTATGATGGTGGATCAATAGTCAGACCAAAAGTATAGATCCATAGTGATATTTAGGCAACAAAAGGTGATAAATGAATGGAAAAACCCTTCTCTTTATAACAAAATATTGAGTTAGTCTAGATATTGGTGCATAATTAAATATTATTAACCAAATCAAGATCCAACTTTTCAGGAATATTTTATTATATTTGTTGGAGGGAAAAGGAATTTGACTTAGGTTAAATCCCTTTATTTGTAAATAATAAATAAATAAATTATTTATTTATTATTTTAAGGATGTGGTTGAGTAATAATCAAATAAATAATTATTTATTTAATTATTTATGGGTGATTTAGTCATATTTAAAAAATAATATTATTTAAATAAGGTTTAAATAACTATTATTTAGGAAATAATAATATAAATAATGATTTATCTAATTAATTTCCTTGTTTTGGGTTAAATATAACCAAGAATATTAATCAAACTATTGTTTAATTAATTATTCCTTGAGGAAAATCCAACAAATGTAGATTTATTTAATATTTCCTCATGGGGTTTCCTGTTTAGACCATAAACATCTTAATAAAGGTGGTTTACTAAGTTATTTTTATAGTGAAAGCAATTTTACTTAAGGTAAAATTGGTCTTACATGGTGTACTTGGATCCATCTAATGATAATAGGTTAGATGACCAAAAAATGGTGTAACACTTTGACACATAGGTTTTGGAGTTTATATGCTATTGTACCATGATTTATAGGAGCCTAGCTATAATAAATGTGAAATGGAAGCAAACCAAAAACAATAAAATGAAATTTAAGCAAGCTAGCTAAAATTCATGAAGTAAAGTAGCTATAATGGCACAAAAATATACATAAATACTCAAGAGAGAGAGACTGACGCGAATGGGTTGGGCCCTAACTCACAAGCTCAACTCTCTGAAACTAAATCAGTGAAGGAAAAGCTGAATACTCATTTTATTGTAGAAATAGTCTAATTACATAATCATGAAAGTCTCAAAAGTCTATCAAAAGAGTTAAGAGTCTACTAGCTTCCTCAAAAATTCAAATCCTAATGAGCTCTTGCTATTGCCAATTTAACCTAAAGGGTAGCTACCAAAAACACCCTTAAAGGTAGGTGATGTGTCCCCTTCGACTGTAAGAGAAGTGGAGCTTTGGTGCACTTGATCTTCCATGTGATTGGTTGCATTTTATTTTGAGTTATTATAGGGAATATCAAGGATCCCTTGGTTGCCTTTAGGAGTTAAGGAGGTCGAAAACCCTCCTATAATCTCCCCTTGTTGTCTTCTTTGAGCTTTGATTGCCCAATCTTTAAAAAAATGGATTATTTTTGTGATTGTCGTGAATTTAACCCATATTAGGCATTCAAAGTATGACAAGCCTTAGTCACCATCTACACTAAACAACATATAACCATAATGTAATTAAATGTGAGAAAGAGAGACTAATAAGGATAAAAATGCAACAATGAACCCCTCCAATTATACCTGATGTTGGGTCCCATTATTTTAGGCTATGCTAGAGTAGGCTAGAGTAGGCTAGGCTAGGATAGTGTAGGTTAGGCTATGATAGAGTAGGTTATAGAAGGCTAATCTAGGAAAGTATGGAGTAGGCTAGGGTAGCATAGAGTGGGCTATGCTAGAGGAGGTTAGGCTAATCTAGGCTAGAGAAAGCTAGGCTAGAGTAAGCTAGAGTAGACTAGGCAAGGCTAGGCTAGGCTAGGCTAGGGAAGAGTAGACTAGCCTAGGCTAGAGTAAGCTAGGCTATGATAAAGTAGGTTAGGCTAGGCTAGGCTAAGACAGGCTAGAGTAGTTTAAGATAGTCTAGCCTAAGCTAGGGTAGACTATAGCAGGCTAGGATACACTAAGCTAGGCTAGAGTAGTCTAGGATAGGGAAAAGTAGGCTAGGAAAAAATAAATTAGGTTATGCTAGAGAATGCTAGAGTAGGCTAGGGTAGGTTATAGTAGGTTAGGCTAGGTTATACTAGGATAAGCTATAATATGGTAGGAAAGAGTAGGTTATGCTAAGCCAGAGTAGGATACAATAGAATAGGCTACACTAGAGTATACTATGCTAGATTAAGCTAGGCTAGGTTAGGTTGAGCTAGAGTAGGTTAGGCTAGGCTTGACTAGAGTAGGTCAGACTATGCTAGGCTAGCCTCAACTAGAGTAGGTTAGGCTAGGCTCAGCTAGAGTAGGTTAGGTTAAGCTATGCTAGTGTAAACTACACTATGCTAGGCTAAAGTACACTATGCTAGGAAAGAGTAGGCTAGAGTAGGCTAGGTTAATCTAGGCTTGGCTACTGTAGGTAAAAGTAGGCTAAGATATAGTAGGCTAGGCTAGGAGAGGAGAAAGCAGACTAGGCTAGGAAATGATAGATTAGGCTAGTCTAGAGTAGTGTAGGATAGAGTTGGCCAGGGTCGAAAACAATAGGCAATGTTAGGAGAGGATAGACTGTGCTAATATAGGCAAGGGTAGGATATAGTTGGCTAGTTTGGTAGTGTATTTGGTGCATGGGTGGACGAAATAAAATGTGCTTAATAGGGAGGTTTCTTTCCTACATGAAAGTTGCAGGTCAATTGGTTTTATCAAATGTTAGTGGAACAATTTCAACATTTAATAAGCTAAGTTGAATGGAAACATAACATGCTACATAAGCAAAGAAAAAAAAATAAAACAACATCTACAAGAAACACGCTCAATCAAGAAAGCACACTAATAAATCAACAATGGAGTGCTCTCTCCCTTTATTAGGTTTTGGTAGTAGTAGAAGATAGAATGCTAAATCTCTTATAGTGGATCCTTAGAGCTATGGAGCTCCAATATACAAGACAAGTAGGTATCTTCCCCTCAAGCTTTTAGCAAGCCTCTCATCCCTCTCAAAGAATGGTAGATCAATGGATGCGTAGTGAACTCTTCTCTCTTGGATTGAGGTATTGGATGGCCAACAACTGAATCCTTCCACTCCTCTTGCTTCTCGACAACACAAGATGGTTTGCTATTGATAAATTTGGCGAGCATAACAATGTGCTCTCCTATTTCTCTTCCCATGCCTAGGTTCTATAGATAAATTTCAAATTTTCCCTCCCTCTCTTGGTACGAGATGGACATTGACAGAAGAGTGGGGGTATGATTCCTTTGTGTGCTATACTAAAGCCTCAAGGTCGCTCAAAAACGGCTATACATGGCTAGCTTGAGTGAGAATATTTTTCTCCAAGCGTGACAAGTGGTCCTAGATGGTGGCTTTCTGCATCCTTAGGACTGCACAACTATTTGAGTATATCCACGATGATCTTCGTAGCTATCAAATAAAAAGTCACAATGATCGCCCGAGGTCAGTGCCTCCTGTGTGCAGTTCAATAAATTTTCATGTTTCACCTTAGAAAAAGTTAAAATTTTCAGCTCCTGTACCATATTTCATCCCTAAAGATGTTTATTTGTACCTTCTGCTTGACATTTTCTAATGTTGTTTTCTTGTACGATTTTCCAGTGTTAATAGTTTCCCCCTAATGTATGAGGTCTAGGAAGAAATCTATAGTTGAAATACATTATATTTTTATTTTCTATGTAATCCTTTAGAGAGAGAGAGAGAGAGAGAGAGAGAGAGAGAGAGAAAGATAGATAGAGAGTAAATTTCTTGAAAAATGAGGTTGGAGACCCCTTGGTATTAGTAAAAGAGATATCATGCTCTCTTGGAACCCTACAAGAGATCAAATATATATAATATTTCTATGAGGTGGGCATGTGTCATGCTCGTGATGTTTTGACGAGTTAAGTTTATATGATAGATAGTGGTTCTGTCTATGTCACTTATGTGGTAGTGACCTAATGTTGGTTGATGACGACGGTTTTTTATGCCCTCAGGGGCATTTTTTTTCTTTTAAAGAAGGTTAAATGTGGTGGCTAGATGCATAATCTTGGTATGGAATGTTTGTTTATAACAAGTTCTCATTGTATGCATGGGTTTGTGACTGTTACGGACCTTCTCATGTAAGAATTGTTGAAAGAGATGCTTTTGAGTTCATGGGTCTTCGATGAATTCTGAAAGAGTGTAATCGTTCTAAAGTACGATAGCATATTCGAAATGAAAATTTATTTTGAAATCGAATCTCAAGAGGATCAATGACATAAATGGGAAATGATGATTCCCATAGTTCCATTTGTGGATGCCCCTATTGAAGTGAGGAACCATCAGAGGTACTACCTCCATGGAAAATGGTTGCTGAAGTTGACAAGAAGGAAAAAACAACCTACTGAGATGCGTACTGATGCAAGGGGCCAGGGTATCTAATGTAGCATAACGGGGTGTGATAGGTTAACTTAGGCATGATGAAAATAAATGGTTGTAACTGATGATGGTATTCTAGTAGCCCGAGGTCAGAGCTTGTAAATGCAAGTGGTGACAGTCATAACTATATATGGTGAGGGAATCCCTGGAGTTGGTAGGACATCCAGGGTGGGTGTGTGGTTGTTATGAGTATCATGGTAGGGTGTGGTAAAGAATAGGTAGCTATAATCAAGGATGATTAGGGACTACTTCCAGGTGATAAATGTGAATGGATGGGTGGGATTTCTCTCCTATCAAATATTTTTACACTTTCCAAATGAAGATAGAATGGGTTTGGATGTATAAGAACGAAGATGGGTGCTCGTATAAACATGAAAATAATCCATCACTATGGTGTGAGGAGGGTTTTTTGCTGAGGGTGGGGGCCCCATCAGTTGGTCTTGGTGTGAGAGTGATGAAGTGGATGAAAAGTCTCATAGATGGATTATACTAATGGGGATGTGGTAGGCCAAGTGCAAGACGCGATGGTGCGTATTTGATCTGCTTATGAGAATGGTAGTCTGGGAAAGGGGTTATATCGTGACATGGGTAAAAAATGACTTGATGGATGATGGATGAATGAACATGAAGTTCTTTCCGTACTTGGATGTTATGGCCATGGCTACAGACAGTTGGTGTATGGTCTACTTGAGTGATGGATTTCATGGAGGGTGGGGCTCCACTAACCTGTGAGAACATTTATCACGTGTGAGGTGACGTGGTAATAAACATCGTCAGGTGGATGGAACCTATGTTTGATCTCTATGGAGAAATGATTTCAGGATATGAAAAGCTTCTTTGGGGATCATATCCTGCTAGGGATAGAATGATACCTACTCTTGTACCTTTAGTGGCTGGGGAAACAAGTGATTTGGCGTGCTTGTAATACCTACAACCAATACCCCAAGTAAAAGGATATTTTTTATTCAAACATATTGAAAATAATTTTGAGTGGAAAGTGGTAAGGGAGGGCATACCTATTGTGACTGAAAACATGAATTTTTCTAAGGCATGGATGTATGAAGCATATTTTGAATGGATGAGGTGTTTATCACTATGTTTCTTGTGGTTTTTCAATTGGGAATTCTGAGCTCTGGTTACGGGCTGTCGAATAATGAAAAAGGGAGATATATAGGCCAATATTGCTCATTTTAATTCATTTGTGTTGTTTGAGATTTCTAGGTCAGAGCTCAGCCCTTGATGTTCATCCTTTCTTGTTGTTACAGTCAACATGAGTACCTGGGATTTGCATCATCGATGTTAGGTAGGGCCCTCAATGTCCTGCTTTTCAATTCTATTATTTTTTCCCTCGGGGGATCCATACAAATATAATTTGTATGGATTACCTACCTATATTTTTCCTCGACCACACGGGCGATCGAGGCTGAGCTGTGTAGACCTCACAGAAAAGGAAGCTTTCCCACGAGGTCATTTTTCTTCGCAAAACTTTTGTGCGATGATGAACGCGTATGTATCTCATATAGATGCACACTCATCGTTCCGGTGTAGAAAACAACAACGATGATGGGAAAAAGTTTTGAACTTTTTTGGTTTCTTGATTTTAGACACTGATTTTTGGTTTTTTATATGGTAACAGGATGTTGTGGCATGAGCAGGATTGAACTAACCTTCGGATAGCTGTGGCGCAGGAGGCCAATTTCTGGAGGCTCTTGGAGCAGTGGGGGTTGCTCAAATTCTTAGAGAGAAACATTTTGAGATCACAGGATAGTCTTCTTCATTTCCTAGTCTGTTTCTAGAACAGGGGAAGACAAGTGATGGTTTTGTGGTGTAGTGATGTCATTATCCATCCAGAGACATATGTTTAATTTGTGAATAGCTTACTTCCTCAGGGTGAGGATCTACCAAGCAGACTCCATTATGGGAGTGTGAGTATCTCACACTGGGTTAAGGAGGACTATGGTCTTGACCCATTCACACTGGGTTGCGTCCTTATTGACTCTATGAACAACTTAGCTAAGAGGGGTGCCTTGGTGATGATTGTTCACTTGACAGGGTAGTTGTCAACCAATAGGGCATCTGCAGCTCATATTAATGCCTTGCATGGCTCCGGGCCAGTCACTTCTATGACAGGGCATGCCATGTGTACAATGGCATGGAATCATAGTTAGGGATGGTTTGGGGAGGATCTTCAAGGGTTTTTACTTACACAAGCATATTATGCAGTACCATGTTTGAGAGGGTAGTGGTGCTCTGAAATTTTGTGCCAATGCCCATTGGTCCTTGTAGGGATCCTTGGATGTGGTAGTGGGCACCAGTGATGCCTTGTGCTAGAGGAGGGGAGGCTAGTCATTATTGAAAAGCGACCATTAAGAGGTGAATCTATAGATTTTCCTAGACTATCCATACTCAGTGATGGATTTCGAGGCGTACCTAGCTATGGGTCTTCCTGTTGGCTATGTATGGGGTCTAGCAGGTATGAACTTTGATTTTTTATAATTTTTTTGAGTATTTTTATGATGTATAGATTGATATGTTTTTTATGGTGAAACTAATTCTACTCTTGTTTCTCTTACAGATGTGGGGGTGGCGAGGTCTCCTCTTTCCCACTTGGTGTGGCATAAGCCACCGTGGAGGGTCCTAGGTGGGGTCGTTCAGGCCCGCGCTGGGGGGCAGGGAGATGGTGCTGGCCCTTCATGGTAGGGTTATAGTGTTATAGCTGCTGGAGGGGGTGCTTCCCTACTTGCCCATATTGAGGCAGCTAAGGCTCGGGCGGAGTGATTTAAGGAGTAGATTTAGTCGACTCATGGAGTCGGTTAGAGAGATTGAACTAGGGTATGCCAACCCGAGGCTATTTTTACGACCTGGATGACACATGGCTTGAGACCCTGTTGGATCGAGAGAGGGTGCATCGACTGACATTGTGTCATGTGGTAGTTGCAGTTTTAGCTGCTACACGTGTACTACCACCGGGTGCAGCCATGGGTTTAGAGGACCCACCTAGCGAGGCTCATCCCTAGGGATTTGTATGATCAGGGAAAGCACCCAATATGAGGATGCTTCCCTATTTTGATGACTTGTATCTATATATATATATATATATATATATATATATATATATATATATATATATATTGATTGACGTTATGGTCAAGGACTTAAATTTTACATTGTGACTCACATTTTTTGGTATATATATGCGAGATGTGTATTTTTTCGGCTCTTATGATGTGTTTATGAATATTTTATTCATGGATGTTATGTACCTATGATGGATATCTATGTTTTCATGTTTTTTTTTCCTATGGATGATGATTTATATAAGATGCATTCAAATATAGGATGTGATTAGCTATGCAATCAACTATCTCTTTTTGATTTCTTGGTATATGTGTGAATGTAATATAATAAAACAGATGACTTAATCATTGTGCATGAAAATACTTCCTAAATAGTTGTGAATCTTGTACTTCAAAATATTGTTTTAACTGTGAAACCACTAGCTAGGAATCAAGGTAGACTTGTATATAGCGGATGTGTTGGTTGGAGGCATCACTCAACATCCCGATGATTGCATAATATTCTTCCAGATTATTGGTAGCTGATCTGATGCATACTTCACTAATAAAGAATGGTGATCAGTCGGGATAGTATATGGCTGAGGTGGTTGCTGCCATATTTTGTGACCATTGTGAGGTTCCATCAACGAATCCAAAATAGTGGATGGGGAGATGATCCATCTGTGACACTAAATAATTTTTTAGAAAAATACTTCGATGATTGTGATCATCTCAAAATCATATGCTACATGCATCTTATCCCTAAGACTGAGACTTCCTGCCCTTAAAGGTGAATTTTTTTGAGGTAGAGCCCATTGACGGAGTTAGCTAGGCATGTACTATTGGGTTTTGACGTGATGTATGCTCCCTTGAGGAGGCAATGTTGTATGATGTAAGGAAATTTCCATACTATTTCAAACTTCCCGTGTTCTAATTCCTCTTTTGCAACATCATATTGGAGCACTAACTCTCCCTCAGTAAATGAGCCAAGGGGTGATGTTGCGATTGAATGATGCTTTTACCCATTTTTTATGTTCCTCATTATGTTGGAGCCACTTTCTTAGATTTTCATCGACGATTTGTAGCTGAACCAACCATTTCTCTAAAGGTTGGGTAACATCGAGCAGTTCGACAGTTGCATGTAAATTGGGGATTTCACGTTCAATGGGAATCACTACTTCTATTCCGTACAAGAGTTGTAAAGGTGTGAATCCTGTTGAGGTTTTAAATGTTGTGTGATATGCCCACATTGCTGAAAAAACAATATGGTGCCAGTTTGTCTTATTGTTGTTGACCATACGTTGTAACATTGTTTTAAGAACTTTGTTGACAGCTTCTACATCTCCATTGGACTGGGGGTAGTATGGCTACGTGAAATCATGTGTGAATCCTAGGTGATGGGATAGCTCCTGGAATATTTCATTTTCAAAATTCTTTCCATGGCTAGACACTAACTCCTTAGGCACATCGAATTGTACAATGACATGGTTGAAGCGAAGCCATGTTGTGGTTTCTGACGTGTTGTCATATGTAGGCATGGCTCTTGCACACTTGGTAAAATAGTCGATGGCTACAATGATGTAATTTTGGTTTCTATATGATGCAGGGTTGGAAGTCGTGAAGTTGATTCCCCATTTACAGAATGGCTGGGCTACAATGACTGGGTGTAGAGGAGCTGGAGGTGCTCTTGCCTTGTGGGTAAACCCTTAGCATCGCTCACACCTTTTGACTACTTGAATGCAATCGTGGAATAAGGTGTGCCAGAAATAACCTACCCATAGAAATTTTTGGGTGGTATCAGGCAACCTAGTGGAATATGTGACTTTGATCATCACGAGTGATCTTGGGGTTGAAATTTTGGGTTCGTAAAAAGAAGAGGATATCGCCATACCAAGGTCTATCATTCATCACTAAAAATAAATGTTCATATGGTAATGAATCGTTGACTGGGAAACTTTTGTCTGACTTGGGAGGTCATTGGTGAACTCAGTTAAGGTTAAAGATTTTTTTCTCTTGGGGGAGCCAAACTTCAATTTTAATTCTTACAGTATGAATACCCAATGAGTGTATTTGTGGTTCATCACATGATGAGTTAGCAGGTATCCCATGGGGTTGGTAGCTTGTACAACTATTGTATTTCACAGGATGATGTAATGTTGGAGTTTTTTTACTGCATGTACAAGGGATAGAGAAGTTTTTTCTTCAGGTTCATATCTTAAATTGGTGCCACATAGTTTTTTAATGATGTAATAGATTACATGTTGTTTATCATATGGTCTATCTTGGACTAAAACCCCTGTTATGGCGGTATCTTATGCAGAGAGGTATAGGGTGTAATTTTTTTCATAGTTTGGTGGGCTGATCAAGGGAGCTAGAGATAATGTATCTTTTAGTGCCTGAAATTATTTTTGAGATTATTCATCCCAATTAAATGGAATATCCTACCAGAGTAGGCGTAGTAATCCTTGTGCACAAGTGGCGTAGTATGGGACAAAACATCTCCAAAAATTGGCTTTCCCCTATAAGATTTAGAGTTTCTTAAGGGTTTTTGTTGGTGGCATCTCTTTGATTTCCTAGACCTTTACGAGGTCCACTTTGATCCCTTGTTTGGATACAATAAATCCGAATAGTTGACCTGCATTGATGTAGAAGATGCACTTGAGAGGGTTCAAGCGTAGGTTTTAATGTCAACATCTTTGGAATACCAGCCGTAAATCTTACAAATGATCAATTTTTTTCTTGGATCGAACAATGAGGCCATCCAAGTAAGCTAAGAGTAGGTGAGCTAGGTCATGGAGGATATAATTCATGGCCCGCTGGAAGGTGGCTCCAGTGTTTTTAAGAGTGAATGGAATAACTTGGTATGTGAATCTGGCACAAGGGGTAGTGAATCATCTCTTGTACCGATGTGTGTGTTGGATTTGAATTTGGTTATACCATGATAATCCGTACATAAAGGACAGGGCCTCATGACCGGCAAAAGCATCAGTCACTTCGTCAATAAACGGGGTAGGGTAGTTGTCCTTGGGACAAGATTTGTTCAAATCATGAAATTCAGTGCAGATTCAAATGGTGCCCTAATTTTTCATGGCGGGGATAGGGTTGGAAACCCACGATGTGTAAGCGATTGGGTAGATGAACCCAACTTTGTGAAGCTTATCAATCTCTTGCTCAATCGCTTCTACCTTAGTGGGTGCAATTGACATTTTTTTCGGCACACTGGTGGAATGTCAGGCCAGGTGTCATTTTGATGCTCTATGATAGAGGAGCTA
This sequence comes from Pinus albicaulis, assembly GCA_034641835.2. Taxonomy (NCBI): domain Eukaryota; kingdom Viridiplantae; phylum Streptophyta; class Pinopsida; order Pinales; family Pinaceae; genus Pinus; species Pinus albicaulis. Next base: position 123,374,918 of record CM076573.1, read on the forward strand.
AGCCATGGAATTTCCAAATAATGATGGGGTGCAGGCTACCTCAGAGTAGACTACCTTGCGTTAGGCTTACTTGGCTCTAGACTAGTTATATACAGGTATTGGGTAACCAACAAGCATATGGTATCCAACAAGGGGCGTACCTAGGATATGTAAGTATAGTGTCGAGTCTGATGGTTGCCTTGAAAAACCAAACAAGAATGTATTTCCTTGGTACTTTGTTTCCCTTGGAATACTAGAGTGATCGGGTACCATTTTAGGAATGATTCTAGGTCTGGGCATTGGGTGACCAAGTGGTTACCTGCATCGCATAATGAGTAGGTTGGACTTATCTGTGGAGGGAATTTGGGGGTGATGATGTGCCCCTTTGGCCATTTTTCTATTGATATGAAGAAAATGGACCTAATTGCAACATTTTCTTGAGTTTTCGAACTCTCCACGAATTCTGAATTTGATCCTTCTACTATGGTGAGGCGTATTATGGCTTGGCGTAAAAACTTTAACGTCAAATGGAATCGGTGGATGTAAGGACATCGATGAATTGGGTGGTTTCCTGAACACACTTGACACGAATACTAGACTTCTTGTAATTTTTCATTGTATATGGGGTTGATAGGATACCACCTCTGAAATAGCTTTAGGGATGCATAGTCAGCAATGAAGTGATCTCGTTCATCACAGAGTGCGTAGAGCTGGAGAGGAGCTTGAGGGTGATAAAAAGGGGGAGGTGGTCGTTCAAGTGTCTGCCTCTCCTTAGACACATATAATATGGTCCTTGTTGGATCCATCCTTAAAATGGTAGTGATGTTCATGGATTCCATGTTTGATCTGGCTAAGTCATAATTTTCAGGGATGAATCATCGCATGAAATCCAACATAGACCAAAACCTATTGATGTGGGGAAAATAGTGCATGTGATGGTTTCTTCAACAAATATGACATGTATTTCATCTATGTAAAACTATCTTTAGGTAATGTGAGGGATTTGATACCAACGGGTAAATGCCCTTAATTAGGGACACTGTGTGACTAAGTGGTTAGGCCCGTCGCATAGTGCGCAAAATGGGGTCGACTGAGTGACCTCTTTTTTCCTTCTTTTGTCTGGTTGAGTGACTATGTACATGCAAGATGTAGGCTCCTCTCCTAGGTATAATATGGTTCTAGGCTCTCCATCATCCATTTGCATGGGTGGATTTGAGGGGTCCTGTTGGTAAGATTTCTTTAGGGCCTGCAGGGCATCCCTGTACATGGAATCTCTAAGAAATGGTGGGTATAATGCCCATAACGATCGCATAAGGTGCATGCATGGTTGGTGCAAAATTATTTCGCTTGGTTTTTCATGACATGTTCCCTTCTATCGGAACTTGAAGTTGTGGCATTTCTTTGGTTGTGTAGAAGAGGTTTTAATTCATCTAACTCCGAGAAAATGTTAATAGGATGGGCTATGATATCACATAATGCAAAACACTATAATGTTCTAGGTATTTTTGGGTTTTCAACTTGCTTCCCCTTTTTATTTTTTTTATTGGTCGCTTTAGCTGGTGCTACTACGGGTGCTTTGTTAACCACTAATTATTCCTAACGAGTGATAGGGGTTAATGCTATACAAGTGATGCTAGGACTTTCTAGCATGTCTGGGGGACCTAATACCACATGGTTATTGCAAAAGCCATGTTTGGTAATGTTATAGTTTCCATGACCTATTTAGACACAAAACCAGTTGGGGTTTGAAAAATGGCATAGGGTAGGAATGTCGGGCTAGTGGCCTCGGTCTCTCCATTACAGGTCTCCATATTCGGGATTTTTTTAGCGTTTGATGATAGCATCATGCACACTGGTGCCCCAATTATTTATGGGGTTGCCTCTAGTATGATAGGGGGATCTCCTATAAATGATCCTAGGATTAATGATGCTTTGAATTGGTTGGGGCCAAATTACGTGTATTGCGTAAGTGGTTTCGTGGTTTTGTCCACGTAAGGTAAAAAAAACATTGAGAGTTGTCACGGGTTTCTTATCATAGTATGTAAGCTAGTCAATGTTGATGATCTGATATTTATGGGGGAACGTCATCACTCGAAAGACAGAGGATTTTATTGCAGTCATGGTATACATATAACTCCGCCAAAGGAGTATATTTTATTCTAGCTACACGTAAAAGACTTCAATGTCTATAAGAATGGTGTTTCCAACTAGGTTTACAAGTACATTCTGATATAGGCCAATGGGAGCTTAAGGTCAACCGTCATATGCTCTAACTATGATGTCGGATGCTTTCAATTAAGGTGATCCTAAGTTTTGCTAAATGGTTTTGGACATGATGCATGTAGATGCTCCTTTGTCAATAAAGCATTGGTGTATCGTGATGTTTTAGACTAACACCGGTATTTGGAAGGAGACCACAGAAGGAAACACAGGGCTTTCTTTGTCTAGTTCAAAAGCCATTAGGTGTGAATTAGAAGGGTCTATTCCACCTAATGCGGAAAGTAAGGCTTTCCACTGTTTCTGGCATGCATGTAAGACTTCTAAGGCTGACATGTCAGTGGGTGATTGTGCTAAATTTTCCACTATGATATAGTTATGTGCAGCTTTTGAGTACTATCCTACACATATGGTTGGCCCCTTGACCACTTTCGGAAGGGTTTCTATAGGTACTTTATATATGGTCAACGGTGCAGTAGGTGCACCTGTGTTCATACCTAATGGATTGGTCTCCGAAGGGTCGTCATATTTCCTATTCCTTGTTTGGAAGAACATTTATTTTCCATTTGTGTAAATATCATGGTTGTTACTTCCAGTATCATTTTTGGGTGGTTTTTTTTTTTGGGTGTTAACCAATCCTTGGTGGTGGAAGGGCTCTTGCGTTACAAAATTTTTGTGTGTAGGGCCCTCTTGTCCACGATTACCCTCAAGTTTTTTTAATTCATAGAGTTCAGGACAGTGGTGAGTGTAATGGCCATACTCACCACATATGGCACAAGTATGGTTTTTCCTTATACTAGGCATATTTTTCTTCCCTTGGGAGTTATTTTTTTGCTCTTGGTTTTGATTTCAGTTGGGGTTGCCCACAAACTGAGATCACGGGGGCGTTACTGGTTACTACCCCCCTATCCTGAGTCTCCCTTTTGTTTATTCCTCAGCATATTTTTTGCAGTGTTAGGAAGGTTATTGTGGTTCTCCTAGTCATAATACTAGTGTTGTTGAGATTGAGAAGGTTTCACTAAGTTCACCGATGCATTTTTTTGCAGTGCTGGTTTCTATGCAAGGAAAGGAGAATATTGGTTCCCATGTCCTTGGTTGGTATATGATTGGACGGGGGCATCTCTTCCATCAGCGTTTCTATCTCAGTACTGGGTCCCCTGCGAGGGAGGGTACATCCCTACCTATTGTTGATGATATGGTGTCACCCTATTCATCATACTCTGTAGAGGTGTAGATTGACTTTGGTGGTAACCAGGTTGCGTCACGTTCTATGTAGAATCATACAAAAAATTGTGGGTATTAGATACTGGTGAATAGGTGACCTTGAGTCACTGACATCGTATATTGTAGTCTAGCTGCATGTACAAGACTTCAATGTCTATAAGAATAGTCTTTCCATCCAGGTTTATAGGGACATTCGGACATAGGCCAATGGGAGTTGAAGGTCAACCGTCGTATGCTCTAACCATGATGTCGAATGGTTTCAATTCAGGTGATCCTAACTTCTGCTAAATGGTTTTGGAAATGATGCATGTATATTCTCCTTCGTCAATAATGCATTGGTGTATGGTGATGTTTTAGAATAACACTGGTATTTGGAAGGAGACTAGAGAACTAAAAATGGGGCTTTCTTTGTCTAGGTTAAAATTCATTAGGCATGAATTAGAATGGTCGATTCCACCTAATGTGGAAAGTATGGCTTTCCACTTTTGGAAGGGTTTCTATAAGTACTTTTTATATGGTCAACGGTGCATTAGGTGCACCTATGCTCATACCTAATGGGTTGGTCTCCGAAGGGTCGTCATATTTCCTATTCCTTTTTTGGAAGAACATTTATTTTCCGTTTGTGTAAATATCATGGATGTTGCTTCTAGTATCAATTTTGGGTGGCTTTTGTTATTGGGTAATAACCACTCCTTGGTGGGGGAAGGGCTCTTTCATTACAATAGTTTTCTATGTAGGTCCACCATGTCCACGGTTACCCTCAAGTTTTTTCAGTTCAGGGAGTTCGGGATAGTGGTGTGTGTAATGGACATACTCACCACATAAGCCACAAGTATGGTTTTTCCTTAGACTAGACCTCTTTTTCTTCCCTTGGGATTTATTGTTGGCTCTTGGTTTTGATTTCAGTTTGGGTTTCTCACAGACTGAGATCGCGGGGGGCGTTGCTGGTTACTACCCCCCTTTTCGGAGTCTCCCTTTTGTGTATTCCCCAGCATATTTTTTGAAACGTTAGGAGGGTCATTGTGGTTCTCCTAGTCATAATACTGGAACTGCTGAGATTGGGAAGGTTGCACTAAGTTCACCGGTGCATTGTTTTGTAGTGGTGGATTCTATGGAGGGAAAGGAGAATATTGTTTTCCATGTCCCTGGTTGGTATATGATTGGAGGGGGGCATCTCTTACATCAGCATTTCTATCTCAGTACTGGGTCCCCTACGAGGGAGGGTACATGCCTACCTATTATTGATGATATGGCGTCACCCTATTCGTCATACTCTGTAGAGGTCCAGATTGACTTTGGTGGTAATGAGGTTTCCTCACGTTATATGTAAAATCATGTGAAAAATGTGGGTACTAGATACTGGTGCTGACCTTGATTTAGTGACCCAATCAGATCGTCTGCAATATTTGATGTGCTTGATAAATCTCTATAAGTTTGCAAGTGTGGGGCGTTAGGCAGGAAATTATGAATGTATCCTCACTAGGTGTACATTATTTAGACGTGCTAGGATTTGCAAATAGCTTCATCCTCAGAGGTAGGTTTTTGTGTCTCCATGTATTTTGAGATCTCTGCTATGAGAGTTTTCAAAAAAAAGTTTGGAAAAACTCTATCATCGAGTTTTGCTTTGCCCAAACTATGACATTGTCGCCACTCATGGAGATGGTCCGATATATGGATAGCTAGCATTTGTTTAAAATGAGCCATTCCCTAATCATGGTGAATGGGTAGCTAAAAAGAAGTGATGGATGTAGTAGTGAGGGCGCTAAAGGTTCCATGTGAAGCAGAAGGCTGCTCAGCATACCATTTCATTGCAGGCCCAGTTAGGGTGCATTGAAACAATCTCAGCGATATAGTATCGTCAATGATATTATTAGGTGAACACCACTAGTAGAAAGTCATAATATGATTTCCTGGGTTTTCTGTTTGCGTCCCTTTGAATTTTGGTATGTCCGAAGGGATTTTCGTGGGCATGAAAGGCCAATTAAGGCCATGCACGATGGGGTCATTAGTAAAATTTGATAGATCTGGAAGGTTTAGTGATGCTAAAAAAGGTAATTGAGTTTTGATAGCCATTTTTTACTGTGGAAACAAAAGTATCTAAGTGTATTGGTTTATGGGGGGTGTGTGGGGAAGATGACCCTTTGGCATAGCCTGTTGAATATTTTTCTGACTCCCCAATGTAGTAGCACTCCTATGCCCTCTGGGGGGTTGTGGGAGGAGTTGAGTGTGGTGACACTACTGGGGTTTCCACTGGTGAGGTGTTCAGTGACCCCTGGGGGCTTCCAATCAGAGCTGCCCCGATAAAGGATGAACTGATATTGGTGGTGGCGTGTTGTCTTTGATGCCTAAATGGCTAGATACCTAGCAGTCCTCCCTCTAATGGTGGGAGGTCAAAAAAATTCCTAGATCGATGAGGTCCCGATAAGTCTATTATGGTGTCGAATAGCTTAATCTTGTAAATAGTTTTGGTTTACTGAGAGGAGTATTATTATCAAAACAAATATGACCACGTGCATAAAAAAAGAACAAAAATAAAAGGTACATTTTCCTTTATATTAATACTATGTGATCAAGCAAAAAAAATTTATTGTTTGGTTGTTTTGTGTATGTGTCCTTACACTCTCCAATGTAAATGGGCCTTGCAAAGCTCTCTTCTAATGGGTACTGGGGCTAATGTCTGGAAATAACTAGCAACACCTTCCAGAAGCTAAAGAATCGATGAAGGTAATGGTAACAGGATCTAGTGCTATATGCACCATCACTTATAGGGAAGGAGACCTTAGATTTTTCCACTAAAGTACTGTCCTCCCATGTGAGTGTTCGAGTCTTGAGATTTTTGGTATTCAACTACCAATACTGAGCACTAGATGGGTCAGGTAGCCCCAAAACATACCACAGGCAATGGGCCTAAGCTTAACCCCCTTTGAAAAATCAACATCTATGTTTTGAAATGTAGAATGACCATGATGGCTTATTGGATGCCTATCCCCGATGGTCCTAACCTGAACTATAATTTATTTTTTGGCCCCTATGGGGATAATATAGCGAGTTCAATTAGTGATTAATTTTATAGAGTCTTAATTTTCTTAGAGTGTGCCTTGGTGAAGTAACTGTAAGAAGAGGGCAAAGGTATCAACACATTGGGTGTTTTTTGGTCCAATGATTACTAATGCTTTGGGTGTGCTTTGGAGTGTAAAATCAAAAGTGTTATGATATGTGTGTATATGCTGATCCTTTACAATCCTTTTCTAATTACAATATGTGTGATTTTTCCTATGCTGATCCTTTACACCTTGCCTAGTTAGACTAAGTTTTGAACTATAGGAAGATGGAAAATTGTCTTAAGAAAGTTTTAATATGCATACCGAAGCTCACCGTGAGGTCTAAGGGTGGTAGAGATTACTATCTTTCTTTTAGACAGTTTAGTCCTGGTCCCAATTCCTAATGAAAAAATGAACTAATCTAATGAAAAAAATTGTAAAAAAATAATTAGATAAATATGTGTGGATGTATGGGCCACTTACTTTTCTGCTAATTACTCTATGTGTTCTATATATTTTACTTAGAAAATAATTTTTCGAACAACAGATGTGGATTGAAGGCCACTTACTTTCCCCTACTTAAACTATTCGTGATTTTCAATAATAAAAAACATAAAAAATTAAAACAACTTAGTTGCTAGGCTAAGCTCTAGCAAATAAGTGTCCTAAGCAGTCACGAAATACTAGAACACAGTGATGGAAAATTTCTTATGTGTCGCCAACACCTTAGAACTGAGAAAATATGAGAAAAACATGTGAAAATTGGGCTTACTTCCTACCGCGTGACTTATCTTCCCATAGGCGAGAAGACCACACGTCTGTCTCAATAGAACACGTGCAGATGGAAGAGAGTCAAAAAGTCTGCCTTTTCTGAGCCAAATTTCTCACTAAGGCTGATTGAAAAGTGCTAAGAGGAAGCAGGAGTGGTCTTGCAGCAAGTCTGAGTAGGAGAGAGTACCTACATCAACAAACATTAGCTCAAAATAAATAATCTAGTGGAGTCGCCATTCCTGTGGTAGTGTATTTGGCACATGGGAAGACGAAATGCAATATGCTTAATAGGGAGTTTTCTTTCCTGCATGCAATTCATAGGTCAATTGGTTAGTCAAATATTAGTGTAACAAGTTCAACATCTAATAAGCTAAGTTAAATGGAAACATAGCATGCTACATAAACAATATTACAAATACAAAACAACACGTACAAGAAACATGCTCAATTGAGAAAACACACTAAATAACTAAAAAATGGAGAGCTCTCTCCCTTTATTAGGTGCTAGTAGTACTAGAATATAGAATCATAACTCTCTTGTAGCGGACCCTTAGGGCTACAGAGCTCTAATATCCAATAAAAGTGGGTCTCTTCCTCTCAAGCATTCAACAAGCCTCTCTTCCCTCTCGAAGGGTGGTAGATTGAAGGAAACATGGTGAATTCTTCTCTCTTGGATTGAGGTGTTGTATGGAAAACAAATAATTCCTTACACTCCTCTTGCTGCTGGAGAAGACAAGTTGGTTTGTGTTGATAAATGCTTGTCATTGATGTCAACCCAAGCAGCACCAGGGGTTACCCTTATCTTGGATGGGAATTTTGAATTGAAAACTTACTCTATTCCAAGTCCAGGATATTTTTAGTGGTTTATACTTGTCGAGATGTTTCCATTTATATATGTCATGCCACGTAATTCTTCACGGTTTGAGAGATATTCGTGTTTGAAGTTAGTAACCCCAATTAGTAGGCTAAAATCCCATGGGGTTGTGGCATGACACTAATCATTGCTTGTGGTCATTGAATACTCAATAATTAATAATTTTTTAAGCTCCTAACATTCCTCCAAGGTTCACTTATTGAATACCCTCTAAACCTAAGAATTTATATAAACTATAACCCTCATATCCTCCTCATGTAATGATTTCATTACTTAAAACTGGTCATCATGGAATTTTCGCTATAAATTTTTTTCTAGAAAGCTTCAGATGCTGAAATCAAAACCCATTTGAGCCAAAATCCTAATTAAGCATGTGCCCTAATTTTAAATATTGGTTCGCTATATTTTTGAAGATATGATCTGAGGAAGTTAGGGTTTTTGCAGGCTCCCGAATTTCATGTCAAACAGGTGGGCTTGGTAAAATCCACATAACTTCCTCTCTGAGAATTGGATTCAAATTTCGTAAGATTTGATAGGAATAGGGTTGAAAATATTTTGTTGAATATCATTTTTAGGACCAAAGGTTGAAACAGTGACATGTGGCACTTCATACAAGTTCGCTCTACTGAACCAGTCTATAATCAGGTCATCGTAGGAGATTAGGCATAAATATTTATTCAAGAATCCAATACTGATCAGACCTATGGGGTTGGAAATAGGACTGGGAGGGATACCACAGGGTGAAATTGCAGACCTTCAAGATCCAAAATCACATAGATACACCCGATTCAATATCAGGCTTCTAGAAGGGAAAAAACAATATGCATTCAAGGATCACTGTAGTAAGGAAACCACATCAGCAATCAAGGGTAGGTCTGCTACAACAAGGTATGTATGGTTAGTGTTTGAATTTTAATTTGAATATCATCTCTGACATGTGTTTTTCAGGACAATTTAAGTATTTTGTATGTATGTTTGATTGAGTTATCTTCATAAATGTTAAACACATTTACATTTGAATTTTGAATATTTCTATGATATATGGTTGGAAGGAAATTGTAAATTTTTTTTTTGTATATTGGTTATGGTTTTTTTCATTAATTCATGTGCATGAAGGAGGACATAATAGGAAAAATTAGACACATACTAGAAGGACAATGCAATGCCAAAGTACCATTACTCGAAGCAATCTCAACAATACCTCAACAACTGCTAGTGTTCAAAGAAGCAGTTTCAGGTCAAGTATCAGGTCATGTTAAAAATCATCGTTGTGAAATTGTAAAAGATTCATTATTGTAAAATATTCAATTTTCCTAGAGTTGGAGAGGCATTGTTCGGAGGTAGAAGTGTCATTGTTGGATAATGTTATGGTTGGGTTGCAGATCATAGTGTGATTGGGTGATTAGTCTAGTTCAATAAAATCATTGAGAATCATATTGTATCATGGATCATTTTCCCTTGTACAGGAATCCACACCCTTGTCTTATTTATAATCATTATAGGGTGGAAGGTGTGGGTTTTAACCCTGTATAGAAATTATCCGCAAGAGAATATTAAAAATAGAAATTAAACAATAGCGAGAGAATAAAACATAAAACATATATACACATATATTTTCCCCTGGATCCAAAATCGGGACTGCCAGCTTGATTTTTGATTATGTTCCTTTTAGGGTTACAACACATATATATACATGTTGAAGCATTCATAAGCCCCAATCCATTAACCCTGGATTAGAACATAACCATAGTTCCCTTCATCGGATCTACAAAATACCAGGGGCCCAAAACCATCATGCCCCAAAACCATGTGCAAACCCATGCAAAAAACCATGGGCAGGTCCACCCACAAAAAAATAGGGTCCACCCACCGACTAATCATGGAAATAATATAACACATACCCAATATTCTCCTACTTGTTGTTTTCTTTCCGCAGGGGGCCATAGGAGAGCTTAGTCATTAGTCCAAATCTCCAAAACCCATTTTTTCTCTACACTTAGAGAACCTCTGAGTGCTCACATACTTTGTCAATGCATCTGCAACATTCTTCAAAGTGTCCACCTTTACTAGCAACACCCTTTTATCCTCAACCATATCTCTCACAAAGTGATATTGAACATCAATGTGCTTTGTCTTTGAATGATAACCGGGGTTCTTAGCCACGAAAATTGCACTTTGGATATCATAGTATATCCTTATACCTCACTACACCAACCCCATACTTGAACAAAATCTCCGCAACCAAACTTCTTCCTTTCTTGCATGAGTTTTTGTCCTGTATTGTCCCTCTGTAGTTGAAAGAATCAGTACAGGTTGTCTTTTACTCATCCAACTGACTACACCTCCAAATAGGCTAAACACATACCCACTTGTAGATTTTCTTTGGTCGAGATCTCTAGCCTAGTCTGCATCAAAAAAACCACAGATGTCCAAAACTCCATCCAATCCCGGTCTTACCACGTAACACAAACCATCTTCACTAGTTCCACACAAATATCTGAAAACCCACTTCACTGTTGTCCAATGCTCCTTACCTGGTTTTGACATAAACCTTCTCAATACTCCCACTGCATGTGTAATGTCTGGTCTAATATAGACCATTTCATACATCAGACTACCCACTGCACTTGCATATGGAACACATGACATATCCTCCTCTTCTTCTTGTGTCTTGAGACACTGTTCAGTAGAGATGTTTACACATACAAGAATAGGAACCTTCACCGATTTAATATCCTGCATATTGAGCCTATGCAATATAGTCTTGACATACTTCCTCTAGTTTAACCAGAGCTTCCTCTTTGTCCGATCTCTCTTAATTTCCATTCCCAAAATATAGTTTACAACACCAAGATATTTAATGTCGAATTTGGAGAGCAATTGGGTCTTCAAATATTGGATAATTTCTTTTTCATTTCCAATTAGCAACATATCATCCACATACAAGAACAAATAAATAACATAGTCACCAGCTATTTTAAAATAAACGCAGTGATCCTCTTTTCTTCTGGTGAAGCCAAGTCCCCGTATATAGGTATAAAATTTCTGATACCACATCCTTGGTGTCTGTTTTAACCCATATAGAGACTTGTTTAACTTGCGTACAAGTTATTTCTTATCCTTCACCATAAATCCTTTAGGTTGCTGCATTTAGATCTCCCCTTCCAGATCCCTGTGAATAAATGTTGCATTCACATCCATTTGTTCTACCTCAAAATCAAATGTAGCAGAAACAGATAAAAGTAATCTAATAGAAGTAATCTTGGCAACAAGAGAAAAAATATCACCAAAATCAATTCCCAACACCTAGGAATAACCTTTTTCTACCAACCGAGCTTTGTATTTCCCCACATTTCCTTCTACATTCATCTTCTTCTTAAACACCCATTTTCTCCCGATGGGCTTCCTTTGAGCTGACAACTCCACCAGATTCCATGCCTCATCTTTGTGCAAGGATTCCATTTCATCAACCATGGGCTCGCTCCAGATTTTTTCATCCTCTGAATCTACTACCTCCCTGACAGTTCTGGGATCATCATTAATGATAGTTAAAGAAAATTTTTAACAGAAAATAGATGGAATATACCTTTATGGCTGCATTCTTTCCTGGACTGATCTTCTCACAGCTGGAGTTTGTGGCTCTTCCTCTTTTGAATCTTGTTCTATTGTAGAGTTTGATTCATCCTTCTTTAGCTCAAACTCTATCTTCTTATGTTCCTTTGGTAGGACTTCATTTTTAACAAAATCTTTCACCTCTCTAAACACCACATCTCAGCGGTACACAACCTTCCTTGTTTCTAGGTTTCAAATATTGTACCCTTTTAAACCATACTTATACCCAATAAATATTCACCTTTCAGATTTATTATCCAAATTAGTCCTCTTCTCCTTTGGAACATGTACATATGCATCACATAAAAATACCCTTAGATGTGAAAGAAAGGGTTTCGTACCATTCCATACCTTATGCAGAGTCTTATCGTCCAACGCTGATGAAGGTGATATGTTAACAAAGTAACATGCAGTCTCCACTGCCTCTGGCCAAAATTATTGTCCTAACCCTGTACCACTGAGCATGCTTCCTGTCTTTTCCATTAGCATTCTATTCATTCTTTCTGCAACTCCATTTTTTTGAGGTGTGTATGGAGTATTATTATTCCATTCTATAGCACAATTATTATAGAACTATTCAAATTCCTTCTTACAAAACTATCCACCAGTATCTATCCTCAACACCTTTATCTTATTCTATGTTTGGTTTTCCACCAGAGCCTTAAATTATTTAAATCTATCAAAGACTTCAGATTTCTTCCTCAAGAAATATATCCATGTATTCCTTGAGAAGTCATCTATGAATGAAACATAGTACACTGACTTACCTGGTGATGGAACTGACACAGGTTCAAACACATCACTCTGCACAAGCTCTAATATCTTGTTCGTGCTCTTAGCACCAGAAGGAAAGCTTACCCGATTCTGCTTGCCATATACACAATGTTCATAGAAATATAAATATAGAAATAAAATGGACATACCTTCTACCATACCATTACTGTGCAGTGTCTGAAGGTCCTTCTCTCCAATATATCCAAGACTTTGATGCCATGGTATGGTCTTTTCTCCAGAGACCACTACGATTTCTGCTCCACTTTCAGGAACCACATAACTGTTGCAACCATCAATGACATTGATACCATGAATATTGTACATAGTTCCAATCCAAACTCCCCACATTAATGCCAGTGCTCCTCGAACCATCTTGTGGGTATATTTCTTGAACACTGTTTTTATACCTGCATCATCCATATTGGTTAGAGAAATCATATTACTGGCCAATGCAGGAATATGCAGAACACTAGGAAGTGTTCAAGTCCTTCCACCTTGTAGCTTAAACTTGAATTTTCGACGTCTAATGATTCTAGCCTTCCTATCATCCCCTAAGAAGACATCACCACCATCATACTTCTCATACTCACAAAACCACTCCCTATGGGGAGTGAAGTGAAAGGATGCACCTAATTCAATCAACCGTGCCTCATGATCTACATGTATATTTGAAGAAGAAGCCAAATACACATCCCTACCTCCATCTCAAGTGGTTTTTGCTTGTACAGAAGGAGCATCATCATATACCTTTCCTTTCTCAGGAGATTTAGAGATGCAGTCCTTTTTGTAGTGCCCTTCCTTTCCGCATTTCTAGCACATCTTTACAAACTTTCCTGGAGATTTAGATCTCCCTCTAGATCTACATCTCCCACTTGAAAACTTATTTTTGTTTCTGTTTTGGGACCTTCCTCGTATAGATAAGGCATCTCCATTCTGGCCCTCCTCCCTCTCATTTTCTCTGACAGCAAGGGTGAGACAATTTCATAAAATTCAAGGTAGTTGTATTTCTACCTATTTTAATAACGAGTCTATCCCATGAATATGGTAGAGAACGCAAAAAAATGATGCACTTATATTCATATGGATATTTTAATATCCAATTCCTTGAAGGCATTCATATTCTCTGTCACCGAGTCTCCATCCTTCATCCTCAGGTTATACAACTTTTTCCTCATGAACAATTTATTCACTAGAGACTTAGATTGGTACAAAATCCCTAGCTTGTCCCACAAAGTCTTCACCATAGCTTCCCCTAATACATTCAACAATACCTCAAATAAGATACACAACAATATTTTGATATTTTCCTTCCGATACAACTTATTCAAATCTTCATCTAACATTTCCATTGGTCTAGTACCTAGATCTACCACAATCCACTGATCTTTATCCACCAGCAGATCATCCATATTGAAATTCCACAACTCAAAACTCTGACCATTAAATTTCTCAATATCTATTTTCCCACTGATCACTATCTTCTTTCATTGCAAGAATCGATACCATAGATCTCCCACATAACAGGGTCTATCACAAGCCCGAGCAAAAAACCCCTTAGCATCAAAGGTGTCCCCTTGAAGCTTAAACAACTCTGATACCAAATTTAGGTTTTAACCATGTACAGAAATTATCTACAAACGAATCGTAAAAACAAAAATTAAACAATAGGGAGTGAAGAAAACATAAAACAAATATACACATATATTTCCCCTGGATCCAAAATCGAGACTACCAACTTGATTTTTCATTATGTTCCTTTTAGTGTTACAAAACATATATATACATGAAAAAATATTTATAAACCCTAATCCATGAACCCTCAATTATAACATAACCATATTTCCCTTGAACAGATCTAAAAAATACCAGGGGCCAAAAACCATCATGCCCCAAAACCATGTGCAAATGCATGCACAAAACCATGGGTGCATGTGACTAATCATGGAAATAATATAACATATACCCAACATCAAGGAGGTCCTAGGTTGGTTCATGGAGTCAACTACAGGTTGGAGCCTACAAAAACTTTAGGGTGGTATGTTTTTCTAAGATTTCGGGGCATCCATTTATTTGACTACTGAAGAAACCAGGGTGTTGGGGCGTCCTTCCAGTAGGATTTGGAGAATAATGCTTTTCTAGAATTCTAGGAAGGTTTGCCTTTCATTTAAGCTGGGGCTGAAGATTAAATAATTTATTAGAAAAGAGTTGGGTGGTTTTTGACCTGGAGGGGGTTTTCCACCTAAAATTCGTGTGCCTATTGTGTTCTATTGTTTACTTTTTATACTGGATAAAAATCAAGAATAATTGAAGATTAGCTAATGCTATGAAAAATATTTAAAAGTGCTTATTGATAAGAAATACAGATTCACCTCTCTCTTATTATTTCCAACAATTAGTATCACAGCTTGGTTCCTTCAATAACAGTCTAAAAATTGGAAGGAGGTCATGGAGTATACTAAGAATAGAGTTCCTCTATTCAATGGAAATAACTACGCACTTTGGAGTGGACAAATTCAGGTTCATTTTCTAGCGCAAAGATACGAAGTATGGTAAATCATTGAAAATGGATTTACAGTGACCTAGGATGAACAAGGAAATAAAAATATGGTATATGATGCAAAGATTAAAGATCTCATTATCAATGGGCTTATCGAATATGTATATCTTAAGGTATTGAGTTGCAAAACTGCTAAAGAAGTATGGGGAAATTTTGAGAATATATATGCAGGTGACTCAAATGTGAAAGAAATAAAGCTTCAAATTTACAAGGAAAAATTTGAGAAACTCTAAATGAAGGAAGATGAAAATATTGATGCACACTTACAGCATGTTGATGAAATAAAAAATTCATTGCAAGGTTTGGGAGAACCTATCGACACGAAAATTGTTGTTTGAAATATCCTTAGAACCTTGCGAGAAAGATTCAACCCAAAGGTATTTGTCTTGGAATATAGTTCGAATCTACCCAATCTCAACAAATTTGAATTGCATGGAGTGCTTAAGGCATATGAAATGAGGATTGAAGAAGAGGATGACACATCTCGCCTAGAAACAACATTCGCCCCATCCAATAAAACTAGTAAGGAAAAGCATACGCTGAAAGTGAAAACATATAGTTGCAAGGAAGAAGAAAAGGATGAAGATGAAGAATAATTTTCAGATAAAGAATTTCCGTATTCACACGAAAAATGAGAACAGGTACAGGAAAATTCAAAGGTAAAATTCCATTTCTATGTTTCAATTGTGGTGAGGTTGGGCATTTTTCATCCAAGTGTCCTCACAAAAATGAGGTTGTTATGAAAGGAAAGAAAGTTCTAAGGAAGTTCAACAAGAAAGGTAGAGAAGAAGCATGTCAACACTATTGAAGATGAATTAAATAAAGGAAAGGGAATAGGTCCTAAATCTTCAAATAAAGGTTGAATAATAAAAATGAGATGAAGAATGGCTCAGGGAAGAATTAAAAGAAAGAAACAAGGAAATAGAAGCATTGGAAGCTGAAATAGTTTCTCTTTGAAAGAAAGTGAAAAATGGAAAAAAACTTTAAAACTACATGAACAACTCCAAGGCATTGGAAGAAATAATCAACAATCAATGATCAAATAGTGACAAGACTTGTCTTGGTTACAAAGAAATTTTTTAAAAGGATCCAAGTCCTTCGATGACAACAAAAGAAGATGGATATGTAAAATATAACAAGTAGGTAGACCTTCCAACGATGTCAAGAGATCAAGACGCGCAGGAAGAACCATGGAAGAAAATTCCTTGAAGAATATTTCCTCCCAAGTATCAACCTATATTCTATGGTCATTCTTAGTCACGTGGAATGTTTGGATATAGAGCTACAGAATGTCTCACATATGTTTGGAATAAATACAGTTTTAGGAGATATTTCAGAAATGGATATTATGTAAGCCAACAGAATATTAACAGATTTGATCATTTGAGAGATTATTTCGAATGTTACAAATGTAACAATTTTTGACACTTGGCTAAATATTGCAGACTTGGAATTTATTCAAAGGAATTCTCAAAAATTCAAAATGAGAAATTATGGAAAAATAAGACTGAAAAATGTGCTATCGCTCTCAAGGCTCAAAGAAAAATAAGCATTTTCTATGTTGATAGTTGTTGCAAATAAATTTGTCACTGTCCCTATACTCCCCATTCCTTGATCCTGTAGGACCCATACATTAACCCTTTTGTACTTTACAAGCATGGGATACATACCCCTGAACCACATTTTTTCTGCCAATTCATCTCCTTTTACAACTTTTCTAGAAGATCCCTATAAAAACCTGGTTTTCAAGGTCAACACTTTGTCTTAGTGTCTAACCTGTGTCGACAGTAGAGATTTGCACTAAAACCCATGCCGATCGGTGCTTTTTCTTAGTGTCTGACCCGCACCAATCCTCTTTTGGAAAGATTTTAAAATAGAACGAAGGCTTCCATGACTAGAAGCTTTGCGAGGTGGTGAGCTGGAAGTTTGTTTTGAGGATATGGCTAAGGAATTCCCCTTTGGGCTTCTTGTTCCCAAGAAATAGGAACTACTCCAAAGGATAAGCTCTTTTCCCATTATTTGAGGGCCCATAACCTCCTCCTTCATTTTTTATAAGGGGACATCTTTCATCTCTGCTGCCTTGGTCTAAGTTACAGTTAGCGATCATAGAGAAGAGAATAAATCATAGCTCTGAGAGAATAGTGTAGTGTGTGATTTTTTTTGTGTGTTAGGAACATAGTGAGATCTTAGACCTTTGTGTATGAGGGTGCTGCAAATGTGCTTGGATACAGACCTGCCGAACGATAGCCTCAACATTAAGGCTTGGTTGTAAACTATCCTTGTCTTTATCATAATAAAGTGCATCTGATGTTTTTCTTCCACTCTTTTTTACATTTATAATGAGATTTCTAGAATTCCTTGATTAGTTAGATAGGTTGCAACTATTTTATGTTTATTGTGATTTTACACTTGTCATTGTGTCTTGACTGTCTATACCGATAATCGAACATTGGTAGCAACGTGTATCGAACTTGAGGAGAACCTCAGTTTAAGAGGCTTCAATGGAAGATGACAACATAGCTTCAGGATAAGGTAGGTCATCTTCCTTGCTATGAATTTCATTTACAATCTAGGAAGGTAGCTGTTAGTATGTTCCTGTAGTTGCTAGACTCACCTTAGGGCCAGAGGGATCACCTCTGTCTGCAGAGGGGATTTACCTACACAACAAGTTGGCGACTCCACTTGGGATCAATGTGTGTTTTTTGTCTTTTTATTTGTTGAGTGTCTAGCTTGTTGAGTTGACTTTGGTCATATGATTGTTTTCCTGCTTTGCTTGACTTTCCTGACTGTTTTAAACCATCTTGTTCAATTCCAGAGTGTCAATTTTTACCTCTGCTCAGTGGTTTTATTTTTTTCCCATGGTTTTCTAGCTTGGTGCGGTTTTTCCTTGAACAGTCATGCCAATTGGCGCATGTTGATTTTTTCAAAGGTGCTCCAACCCCTGTTAGGCACGGATGACAACCTAAAAATCGTGCCAAATCCTGTAGGATTTGATTTAACCTCTTTGCTGAGTTTTTTTTAGTAGTTCTTGGCTGTGGATTTTTTTTTTACCTTGCAATTAGTATACTCGGATTGTTGTGACTCTGTAGTCTGTGTCTTTTTAGCTATTTGACCATCATCTTATTAGTGGAGTTTGTAGCCCTAGCATTTATAGGTGTCTTATGATATTTTTTTGGCCCTCTCCTCACTGACCCTTCTGAGTTAAGTTCGAGTCACTTTGATTTATGTCATTTCAATTTTTTGACTGATTGTGATTGTCTTTCTCTCAATTCTTCATGTCTTTGGTTCGTTGGATGATCACCTTTTTTTTCATTTGACTCTCCATTTTGTCACTTTGAGCATAGATTACATTTCTCATTGGATCATTTTGAAAGCCCTTTGTTTCTTTGGAAGCGTGCATCCTTGTTTTGAGTGAATTTTATGTTTGTATTGCATTTAATTTATTAATTTTAGATCTTTACATTCGTAGTGCTAAAAAATTATACTTGTTTTTCTTTTTGGTGTCACAGTGTATTATGTGCTTCATTCATCTAAAAAAACAAAAAATTGCATTCTTTCACTTGAATTGAAAATGGAAAATTTCTTTTGCATAACTAGCTCTTAGAGAACTAGGAAAGAGTTTTAATTTTCTTGTTTGGTTGTATTAGATGCATTAGTGAAATTATTCTCATGTTTCAATTGATTGTTTCTTTACCATAGAGTTCCTATCCTTCTCTTAGCTAGCATTCATTGAACAAAAATAATGTTCTTTTGCATGTAGTATGCATTTAGGAATTCGAGATCACATTCGGTAAGGCCTTGAAATGGAAACATTAATTAAAGATCAACCTTAAAATGAATTCAAACAACCTAAGGAAGCATTGAAACTAATGTAGATATTTTATAGGTCTAGGCTAGTGACGTATTCCGCTGTTGTTAAACCCAACAACTATCGCTCGCCACCTGGCATTAGACAGCACTAGCACAGACTTGTGCTCCCCATACCATCGCATATATAAAGGGATGCCCTCATAGGTTACAATCCTTTATCCATAGGAAGTTGATTCTTTTGATTTGTAGCCATGATACATCGAACACAACATTCGGGGAGACTGCTTGCATGTACGTTAGGTCCTTGTTCATTTCTCTTTCATTTGATCACCAAGGTGTATATTGTAGTTCATGGGAGCTTGGTACACCCTCTTACTTAGATACCCTGAGTGGTCATTTTTTATCTTTAATGACTCTGTAAATTTGAAAATGCCATCAAGGCCTTGTTCTTTCGAGTTCGTTAAAACTGAAAATGGCTAGAGTCACCTTTTGTCCGTTTCTCAACTCTTAAAACATGAAAAGGAAGATTTTTGTTTTAGTGTCTTAAAAAATTAACTATCCACGAAATATTCTTGGTTAAAGTTATATTCCTCAGTGTTTTCTGAGGGTTGTTTCCAATGGCAACGTTTCCAGAGTTTACCAACCAAGGAATCCCCTCCGAAGGGAATCCTGGTCCTTTTTATTCTTTTGGGAATGTTGGTGCTCCTTATATGGAAACATTGTCTCTTTCTAGGTAAACTCTTGGTTTGCCCATTTGGTTATTTTTGACCTCGATGGTACCGAGTGTCCCAACCTCTGTTCAACTTTCTCCTTCACAACATCATGTTGATTCTAAGGTTGAACCCTCGCCTTCTTCGCCCATTTATTCACCTTATTCTTCCTCTTCACTTGGTGAAAGTCTGGATTCTAGTAACCAGGTGGCTAAGAAGAAGAGGAAGAATAATTCGAAGCAAGAGAAGGAAAATAAGTTAGGGGGATATTAGCACCTATTGCTACCCATATAGCTACTATTGAGAAACCCCCCACTCTGTATCACATAGTGAAACTCCCTTGCAAGCTATGTGAGGGTGATCGTCTTCTTCGTGATTGCCCTAGTATTCCCAAGGTGCTAGAAGTGTGGTCTGTTATATTGTTATCCCTTCATCATCAGCCTCTAGGCATCATGCTAATGATGAGACTTCATCTAGAGATAATGAGACTCATAAGAAACAGGGTAAGATCAAATTTCCCTGTAGGTTGTGTGAAGGGAACCATCCCATTCACCTATATCCTTATATGGATGAAGCCTCTAAAGTATTGGATACCCTTTCGTCTTCTGAGTACCATATTCCTATTGATTACCAGAGGATTTATTTGATTCCTCAGCTAGATGATCAAGTTATTGATCAAGATTCATATTCGGTCAATTCCACTCTCTCTGAAAGTCAGTCTCTAGAGTCCATTTCTGAAAAATCATTGGTTGAGAAAAAGGATGACCTGGTTCCACCTACATTTCACCAAGTCTTTTCCATCAAGAGTGGGCCTCACCCCAGTCAGGTTATTTTTGTTTCCTTTGATTCCCTGGGATCCGAGGGCAATCCTCTTGTTTCCATGATCCAGGAGGATGATCCTCCGGCTCCTATCGCCGCAGTTCCAGAAAGTGATCCTCCTCCTCTCATTCTTGATGTTTAGGAGGATGGTCTTTACACTCCCATAAATACCTTGGTTAGTATTTTGTCTTCAATTACATGGAAATCTTTGGGTTCTCCACAACTTGTGCTTGTTACTCAGAATCTGTTGGCTTTTAACAGAGGAACAAGTCAACCATTAGGGATCGTTCTGAAGTTGCCTATTACCTTGGGAGGGAAAACTATCTATATAGACGTGATGTTGGTCCAAGGCCCCTTGGATTTTAATTTACTCTTGGGGCGCGACTATGCTTATGACATGGGTGCGCTTGTCTCGTCCCTCTTTCATGTGATTTATTTTCCACATGAAGGTTGGATTGTGACCATTGATCAAATTTCATTATTTTGTCCTGATGTGATATCTGGTCTACCGTCATCCCTTCCCAGTCCTTACTTGCTGGTGGTGTCCTCCCCATCACATGTCAATTATGTGGATACCTGTCCCATGGTCGCATTTAGTGATAGTGTCATACTGTACCATGTTTAGGGGGCATTGGATCTTGATTTCCTGAATGTTTCTCTCTATCGGATGAGAACCTCTTGGAAGCCATGACTTCTTATTCGTCATGATAAATATCTTTAGAGCAAAGTTCATTTTCTTGTGTCAAGCTCCTTAAAAAATAAAACAAGCCTCTTTCGGAGCAGAGTTCGTTTTTTTGTGTCAAGCTCCTTAAAAAATGAAACAAGGTCTTCGAAGAATAGTTCGTTTTCTTGTGTCAAGCTCCTTAAAAAATGAAACAAGCTCTCCAGAGTAGATTTTGTTTTCTTGTGTCAAGCTCCTTTAAAAAATGAAACAAGCACATGTCGGAGCATAGTTCGTTTTCTTGTGTCAAGCTCCTGAAAAAATGAAACAAGCTCTTCTGATGATAGTTCGTTTTCTATGTCAACCTCATTAAAAAATAGATTAGGTCATGAGGATAGTTCTCTTACTATGTCAACCTCATTAAAAAATGAAACGGGTTCCCTTTTTAATTCGAGTCTTTGATTAGGTCTCGTGAAATCCAAGTCGAGTATTTCGTTTGATCTTGTAATTTCACCTTCATTCCATCCACCTGTTAGTAACCAGTAGCCTACTCAAGTGAATGGACTGAAGCTTGGGGGGCATGTACCTCGAATTGAGTCATCATGCTGGGGGCATGCAAACTTATTTCAAGAATAGTTTGTTTCTGTTTCAAGATTGTGTAAAAATGAAACGAACTTCAAGCAAAGTTTCCTAATTTCAAGCTTATGAAAAAATGAAACCATTCTTCTTTACCTCTTGTGATTTCCATTTTATCAGTCTATTTAGCAAGATCAACCTTGGTTTTCTCATTCCATCGTCACCATTTTCTTGGCCAATCATGTGCCTTCACTTGATTGTTTTACCCATTCCTGAGGAAAAACTGAAATGAGTGGTCTTGTTAGCTAGCCTCTTGACCTTTACTTGTTCTAAGTAGTTCCACCATCACCGAAACCAGTTGCTACCCTTAATGCCACTCGTTCCTCCAGGAGGATTCAAATTTCAACTCTTTTTTAACTCTCAAAAATTGAAAATATTGTCGAGACTCTTGTTTTTTTAAACTCGTTAAAGGTTGTGAAACATCATTAGCCCAGTATACGTTTACCCATTTTTTGGGTTGGGACAGATTATTTACGCAAAAGGAATAACTTAGCCAATCGCGAATAAGAGGTTCTCTCATATTTTATTTTCTACCTTTTCGGGTATGAGGGACTATTTACGAAAAGGGACCTGCTGGAGTTTTCTTGTTTGATTATTTTCAAACTCTCTAAACATGAAAAGATGTAAAGTTCTTAATTTTTCAGACTCGTTAAAATCTACATGACATCGGAAACCGTCACCACGACGTACCTGAGTTCCCCCTTCCTAGGGCTCATAAAATGTACTAGGATGGATTTGTATGAAGGAAAAACTTATATGACAAGCATATGCTATCCTCTTCAAGCTTGTGTAAAAATAAAGAGGTACTCACCATAAATGGTGGGGGGAAATAGAAGTTATTCATCAGTTGTGTCGGAAGTATGTCACTCTTGAACATGACACTTGTTTGGAGTTCGTGTTGGGTTGGGATATCTTCACTCTGTCACTTTGCCTCCATGGGTTTGGGAAATATGTTTTCCTCTCATTTAATTACCAATCTTGTAAACATGACCTCTGATCCTATTTGAGTCAAATGTTGCAAAATTCTAGAGTCGCATCACTGATATGTTCAAGATAAAATCCTTCTGCAGTTTGTACATTCCCTGATCCTCTGTTTCTCATCAATGATGTGGGATTCATTATGACCCTCCTTCAATGGAATGCTTCCTGTAGACTTCAAATCATTATCTGAGAGGTCAATCTAAAGACTCCTATCTAGTACATTGGAGCTTGCATGCCTCAATGGAAAGTTATTCACATTCAATGATAGGTTCTCATCATTGGCCTTCGATTGAATGATTTAGCGGGTGTTCGACTTCAACTCACTGTTCACACTTCGTGGATTGTACTACATGTACCTTGAGAGCCATTGTCATTATTGATGGTTTCTCTCGTGCCTATTAACTAATTTCATCATTGGCTGGTAATCTAGCAATCTTCTCACATGTTCGACTTCAACTCACTCATTCACATGCTTGAATTTTTACTTGATCGAGTCTTGACAGAGCGCAAGACCCCGGATTTTATTCTCTAGAGTCCAGGTTGCAAGGTGATGTGATTTGTCAATGATTGGATACATGTTCCTATTAGATGGATGGCTGCGAACATACCATGAGTCTATGTGTGATCCTTCTTTGATCGGTGGCTGCGACCATACCATGATCTCTTTTATGGATGGTTGTGTCCATACCTTGATTCATTTATTGTCATCAACGATTTCAGTTATGTATATCTATCTATGATTTATTTGTAGGTCTCTTGATGGCAATGTATGTTTCCTTGCATGTACTTGTAAAGCATTTCACCCCTCACTCATGTTCGGACTTCATACTTTAGGGGGCATCTATTACAGAGAAATTTGTCACTGTCTCTGTACCCCCCGTTCCGTGATCCTGGAGGACCCATACAGTGACCCTTATGTACTTTCCAAGCATGGAATACATACCCCTCAACCACATTTTTTCTGCCAATTCATCTCCCTTTACAAATTTTCTGGAAGATCCCTATAAAAACCTGGTTTTCAAGGTAGGAACTTTGTCTCAGTGTCTGACCCGTGCTAATAGCAGATATTTTCACTCAGACCCGTGTCGATTAACCCTATGTCTTAGTGTATAACCTGCACCGATCCTATTTTGGAAATTTTTTAAAATAGAAACAAGGCTTCCGTGACTAGAAGCTTCATGAGGCGGTGAGCTGGAAGTTTTTTTTGAGGATATGGCTGAGGAATTCCCCTTTGCTATTCTTGTTCCCAGGAAATAAGAACTACTCCAAAGGATAAGATCTTTTCCCATTATTTGAGGGCCCATAACCTCCTCCTCCATTGTTATATAAGGGGACCTATTTCATCTCTTCTTCCTTAGTTTGAGTTAGAGTTAGCAATCATAGACAAGAGAAGAAATCATAGCTTCGGGAGAATAGTGTAGAGTGTGATTGTTTTTGTGTGTTAGGAACATAGTGAGATATTAGACCTTTGTGTATGACAGTGCTGCAAACGTTGCTGGATACAGACCCACTGAGGGAGAGCCTCAACATCAAGGCTTGGTTGTAAACTCCCCTTGTCTTTATCATAATAAAATGCATCTGATATTTATCTTCCACACTTGTTTACATTTGTAATGAGATTTCTAGCATTCCTTGATCAGTTAGATAGGTTTTAGTTGTTTTATTTTTATCATTATTTTATGATTTCCATTATGTCTTTACTGTATGTGCAGGTAATCGAATGTTGGTAGTATTGTGTATAAAACTTAAGGAGAACGACAGATCAAGAAGCTTCAATGGAAGACGACAACATAGCATCACGACAAGGTAGGTCATCTTCCTTGCTCTGAATTTCATTTACAATATAGGAAGGTAGATGTTAGTATTTTCCCGTAGTTACTAGACCCACCCTATGGCTAGAGGGATCGCCTTTGTCTACAGAGGGGATTTACCTACACAACAATAGTGGTTACTCAACTCATATGACTAGAGATAGGAATAAGTTCATATCCTTGAAGGAACAAAAGGATGGAACAATGCCTTTTGGAAATGACGAGTCTTCAAATGTCATAGGAGTAGGTACAGTCATACTTGGAAGCAAGAATGCATTAGCAAAAGATGTGCTGGTTGAAAATATGAATCACAATTTTCTCAGTGTTGCAGAAATGTGCGATTAAGGACACACAATGCTATTTAACTCTAAGAAATGTGAAATTAGGAAAGGAAAGTTTGGTAAAATTGTGGCTACAATAAGTAGATCTTGAAATGACATATATATTTTGGACGAGACACCTAAAGGGTGTTTTTTGAAAAAATAATATGAAATTTGGTTATGGCACAAACGAATGGGACATATAAATTTTGAAAACTTTGTCAGGACTAGCAAGAAGTAACCAGTAAGAGAAATGCCTAAAATTTCAAAACCTACTAATACAAAATGTTAATCTTTTCAGCACGACAAGCAGAAAAGAGTTGAGTTTAAGACAAAAGAAAAATTTGCATCACGTCCATTGGAATTAGTACATACTGATCTATGTGGTGTTATGAGAACAAAAGGTTTATATGGAGAATTATATTTTATGCTAATGATAGATGATTACACCAGAATGACAACCGTCAGCTTCTTAAAGAAAAATACTGAGGCATTCGATTATTTTAGAATCTACAAGGAATTGGTTGAAAATGAAACTGCTTTGAAGATCAAATGTTTGAGATCAGATAATGGCAGTGAATTCAATTCCAAGGTATTTCATCAGTATTGTGATGAAAATAGAATAAAAAGGAAATTCTTAACTACTAGAACACCACAGAAAAATGTAGTTGTTGAAAGAAAAAATAGAACCCTACAGGAGATGGGTAGAAAAATGTTAAATGAATCAAAATTAGATGATAAATTCTAGGTTCAAGCAATCAATACAATGATATTCATTATAAACAAAGGTTTTCTAAGGAACAATAGTAACATGATTCCATACGGATTATGGAAGCAGAGACTGGTTAACATAAAATACTTCAAAATATTTGGAAGAAAATGGTACATGAAAACAAAAGACAAAAAATTGGGTAAGCTCGATTCCTGGGTTGATGAATGTATTTTTGTCAGTTATTCACACAAAAGGAAGGCTTATAGATGCTTTAATCTGAGGCGAAAAAAATAGTGGAAAGCATAAATGTTACTTTTGATGAAGATTGTCTTACAAAGTATGAAGATGAGATTGTCCCTTCAAGAAAATCTGAGGGACCCAAGGCAGCATATGTGAAGGATGAAGAAGAAGATCTAGAACAAGACAAATCAAATAAGGAAACAACATTCAACCAAGAGGAAATAAGAAATGATCACCACGATGCACAAGAAAATTCTCCAAAATATTTAAAAGAACGGTGTCAAAAGAATCATCTGTAAAATCAAATGATCATCAACATAAATGAAGGAATTGGAACAAGAAGAAGTTGACAACGTTGTTCATCAAAACAAGCAAGCCTTTCCTTTTTAGCAACTTTTGACCCAGGAACTTTGAGGAAGCTAGTCAAGATGAACACTAGGTAGCATCTATGAATGGAGAATTGGATCAAATTGAGAATAATGATACTTGGTAATTGGTTCCACAACCAAAGGATAAAAATGTTATTGGAACTAAATGGGTCTTTAGAAACAAATTGAATGGGGATGGACAGGTTACCAGGAACAAGGCAAGATTAGTCTGCAAAGGATATGCACAAGTTGAAGGAATTTATTTCAAAGAAATATTTTCTCCCGTTTCCAGAATGGAAGCTATCAAAATGTTTCTCTCTTATGCATGCTTGAGAAAAATCAAGGTCTACCAAATGGATGTTAAGTTAGCCTTTCTAAATGGTGAATTGGAAGAAGAAGTTTATATTGAACAACTTGAAGGTTTTCCTCTCTCTAAAGAGGAAGACTATGTCTGCAGATTAAAGTACGCACTATATGGTCTCAAGCAAGATCCTAGATCTTGGTATGCTCGTCCTGATGGATATCTACATCAACAAGGATTCAAGAATGGAAGCGCCAAAAAAAATCTCTATGTGAAAGTGGATCAAGATAACCTAACAATTATCAAGGTATATGTAGACGATATAATTTTTGGAAGAAATGATGACAGATTAAGTAAGAAATTTGCTACAAAGATGAAAAGTGAGTTTGAAATGTTTATAGTTGGCATGCTCACATACTTTTTAGGTCTTCAGATATCTTAAGATGATAAAGGAATATTTATATATCAAACCAAGTACATCAAGGAAATTCTTAGGAAATTAAATAATGAAGATTGCAAGCTTTTCCTTACCCCAATGATAACAGCTTACATGCTAAGTTTAGATGATTCTTTAAAGGATGTGGACTAGATGTTGTAAAGATCTATGATTGGAAGTCTTCTATATGTGAAAGCTTCTCAGTCAGGAGTAATGTAGGTAGTTTGAGAAGTATAAATATTCCAAGAAACACCAAAATAATATCATATTATTGTCATTAAAAGAATTTTCTGATATCTTAAGGGCACAATAGAAAATGGTTTATGGTATCCAAAAGGAAATAATATAGTTATCCAAGCTTATACATATGCAGATTAGGCAAGAAGTGTTGATGATCGAAAGAGTACCAGTGAAGCATCATTCTATCTAGGTGGTTACCTTGTTCCATGGTTAAGTAAAAAAAAATCTTCAATCTCGATATCCACAACAGAAGCATAATATATCGTAGTAGTAGCTTCTTTTACTCAAGTTCTCTCAACGAAGAAAACTTTGCAATATCTTCAAGTTAAATTTGATGAGACTATTCCCACATTTTGCAATAATACTAGTGCCATCAGTTTCTCCAAGAATCCTGTGACGCATTCCAGTACAAAGAACATTCCGATCAACTTTCATTTTGTTAGAGAGCAGGTCACCGAAATGAATATAAATCTTGAATATGTTGGCACAAAGGAAACAATTGTTGACATATTTACCAAACCACTACCTCATGAAGAATTTGAGTATCTTCACCTAAATCTTGGGATTCTCCCAAGTTCTCATTAGAATATTTCTCTTATCTAACTAAGTAAAAGGGGGGGTGGGGAGGAGTTTAGGTGTGTATAGGTCCGTGGGATGAATTTTTTAAGGATGAGATACCCTTTTCCATTAATGATAAAGGTGGACAGAATGTTGTAGGAAGAGGTTCCATGATTGCAAGGGGAGTACTTGTGTTGCGATCAATGCTAAAGGGGGATATTCTTGATCAATGGTTGTCATTGATGTCAACACAAGAAGAACCAGGGGCTACCCAAAACTTTCATGGGAATTTTGAATTTACAAATTACTCTATTATGATTCAACAATATTTTGGATGGTTTATAATTGTCGAGATGTTTTCATTGATATATGGCATGCCACGTAATTCTTTACGGTTTGAGAGATATTCATGTTTGAAGTTACTAACCCTAATTAGTGGTCTAAAACACCATGGGGTTGTGGCATGACACTAATCATTGGTTCTATCCATTGAATAGTCAATAATTAATAATTTTTTGAGTTCCTAAAATCCCTCCAACATTCAATTTTTGAAGACCCTCTCAACCTAAAAATTTATATAAATTGTAACCCTCATATCCTCCTCCTGTAAGGATTTCGCTACTTAAAACAAGTCATCGTGGAATTTTCTCTATAACGTTTTTTCCTGCGAAGCTTCAGATGCTGAAAAAAACCCATTTGAGCCAAAATCCTGATGAAGCGCATGTCCTAATTTCAGATATTGGCTAACTATATTTTCAAAGATATGAACTGAGGAAGTTAGGGTTTTTACAGGCTCCCAAATTTCATGTCAAATAGGAGATCTTGGGAAAATATTCATAACTTTCTCTCTGAGAATTGGATTCAAATCTCATAAAAAATGACAAAAATAGGATATACTGTAGCTTGTTGTATATCATTTTTAGGACAAAAGGTTGAAAGAGTGACATGTGGCACTTCATAAAAGTTCGCTTTACTAAACCATTCTATAATCAGGTCATCGTAGGAGATTGGGAATAAATACTTCTTGAAGAATCCAATATTGATGAGACCTATGGGGTTAGAAAGAATATTCAGAGGGCTACCACAGGGTGAAATTTGAGACCTTGGAGATCCAAAATTAGATAGATACAATAGATTCAATATCGAGCTTCTAGAAAGCAACAAAATGTATGCATCCAAGGATCATTGCAGTAAGGACAACACATCAACAATCAAGGGTAATTCTGCTACAACAAGTTATGTATGATTAGTTTTTGAATTTTAATTTGAATATCATCTTCGACGTGCA
Organism: Pinus albicaulis; assembly: GCA_034641835.2. NCBI lineage: Eukaryota > Viridiplantae > Streptophyta > Pinopsida > Pinales > Pinaceae > Pinus > Pinus albicaulis. Next base: position 123,403,858 of record CM076573.1, read on the forward strand.
GTTTTTTAGGACAATGTAAGTATTTTGTATGTATTTTTGATTGGTTTTTTTTCATAGATGTTGAACATATTTACATTTGAATTTTGAATATTTCCTTGACATATGGTTTGCAGGACATTGTAATTATTTTTTTGTATATTGTTTTGGGTCTTAGTCATTAATGCATGTGCAGAAGGAGGACAAAATAGGACAACTTAAACACATCCTAGAAGGAAAATGAAATAGCAAAGTACCATTACTTGAAGCAAGCACAAAAATACCTCAACAACTGCTAGTGTTCAAAGAAGCATTGTCAAGTCATGTATCAGGTCATGTTAAAAGTCAGTATTGTAAAAATCATCATTTTAAAATTGTAAAAGAGTCATTACTGTAAAAGATTCAATTTTCCTAGAGTTGGAGAGGCATTGTTGGGAGGTATAAGTGTCATTTTTGGATAACATTATAGTTGGGTTCCAAGTCATAGTGTGATTGGGTGATTGGTCTAGTTCAAGAAAATCATTATGAATCATATTGTATCGTGGATCATTGTCCCTGGTATGGGATTCCACACTCTTGTATTATTTTTTATCATTATAAGGTGGCAGGGAGGTTCTAGGTTGGTGCATAAAGTAACCTACATGTTGGATCCTGTGAACACTTCAAGGTGGTAGGTTGGTCTAGGATGTCAGGCCATCCATTCAGTCGACATTTTTCATAAAAAACGTAGATAATAAATCAAAATTTTTAGCCCATCCTAACTTTATAAGTCAACTCAATCAACACCATAATTTATACGCTTCAAGATGGACATTATTTTGGACCTATTAAAGATAATTAACCCTCTTATGACACCTATTAATAAGAGGTCTTTGGCATTCATTTCACCGATTGCAACATCAAGAAATTTAAAATGAAATATTAGGATAATTTGACCTTCCATTTTAGAGTATATCCATATGTGTGAGGGAGTCTACAAGGGTTATTTTGATGGTTCTTTGGATCATCTTCAAGGGATCATTTCTACAATGACTAAGGAAGTTTCTATATATATTTTGTGACATATTTTGTGGCTGATAATTGTAGAGAGGCTCACTCTCCCTTGTGACACAATTTTGAAGTTGATCAATGCATTTTTGGGTGTATCTTCTCCACATTTCATTGAAAATCGTAGTGGTAACTTTGACCCTCTATTGCAGTGACCTCGGCCCTATACTTTGACATCCTTATGTATATCATATTATTGGATAGAAGTGGAATCTCTATCATATTCTGTGTATAAATTTTTTGGGTATCTCATTGTTGGTTATTTTGTATTTTTTGGATTATCTCGAGGTATTATTGATGGACAAAATATATATCTTCTAAGGAAATAATTTTTGGGTTTTCCCCCAGTGGGGTTTTCCCTTGTTGTGAACCTAATCTTGGTGTCTCATGTCTCTCACTTATTTCTGATCATTCATTGTCTACTATTATCTCTATTTAGTGCTCTATTGAACATTATTTGGTTGAATTTTTTCATGTATAGCTACTTGTTGACAAAATTATAAAGAAGGATCAATTTACAAAAATCGAATTATTATCCTTTGTGAAGAAACTATTACACTGATTTCATCACTAGAATTTCAACATCGTATTATAAATTTGGCATTGGAAAAGAGTAGAGAGGTCTTCTTGAAGAGAACTTGAAGAGAACTTGAAGAATATATTCAAGATAATTTCAATTTTTTTTGGGTTATGTCTAACATTTTCACCATGAGTTCTCCATTCATGAAGGCTGAATCAATCTTGAAGGAACTACTAACTATAGGGCATGGAAGGAAAGAGTTGAGATCAATCTAGAAAGGAACAAAGTCTTGAGAATCATCACAGGTAAAGTCACTGAACCATTTGATCAAGTAGGAAAGAAAAATTATGATGATGATGATATTCTAGCAAGAAGCATTCTCTTAGATTCTATTAGGGATGATTTAATTCCCTATATTATTGCACATAACACTAATAAGGATATGTAGGATGATATTATTATATTAGAAACATCAATATGAAAAAAAAATGTAATAATAGAATCATACTTTGTTAATATATCTCAAATTAGATACCTACTTAAATCCATCGATGAAGAAGTTTCTTATAAGGAATAAGTAATTATTTCTTTGGATGGTATCCATAGATCTTGGGACTCATTTTTATTAGCTATTATTACAAGAGAGAAGGCTCTAATATTTGAAAAGTTATTGGAAACATGCAATCAAGAAGAATGAAGGCTCTACTCTTGAGGATATATTGAATATTCTAGTATAGAAGCATTTGTATCTCATGTTAAGGGAAATAAGAAGAAGAAACCATATTTTGGAAAATTCTAAACTTGAAGTGTTCGTAAAATAAAAGATCCTAAATTTACTTCAAGAAAATATTTTTCCTCTCATAGTATACATCCTCCTCCTTCTCTGGATAAAAGAGATAGAAGAGATGAAAGAGATACGAGAGATGGAAGAGATAGAAGAGATAAAAGAGACCTGTCCAATATTCAATGATTTCATTGTCAAGACTATGATCATTATCAAACTCAATGTCCACAAAGGAAATGAAGAGATGAATTTTAAATAGATGACAATCGTAAAAGGATTAGAAGAAAACATGCATATATTGTTGATATATATGATCCATATTTAAAAACGAGGCATAGAAGAAGTGATTCTAGATTTGGGTGTTCAGTTATTTGTGCTCTTATAAATTATGTTGAAAATATCGATGAAATTTGGCTTGTGGATAGTGATGCCTCTAGACACATGAAAATAAATCATGAGTAATTATTTGAATTACTTGAAAATAATTTATCTCAAATGGTCGAGCTTGGAGACAATGGAAAAGATGAAGTCAAGGTCAATGGTATACCATATTTTCAATTGGAATTCAGTGGGAATGTGTACATTCACAATATTCTATATGTAATTAATGTAAAGAAGAATTTGTTGTCCATATATTCCCTTGAAGAAAAAGGGTATAGAGTTTCTTTTCTTGATGGAAAAGTATTATAATGGAATAATAATTCATCTTTTTAATATGCTAAAGTTATTGGGTTATGAATTGGGGAACTATATCATCTTCTCCATTGTTCATTCTAGGCTCTCTTTCACAACACTACATAACTTAGTGATATGTGGCATAGAAGGTACGCACATATGCACTACAAGGCTATGGTAAGATTGGATGATTTTGTTAAGGGTGTATTTATACCTAAGCCATATCATGATGGAGTATGCAAAGGATGTGCCCTTGGGTAAAATTTTAAAGGAAGATGCACTCGCAGTGATAGTGGATCTAATGGAGTATTTGATCTTATAAAAAAATTTGGGTGTATTTTTATATCATGTATATTTTATTGATGATTACTCTAAAAAAACTTGGATTTATCTTCTCAATACCAATGATCAATTGTTCGATAAGTGTCATGAATTCTAAGCTTAGGTTGAAAATGCTATAGGAAGAGGAATCCATAGTCTAAGATCCAACAATGGTGGGGAGTATGAATTAATAACTTAATTGATTTCTATAGAGATTCTATAATTAAGAGGGAGATGCTAGTTTACTACTATTAGATATAATTTTTTTTGGATTCAACTTCGTTAAGTAATTCATTCATCTACGACCATTCCGATGATAGGTAGTCATAACTCAGTAATTTCTAACGATTTTTGAATAGTATACTTAGCACTTATTGCATCGGGTGATGCTCAGAAGGGTGAATAAGTGAGATTGAAACTAGTGAAATGAATCACATAGCGTCAATCATCACTTTCGGGGGGCTTGCACCTGGTAACTAGGAATTCCCAGGAGGTTACCCATCTTAGATTGCATCTGTCTTAAGCACGCAGAAATGTGGAATTTTCCCCATAATCAATCCCATTTAGCTTGCTACCCCATTTGAAAAACCTTAGCAAGTATTGTGCCTCATGAACCATTCAAGTAGATCTCCCTTCACTCTTTGTATTTAAGTATTAAGGGGATGGGTGACCTCCCATAAATTCCTGGTTACCTGGTGCAAGCCCCTGAAATGATGATTGATGCTATGTGATTAATTTCACTAGTTTCAATCCCATTTCTTCACCCATGTGAGCATCACTCGATGCAATTAGTGCTAAGTGGACTATTCAAAAATCATGAGAAATTAGTCCATTATGACTACCTCTGATGGAAATGTCCATAGATGAATGACTTACTTAACATAGTTGAATCCAAAAAAAAATGTATCTAATATAATTCACTACGTAAAACCCCTCAATACTTAAATACAAAGTTTGTTACTACATCGAACAAAAGGGAACTGCAGAAAGAAAGAATAGATCTATAATTGAAGTTGTAAAATCTACGCTCCATGATCAAGAGTTTCCAATGTTTATTTAGGATGATGGTAAAAGGACTATTGTATATGTTCAAAATAGGTGCATACATCAAGTCTTTTATTATAAAACTATAGAAGAAGTATTTACAAGTGAGAGACAAAAATTTCAACATTTAAGAATCTTTGGTTGTCTATTTTTTGTTCATGTACCCAAAGAGATAAGTACAAAGTTGGAACCATTCAGGAAGAAGGGTACCTTTGTTGGATACAATGAGAATTCAAAGGACTTTAGGGTCTATTTTCTAGGGAAATGATATATTGAGACCTAAAATGATTTTATATTACATGCAGATGTTGCATTTTTGAAATCCAAGGGCTCACAATTGGATTCTGATGAAGAAGTTCAAAATTCTCCAAAGAATGTGGAACCAAAGCCTAAGGAACCTTTATATATAAATGAAGCTCCACATGAATAATATATTGATCACAAACATTTTGAAACTACAAAAGTTCATGTTGTCGAGACAAGAAATAGACCCGCCTAGTTAGAGAAACAATTGAAGGAAGTTGAAGGTTTTGCTACTGCTCGTGGGACTTTTATAGAAGGCAAGAAGCCTAAAAAGTACTATGGTTATACAACCATGATGTGTAATATCATTGAATCTGAGCCATCCTCCTAAGAAGTAGCTATTTAAAAACAAGTATGGAAAGAATCGATTATTGAATGCTATCATTCCATATTGAAAAATGATGTTTGGGATATTTTTACAAGACCTGAGGGTAAGTTCCTTGTGTCTTCAAAATGGATTTACAAGATAAAACATGTTGTTTATAGAAGTATTGAAATTTACAAGGCTATATTTGTGCCTCTTGGATTCAACCATAAAGAGGGAGAGGATTATGAAGATTTCTTATATAGCAGGTTGGAAATTGCATCAAATGGATGTCAGAAAAACCTTTCTAGATGGGGTCATCGAATAAGAGGTCTACATAGAAAAACCTGACGGTTTTGAGGACCATAATAGAGAGACACATATTTGAAAATTTAAGAAGGACTTGTATGGATTGAACTAGGCCACTCCTGCTTGGTGATTGAGTTTTTTTCTTGACAAAGAGTGATTTTGATCGAAATATATATTTCAAATTATTTGATGGTGATTGTTGGGTCAATTTACTATTGTAAACTAACGCAAGTATTTATTATCAGTCTAGGTTAGTGGAACTTAGAAGCATCCCAAAAGTATATGGGTTTCAGTTGTGATCAATTCAGAATATGGATTATTGATGATTAGGGAAATCCATCTTACAAATATAAATCTAACTTAATTAATTTCTAAATTCTAAAAAATACATCAAGATACATGAAGTAATAATTGAAGAGGCTCTTCACTAAAAGAGATCCTCGTTCCCCTTCATCATTGATTTCATTTATCATCAATACTATTGTGAAAACACGAATTTAACTAAACAATATATTAAGATGCATGAAGTAATAATTGAAGAGGCTCTTCAATAAAAGAGGTCTTGGTTGTCCTTCATCATTGATTTCATTTATCATCAATACTATTGTGAAAACATGAATTTAACAAAACAATAGATTAAGATGCATGAAGTAATAATTGAAGAGGCTCTTCACTAAAGGAGGTCATGGTTGTCATTCATCATTGATTTCATTTATCATTAATGCTATTGTGAAAACAGGAATTCAGAAAAGCAGGAAAAGATGAATCTTAGTTTTGAACTCTTAATGAGATAGAATAAGTATTTAACTTAAATACTTGTTTGTCTCTTCGTATGCTATATAGAAACAATATTAAGATCCATCAGCAATCAAAGCATGTAAAGACATGTAAAGATGAATTCTAACTGAAAATATTGATTCGATAGAAAGAGTGCTTAACTTAAACAATTATTTATCCTTTCATATGAAGATCATTAGATTCATCAATATTTAAATAAAAAAATCAAACATAAGCAAACTAATTCAGAAATTGCAGCTACGAAATAAACTAAGAAATTCACTTAGCTTGTTGTTGGGGCCCTCCACCCTTGCCTCACACACTGAAGGTAAAATCGGCTACTTAAGACTTCAAGGAATCAAACAGCATGTAACAACATCAAAATATGATAGAATAGATCTTCAATTATGTCTCCAAGTCTCAGAAATAATAATAAGAAGTCATATAAGGGTTTGGCATAATAAATATTTTTGCATTTAATTTGAATCAAATCGGAGGAACTCGATTATTGTGAGACTGTGTATTTTAAGAAATTGAAGTTTCAATCAGTGATTGAATTCTATAGGAATTTTTTATGCCAAGATTTATCATCGATTAGAGGATGAATCGATGCTTCTAAAACAAAGAGCTAGGTCCTCATTTTGTTTTCAATTCTCATTGCACAGAGGCAGAGAGAATATAGAATAAATTTCATTTTTAAATTGCGAAGATTTGATGTGGAGTGACAAGCGAAAGGGTTGTCAGAGTACGTTGGGGTTTTGCTACAATTGCAAACGATGAAGTAGAGCTATGATTCGATGAATTGATTGTTTCATTAAGTGTGCAGAGGAGGTAGATTAAATAATTTCATGCGGAATTATAAGTCAAAGAAAGAATGCAGAACCATGAATTGGGATGGTATGGAATCGGAAGCAAACGGAACAGTGAAGGCGGTTTTAAAAACCAACTAATGGCTTTCGCACAACTTTTAGACGGTAAGTGGTAATTTCTGAAACGAATACGATAATGTTCAGAAAATGACACGTAGCATCGACGGTAATTCAATACCGCCTGTTTTGCGTGCATAAGAACTGTTAAATGGTGTGAAATTTTGTTAAGTGATAATCATTGGATTGTTGGGTTGGAGCGCGATGAAGCGTCCACCATCAGATTTGATAAAGGATGGACGGTGAATGGGTTGGTTGATAGCCGTGCGTCCCAACATACATATGTTTGAACTTTGGGTTTTAAACCAAAGTCAGATACAAATTTCCATAAGGTGAGTATTAAGTGTGGGCCATATTTGATTTAAGTAGAGCCTTGACATATGTGCAGTTTATTCACCAATGGAAAGGGTAAGTTATAAAGTATTTGTGTTAACTTTATAACATAAATTTTGGTTTTAATAAAATTCCGCAAGGACATGTGAAGTATTGTGGCATGGTCCATAAAGTTTATGATTTGAAGAATATTATGATATGTGGGGTAATAAAGGTTGAAATATATGTGGGGCTGAAATTATATGGTCTTATCCAAAGTCAATTGCATAGATGGATGTGATTACGAATGGGTATTTTATATGGTTGAGAGTCACAATTATTAAAAAAGCTCAAGTGTGAGAATTTGGGTTAATGCATATGGATATGCATTAATAAATTGAATGTGCATAATTAATCACACTTAAGAGTTTGGTAAAGCGGATATGATTGGTGATTTGGGTTTAATCCAAAGTTCAAAGAATTTGTCAAAGTGGGTATTTAATTATGGTTAGTAAGCATAATTATCAACATATGAGATAGCTTCTGCAATAAAATTTGTCCCAATTTGAGGATTATTTTGGGTAATGAAAATGTGGGTTTTTTCTACTTAGGCAACATCATTTTTGGTATCAAAGTAGGAAAAAACTCTTTGAAGGTTCAAGTTTTTTTTAATTAAATTAGAATTAGAATGAATGCATGTGCGATGGAGAAAATAAAAAGAGATCAGATTTTGAAACTGATAGATTGCAACACATAGAGATATAGTGCATATGAGAGGTGAAACAAGATCACAAAAAGATATTGAAGGTGAGTTGATATTTTATCTCTGGTTTGAAGATTATGTTTGCAGAATTTAGGTTGCAGGCAGTTGAAGGAAATCTCAGCAAAAGAATATCACAGCTTTAAGAGTAGTGATGAAGGAATCCAGTAGAGGATTCTAAGTGGAAGAAGAATGTGGAAGAACCTTGAGGAATTTCAATAGAGGTTGGATAAAAAGGACAATTGTGTTCTTAAAAGGTGCATATGAGTTAAAGCCTAGAAGGAGCAGAAAGGAATGCTCAAGAGGTTCCAGAAGATAGAGAACCAATGTTTGCCAAAAGACCAAATCCAGAGGAAAGGATTGGTGAGGTAAGTTGTAACAAGGAGAACTTGTTACTGCAGAGGCTGTAGTACAACTCATGGCAAATGAGTGAGGAACTCATGAAGATAGAAATGGAGAATAGTATGACTACTGATAGTCATAGAAGAGATAGCAAAGGTTCCGAGAGAGACCACAACAGAAGAAAGGAGAAAGAAGATGCCAAGACAAATGACATAAGGAAGCAGTTGACTGATGAAGAATATGACAAAGAGTTAGCTGAGATAAGAGAACAATTTAATAAATTGAAAATGGTGATAGAATAAAACCAGAGAATTGGTTGGATCATGAAGAAGAAAGTAAAGTGGCAGAGGCTACAACAAAAGAGAGAACAACAAGTGAATATGCAGTTAGAGGAAGTGCTAAGAAAAAATGAATAGATGATGGGTGTGCAATTGGGATGTTAAGAACTTAGAGAAGTTGAGTTGAAAATGGAAGTTTCCATTTGTGAAGTAGAACAGAGTGAAGTTATGGATAGAGATGAAGAATGGATATCTATGAAAGATCTTATGAATCATTGTGAAGATTCAAGATAGCAAGAAGTTTACCTTGCTGAAGAGGGAATTATTGATGATTTCCTGAGTTGTTGGGAAAGTCCAGATCATTTGGATGATGTAAAGCCTTGTATTTTTTAATATAATAGTTTTTATGTGATTACAGGTTTTGTAGAATAGGATGAGCAATCTTTTGAAGCTGTCAAAAGTATGGGAGAGTATCTTTCAGAATATAAATACTCTGAAGCAGAAAGTAATGATGAGGAATGTCTCTTGAATGAGGAAATAAGTGTTGCATTTGAAGCTATTACAACACAGGAAGAATTTCTTGTGAAAGAAGAAGATGAGATACAGTTTGAAGCACTGATATGTGAAGCAACAGTTGAGACTATTGAATCTTGTAATTTTCAAACTAAAAATTTGTGTAAAAATGCAGAAATTGTAAGTGATGATGAAATACTTTAGAAATGCCAAAAAGAAATTGCATTGCTGTAATATTTGCTGAAAAACTCAGAGTATGATAGAGAGATTGCAGAAGACAGAGTTCAATACAGTGAAAAAGAACAAAAAGACATCATGAGAGCAGATGATGTGGAAGAAATACTTGTTAATAGTCTCGAGAATCTTTTAGAGAATTATTTGGGAAGTTTGAATCAACATACTGATGTGCTGATAAAGGAGGAAATTTCAGAGCATCATACTGAAATGTTGGCAGAGGAAAAAGAGGCACTGAGGCCTTATGGTTTCTATTTTAATAATTTTTTTGTGAATGCAGGTTTTGTTGTAGACGATGGAGAAAATTTGACACAGTTGGGCAGTCAAATAAAGGAGAAGGAAGAAAATTTTGTTGAATTCTTTAATCCATGGAATAAAGAAATTAAATTTCTGGAAATTATGCTGAAGAATCATGATTCAATACAGGAAGAGAAATCTCAATTTCAATATTGGGAAATGAATAATGTGGATATGCAAAAGTTAGAGGACAACAACAACAAGCTAAAGCAAAGAGATGAAGATAGTAGTAAAGGGCATACTATGTATCAATCCAATGAATCGTTAAAGGGAGAAGACAAAGAAATTGTCATAAGTGACAATCTGGAAGAAGTTAGTAATTGCAGAAAACAAGAGGGTAAGGATGACGGGGTGGTAGTAAGAATAAAAGTTCAACAATCAAGAGATGAGAGAAATAAGCAGACATAAGATTTATTGGATAGAGAAACTGAACTAATAAGAAGGATAATGATAAAAGTGTCTCAGAGGAAGACATCAGCAATAAAGAAAAGAAGTAGCAGCAGAAAAAGGAAGACAGTAATAGACTATGAAAGTACAACTAGTGGAGCAAAGCAGCATATAGTGTTGAGGCCCAGAGAAAAGCAACAAACAACAACAAAAATATATGATAAATTACAGAAGAAAGTATGGGATCCAGGAAGACAAAGACTAGAAGCACATGATCAGGAGATCATGATTATCTTTAACCTTGGGAGTCTAATGCAAGATCATTAGGCTCAGAAAATATTTTGTATTTTAAAAGACATAGGGGTATTTTGTTTCCAAAATAATATTGGTTTCTAATGTAATTATTAATGTTTTAGGTGATTTAGAATAAGAATTAACTAAATATTGAGAGGAATTTTGTAAATGTTCCCGAATGATTGGAGAATATGAGAGAATTAGGATAGTTTAGATTCCTTAAGGAATGGGAGATTTGAGAATTAATTGTATATCTTAATTTAGAATTAGTTTCATGGTTTTATGAGTTTGAAAGGATTTTTAGGGATAAAGGATAGATTTTAGGACTTAAAGGATTTGGAGGATTTTGTTGAGATAATGGAGGATCTGAACCTAAATTGGTTCATAATCATTTGTATAAATTGTAAAGCCTCAAGGCAATAGTAGATAGTAGATAGTAGTATAAAGTAGGGTTTTGAACAAATAGAGGTTTATTGTGGTAAGCCTATGGGCAGTTTTAGAAAGGGCCATTGATTAGAAGATCAGGCCAGGGATAAGAAGTCTTTTGTAATTATTTTATTACATGTATATATATGGAGGAATTCGATTTCTGAATTATTGTGTGCACTGATTTATTGAGTTTTAATGAAAGAAATGAATGAACTGGGTACTCGAACTCGAATGATATAATGAATGAGTTGAGAAGAAAGTGTACGATTATGTGTTGAATGACTTTGTTTATATCTCATGTGAAAATAAGGGTTTGGCATAATAAATATGTGTGCAGGTAATTTGAATCAAATCAGAATTACTCGATTATTGTGAGACTGTGTATTTTAAGAAATTGAGATTCAATCAGTGATTGAATTCTAGAGGAATTTCATATGCCAAGATTTAGCATTGATTACAGGATGAGTCGATGCTTCTAAAACAAAGAGCTTGGTCCTCATTTTGTTGTTAATTCTCATTGCACAAAGGCAGAGAGAATACATAATAAGGTTCAGTTTTAAATTTCCAAGAGTTAATGTGGAGCGACAAGCGAAAGGGTTGTCAGAGTATGTTGGGGTTTTGCTACGATTGCAAATGATGAAGTAGAGCTAGGAGTCGATGAATTAAGAATTTCATTAAGTGTGCGGAGGAGGTAGATTAAAGAATTTCATGCAGAATTATAAGTCAAAGAGTGAATGCGGAACCATGAATTGGGATGGTATGGAACCGGAAGAAAATGGAACAATGAAGGCGGTTTTAAAAACCAACTAATGGTTTTCATGCAGCTTTTAGATGGTAAGTGATAATTGTTGAAATGAACGTGATAGTGTTCAGGCAGCGACACGTAGCATCGATGGTAGTTCAATACCTCCTATTTCGTGTGCATAAGAACCATTAAATGGTGTGAAATTTTGTGATGCGATAATCGTGGGATTGTTGGGTTGGAGCACGATGAAGCATCCGCCGTCAGATTTGATAAAGGATGGACGGTGAATGGGTTGGTTGATATCCATGGCTCCCAACTTACATATGTTAGTAACTTTGGGTTTTAAACCAAAGTCGGATACAAATTTCCATAAGGTGAGTATTAAGTGTGGGCCATATTTTATTTAAGTAGAGTCTCGACATATGTGCAGTTTATTGACCGGCGGAAATGGTAATTTATAAAGTATTTATGTTAACTTTATAACATAAATTTTTGTTTTAATAAAATTCCGCAAGGACATGCCAAGTATTGTGGCATGGTCCATAAATTTTATGATTTTAATAATATTATGATATGCGAGGTAATAAAGGTTGAAATATATGTGGCACCAAAATTATATGGTCTTATCCAAAGTCAATTGCATAGATGGATGTGATTATGAATGGGTATTTTATATGGTTGATAGTCACAATTATTAAGAAAGCTTAAGTGTGAGAATTCAAGTTAATGCATATGGATATGCATTAATAAATTGAAGGTACATAATTAATCACACTTAAGAGTTTGGTAAAACAGATATGATTGGTGATTTGGGTTTAGTCCAAAGTTCAAATAATTTGTCAAAGTGGGTATTTTAATTATGGTTAGTAAGCATAATTATCAACACATGAAATAGCTTCTGCAATAGAGTTTGTACCAATTTGAGGATTATTTTGGGTAATGAATGTGACATGCATTTTTACATGGATAATGTGGGTTTTTCTTGCTTACTCTCTAAGCTATCATTCAACTCTCTAACTCTGGAATGGTTTTGATATCCCCTCTTTGAATCTTTGGAAACTTAAGCAGCTTCCACTTTATTGTTTTCAAAGTAGGAATAATTATCTATAGGATCCTCATACACTTGTTGTTGTAGTCTTTGAATGATTTCTTTTTCCTGTTTTGTTATAGGAGAAGTTTCCATGACTTGTATTTCTGGTTCTGGTGAATGTTTCTTCTTCTATCTCCTGGAAATAGTAAAAAGTGATGTTCCTTTTTCTAACATAATTGCCTCCTGCTATTTCTTTGACCTTGTTCTCGGACAAAGAGATGTATGCACAATGTTCCTTGTTTCTTCTATGGGTTTAAGTTTGTTTTCAACAAATTCTTCTACAAACTCATTTTCAACCAAGAAATATTCCCAAACCATCCCTTTGACTTTCAACTGGTAATCTACAAGAATTTTGATGAGTCCCTAATGAATAAATTGAGCCTATTTCGGTTTAGTCTCTCTTTTTATGCTTTCAATAATTTTCATCAAGTTTTTGTAGAAGAAATAGGGCAGATTTATTCTTATATCTCACCTGATGTGTTGTAGCAACCAAACATGATAGAGGTGTACTACATTGAATCTATTGTCACAAGTGAAGAATTTCTTAATTACTAATACCAATTCTTCCCATGCTTCATTAAACCATTCCCTTGGGATCCCTTTTGATCGATGAAAGGAACCCTTCTTGTTTTTATCTAGGAAAAATGTCCATCCCTTATCTAAAATGTAAGCCTTTGTGATATAATTCACCTGAAGATGGAAAATCTAATGCTTCAGAGATATACTCAGGAGTCAAAGGGATATGTATGTTTCCCACCGTGGTTTCATTCTGTCTAAAGTTATTAACAAATTCTTTTGTGACATTCTCATTATGACCTTTGAAATTTTGAATAAAACCTACTAACCCTCACTGGTAAAGTTTTTCCAGAGTCTGACTACTCTAGTGTTCTATTTGGAAGTCTTTAGGTTCTTCTCTTGAGGACATTTGGTCGGAAAACCATTTTATGTGGCCATCTACCACCATTAACTTCATTTTGAAAAAATAAAAATTTAAGCACTAGATGTAACCATGGTAGTAAACTTACCTTTTTTTCTTCTCTGCCTTTGTCAATCAATCAATACTCTATTTTTTCTCTTTTGAAGAATTTGAGCTTACTGTAAATAAAAAAAATAATTAGATGGAAAGGTTTCAAGAAAAAATAAGTTTATGTTTCTAATATTATACCCTCTATTTTAATTCTCTATTCTCCTTAAAAACATTCTCTGGCTCTGTTTTGAAAAAGAAATTGGACTATGTAAAGAAAATTGAAAAATGTTTTATACAGCAGTGCTTTTTTACTCATCAATTTCATAAAAAAAATTCCAAAACTTTGCATTCAAACTCACTGTGTATAAAACAGAAAAAATTCAATTATCTCATCACAAATTCATGATAGATTCACTACTTATCTTCATCATTCCTCATACTCTCTCTTCTGTCATAAAAAACATGTCTAACTGTCTTCCATTTTCTTCATAAACTTTGTTCTAAATCTTTAGACTGAGTGTGTTAAAAACAAATATATTACACAGTTTAGTTAATAATAACCTCACTTATGCAATTCGAATTGAAATTCCCACTCTCTGTTTTCCATTCGAAATGAAACATTTTATATGAGGGCATGTCGAGCTTACCTCTCGTATGCAACAGCTCTTGTTATTCTCTTTGATCTTTGTGGTCTTCTTTCAGTTGAACTAAAGTTTTAATCCACAACAAATTCATTAAAATATTCATTTGTGAACTTATTCAATGAAATATTTCGTTGATTGACTGATGGTAGAGTGGTTTTTGAAAGGCGTCAACACGTTTTTGAATCGTGTTTAATACAAAACTCATCCTATGACAAAATTGCAATTCAAATGAAATCACTCCCTTTTATAACTCATAGTTTTTTGACACAATCCCGATATATTTTAAACAACAAAATCTTCATTAATTTATTACCTTCACTTCTAGAGAGATCCACTTCCTGATGGCTTAGCTAAGCAATAGATTTTCTGGATTCGTGGCCTTGAAAACTTCAATTCGCTCCTTATCACTTCGTTTCTCCTTTTCACTATATTCTCTGCCTCTTCTTATGCATTTTATCTATTTTTCCTCTCGTTATTCTCACAGTTTCTTCTCTTCGTTTTTTTTTCACAGGTTTGTGGATACGAGGATGTGCTTTGACTGCATATTCCATTCTCTCACTAAGCCTCTCTCATGGCAATGATGGTGAAAACACTTGGCAATGATCGTTTCTAAGGTTTGTTAATGGCGGAAATGGTCTTGATAGGTGCAAAGATGGTTTCATTTGCTTTACACAGTGCTATGTAAACACATTTGAAAACATCTAACCATTCATCAACTCTTTTGATCGACCCATGCACGTCTTTTCTTCTTTGACTGTCATGTTGGTGTACATTCGTCCTACTATGCAGCTTCTTCACGTTTTGTGTTAATGGCTATGTGCATTCCAATTATCTGCATTACCTCCATGCATCATCATGCTATATTTCTCCATAACTCGCATTTTATCCATGCATCTATGTGCCATTATCATATGTTGTCTCTCCACTGCATGCATTCATTATCATCATGAATTACCATATGTCATCATAATCATGTACTTCGCATCATTCCTTAGGTTTTCATTCATTCATTTCTATTGCATTTTCTCCATTACCTTAGTTCATTTGTTCATATGATTGCGCTTGTTTTATTTTGATTTAAAATATTTGCGTATATCATATACCTTTGCTCAATACCATATATCTTTTGTAATTGTGCTCTATATATTTTGAAATTTGGTTTTTAGATTTTGATATTTAATTTTAAAAATTGACTAATGACATAGTCAACTTTTTAAAGTTAAATGTTTATGATAATGATGCTAACCTTTGTTTATGGTTTTGCCTTCCAAGTGTCTTCCATAGGTTAAATATTTGACCTTTTGTTCATTATTCTCTTTGTTAGGAAATACATGGGGTATGATATGAATAGTTATATGGAATGTTTTGAATAGTGGTATGGATATAGATGTGAATAGAATATGGTTAATTAGAATAGTGGTATGAAGAGGGTTATATATGATAGAGTATAGATGAAAGTGTAGGGAATGTAAATGAAATATAGGGAATTTCGGTGGTGTAAATTAAATGTGGGTAAAGATGCATAACTAGTATCAAATTAGTTTGTCCAATTCTAGAATATTTTGATAAAAATTTAAGAGTGAAATTTTTACTCACTATACAGATGTACTCCCTTTTTGACGTTTGATGATGATCGAAATTGTGTTTTTTTTTACGATGGCTCTTGTAGACTTGTAGAGTCTTTGTTTCTTCTTGCATCTGGTTTGATTTAGAATAATTATTTTTCGGGTCCCTTTTATAGGTTAAACGTTGACATTTTCATGTCCTATCTGTTATGATCTTCTCAGGTCCCCTCTGACATGTTAAATTTTCAAGTCCCTTCTGGCGTAGTTTCACAATGATGTTCCATATTTGAAAATTTCAACAATAATTCAGGTCCCTTCTATAAATGTCAAATGATATACCAGGTCCCTTTATGACTGTAGTTCAAATTCTGTCATCAATTCAACTGCTAAAAAATATTTTCGTAGTTTTTTTTATTTCACACCTTCCCCCAAGCTGATGTTATGACTTTTCCTCAAGTCTGCAATGTCTTGGAGGGCATATCTACAAAAATATAGGACTTTGTTTGTTCATTCCACTTGTCCATTTGCTTGAGGATGATACGGAGTTAATTTTCTATGTTTGACCTTGAATATCTCTGTAATATCACAAACATGTTTTGACGTGAATTGTGCACCTTAGTCAGCTACGATTTGTATTAAAACTCCATATCTCACAAATATCTCTTCAAACTGAAAAAAACAATAGATCCTTCTGTTGCTCGTGCTACTGCCTTGGCCTCCACCTATTTAGTCACATAATATGTACATACAAGGATGTATTTCTTTCCATTGGATGGAGGGTTGATTGGACGTCCCATGAAATCTAAAGCCCACTATTCAAATGGTCCAATAAGTACTTGTGGCTTTAATGGAATTTCATCTGATGCCACTGGTCTACCAATTATTTGGAAATTGTCATATCTTTTGACATAAGTTCTAGAGTCCTTGAAGATGGATGGCCAGTAGTAGCCATGCTTTAACACTTTGTATGATGTCCTTTTATCTACAAAATGACCACCACATGGTTCATCATGACAAGCTTTCAAAATTTCAATTATTTCATCTTCTCTTACACATTTTCTAATCATTAAATTAGCACCAGTATAAAATAGATCTCTATTGACCCAGCTATACCTGGCACTTTCTCTAATTATTCTTCATTTCTATTTGGTTGTGTAGTGAGATGATAGGATATCAGATGATAAATAATTATCTATATCTATAAACCAAGGAGTTTTGGCATTTATATCGAATAGATGTTCATCTGTGAAATTTTTTGATACTAGATTTGGATCACGAACTGAATTTAATCTTGACAAAAAGTCAACAACTTGGTTATCTTTTACTGGTCAATCTTGTACAATAATATTTAATTCTTGCATTAATAATAGCCACCGAGTTATTCTTCCATTTGTAATTCATTTATTCATTAAATAATTTATAGCAGAATGATCTATGTGAATATAAACTTCATAACTTGTTATATAATGTCGAAATTTATTTACAACATGTATGACAGCTAACATTACTTTTTCCATAATAGTGTAATTCAATTCTGCTCGTGTTAAGTTTTTACTGATGAAATATAGCACATAATTGAATTGATTCTCCTTTTGTCCAAGTGATGCTCCAATAGTTGTATTAGATGCATCAGTTGAAATGTAAAATGGAAAAGACCAATTAGGTCCTCGAAGAATGGGTGAAATTGACAAATTTTTATTTTATTTTTCAAATGCATGTTGAAAGTTATCAGTCCATTGGAATTCTACATATTTCACAAGTAAATTGAATAATGGCAAAGCTATTTTACTAAAATTTTCAATAATTCTTCTATAGTAGCCTGCAAAATCCAAGAAACTTCGAACTTCTTTTTTTGTTGTAGGCGGTGTTAAACTCATAATGACTTGAATTTTTGTTGGATCCACTTTAATCCCTGAAGAAGAGATATGGTGTCCCAATACTATCCCCTCAATTAACATCATAAAAAAAATTTCATTACTAAGTGATAGGTTTGTCACAATGCATCTTTTTAACACTTTTTCAAGATTTTGTAAATAATCATCATATGTTGTACCATACACAATGAAATCATCCATGTAAACTTCCACACACTCGTGAATCAAATCAGAAAAAATAGCAAGAACTTCTCTTTGAAAAGTAGCAGGTGCATTACACAAACCGAAGGGTAATACATTGTATGCATATGTTCCCTAAGGGCATGTGAATGTTTTCTTATCTTGATCTTCTAATGCAATTTTTATCTGATTATATCCGCTAAATCCATCCAGAAATGAGAAAAATTTCTTTCCAGCTAATGAATCTAACACTTGATTGATAAATGGTAAAGGAAAATTGTCTTTTAATGTAACTTTGTTCAGTTCTCTATAATCCACACAAATTCTCCATTTCCAATTTTTCTTAGGTACCACAACTAAGGGTGAAACCCATTGACTATCAGAAATAGGATAGATAAATCTAAATTGTAATAGTTTCTGTAATTATTCTTTCACTATTTCTTTCATCATGGATTTCATCCGTCTTTGTGGTTGCCTTAAAGGTTTTATTTCATTATCAGTGTAAATTTAATGGATGCATGTTTTTGGATAAATTCCTAGCATGTCTTTATATTCTCGGGCAAAATATTTTGAATAATTTTGCAATAATTTTATTAGATTTTCCTCTTGTGATGATTGTGAGTTGTTACCAATATTAAAATGTCTTTCCGGACTGATTTCAATGACCTTTCTATTTGAATTGGTAATTGAATTTACAGGAAAAATGCTTTTAAATGTATTTTACAATGATTTTATTGTGCAATTTTCCCAAAAAAATTCATTTAAAAGATAACTAGAAGCTTCATATTGATTTATCCTAAGCTTCTCTAAAATATTTGGTTCTAAGATGGATAGATCTAATAAGTCCTCATTTTCTTCCTCCTCTCTAAAATTGTAAACTTGATTAAGGCTAAGAACAGGTTGAAGTTTTTGTTGGTATTTTTCATCAAGTAATTATAATATAGAACGATATTGAGCAAGAGGATATAATTTAATATTCTTTCTTTCATCTCCATGTGCAATAATCATACTTCTTAACCTGCATCCAATGTAAGCATCCGTAGTGGCTAACCTGGTCAGCCTAAAATTAAGGGATGCCCTTCCAAGTTTGTTTTTGGCTGCAAAATCAAGAATTCTACAAGATAATCCCATGGATATAGTGAGACAATGATATCTTCTAGTACACCTTGTTTCTTGGATTAGCTACTGGTTGAGCTGGTAATTTTGTTGGTCTAGGAGGTGGCAGGTGAAGTTGCTGCAGTTGAGTTAGCGTTGGTGGGTTTTGAGTTGGATATGGCATGGGTTGTTGTTGTTGGAATTGTTGATATTGAGGAAATGATTGTAGAGAGTATGGTTGTTGATATTGATACTGCTGGGTATACATTTGCTGTGGTGGTTGGTTTCCATAACCATATCGCCTCCAACCTTGTGAAGGTTGGTTTTGATATTGTTGTGGTGGAAAAGCCTACCATGGCATTGGTGTATTCCATGTGTTCTGAAGATATTGAAAATTTTGGGGATTTTTTTGAGGGAACTATTGAGGCATTCTTGTCTGCCAAGGTCTCCTTGGTGCCATATAATAGAAAACATCTACTCTTTGTACTTATTCTCCTTGAAATTCTTTTATCTATGGACATTTTTCTGTTGCATGATTTTCTGTGCATAGTCCACATACTTGTATATCTTGCAAAGGACATTCCCTGAGTGGATGTTTTTTTCTACACTTTGGATAGAAAATTTCTAAGATTTCAATTTTCTCTTCTTTATTTTTTCTTAGCTTTCAAAACATCTAATTGTGTACCTAGAGTGCTCAAGAGATCTGTCTTAAATTTTTCTATCAGGCTTCCTATCTCTGCTCTTGTTACTGCACTTGCTGCAGATTTGGAAGATTTTGATGAGATATCTCTTTTCCCACTCTCAGCTCTTCCCCTAGAGTATTTTTGACATAATTCAGAAATTTCTTTAAATGGTAAATTAGAAATATCTCCTTTTCTCATTACATTAAGAATGTCTAAATACAGATCTCTAGTACCCTTTAGAAATATAGTGTGGATGGTATCAGAACTAAGCGAATGATGTTTAGATTTTTGTAAATTGTAAAGGAATCTTCCTCCAAATATTCTGAAAATATCTTCTTTCAAGTCTCTAGCCCTACAATAAGCTTGATACTTTTTAAGAAATATTTTCTTCATATATTCCCAAGAAGCTATCGTGTGTTCTCCTAATCCCATGAACCATTTCAAAGCTGCAGCTTTTAAAGTAGCCAAAAAAATAAAAAATTTATGTGTATCATCAGTATATCCGTATGTTCTACACAAGATGTCAAACTGAAACATGAATTCATCAGGATCTTCTGTTGACATTCCATAGAAATTAGGCAATACATAAGGTGGAATATTTTTCATTTTTATTTCTTCTCCTAATATTTCTCTTGCATCTAAAATCGGAAAGCCAAAAGTAGTCTCTTGGTCATTATTAACTTCTTTCTCATTTTCTTGTGTTCTTCGATTTTGGTTCTCTTCTTTCTTCTTCCTCTATTCTTCGAAGTTCTTCTTCTCTTCTATCTTCTTCTGTATTTCTTTCCTCTTCAATTCTTCTTTCTTCTTCTCTTTGTCTTTGCCATTTCCTTTACTTTCTTTCATATTCTATTCTTTGTTTAGGATTCATATTTAATCTGGTTGATCCTTCTCCTTCTTCAGCCATTTCGTGTTCAAAGACTTGTAGTGTTTCAATAGGTTGACTTTGTATTTCTTCCACTACTTTGATTTCCTCAAGGACATGTTGCTCTAGTTGTTCAATAGTTTGTTTTCTTGTGTCCTTTTGTTTCCAAACAGAAGGAGGTTCTTTAGGTGATTTATTTTTCTTTACCTCCAAGGCCAACAAGATTTATCTTTCAACTAAAGTTAATCTCTGTCCTGATCTCTATTTTTCCTTTAACTCTTCTATAATAGGTTTTCCAGCAACTGGTGTTGTTAATCCTATCGATGAATGAACTGTTGGGGAGTTTTGTTTCACAAATCTACCTTTTTTATCTCTATCTCTAGGCATAAGAAAACATTTCTTGAAATAAAAACTATTTTTTTAGTTGTTTTTGGTGATTTTATATTGTTTTTATCTTTTAATTTTTTTTTCTTCATATTTTGATCGTTTTTGAAATATGCTTCCCCAAAAATGATGCCAGAATGTTGGGTCAATTTACTATTGTAAACTAACACAAGTATTTATTATCAATCCAAGTTAGTGGAACTTAGAAGCATCCCCAAAGTATATGGGTTTCAGTTGTGATCAATTCAGAACATGGATTATTGATGATTAGGGAAATGCATATTACAAATATAAATCTAACTTAATTAATTTCTAAATTCTAAAAAATAGATCAAGATACATTAAGTAATAATTGAAGAGGCTCTTCACTAAAAAAGGTCCTGGTTTCCCTTCATCATTGATTTCATTTATCATCAATACTATTGTGAAAAGAGGAATTTAACTAAATAATAGATTAAGATGCAAGAAGTAACAATTGAAGAGGCTCTTCACTAAAAGAGGTCCTGGTTGTCCTTCATCATTGAATTCATTTATCATCAATAATATTGTGAAAACAATAATTTAACTAAACAATATATTAATATGCATGAATTAATAATTGAAGAGGCTCTTCACTAAAAGAGGTCATGGTTGTCGTTCATCATTGATTTCATTTATCATTAATGTTATTTTGAAAACATGAATTCGGAAAAGCAGGAAAAGATGAATCTTAGTTTTGAACTCATAATCGGATAGAAGAAGTATTTAACTTAAATATTGGTTTGTCTCTTCGTATGCAAAATAGAAACAAGATTAAGTTCCATCATCAATCAAAAAGTGTAAAGGCATCTAAAGATGAATTCTAACTGAATATCTTGATTTGGTAGAAAGAGTGCTTAACTTAAACACTTGTTTGTCCTTTCATATGATGTTTAAGAATTATCATTAGATTCATGAATACTTAAAAATAAACAAATCAAACATAAGAAAACTAATTCAGAAATTACAGCTACGAAATAAACTAAGAAGTGCACGCAGCTCGGTGTGGGGGCCCTCCACCCTTGCCTCGCGCACTGAAGGTAAAATCAGCTACTTAAGACTTAAAGAAATCAACCATCATGTAACAACATCAAAATATGATAAAACATATCTTCATTTATGTCTCCAAGTCTCATTAATCATAATAATAAGTCATACAAGTTCCATTGTCAAAGCCTTCAAAATTTGAGGCTTAAATAGATAAAATATCTAACAAACTCATCTAAAATAACTCAAGTAGTCATAACTATCCTTATCCTATCATATCAAGTCAAATTCATCTATTCAAATCCATCATAATCTAGAAAATCCCACAAAATAAGAGTTTTGACTTAGTTTCTAGGGAAACTCCATAAATACTGGTCCTGTTTAACCACCTTTGACTAGGCCTATTAAAGCTTAATCTAACTATTCCAACATGTGTACTCTTATTCTTTGTTCCCAAGATTTCTAGAAACATATCCAGCTTGAGCCCAAGTGTCCTGCACATATGCAAACCATAATTCTATTACGGGAATTTCTGATGCTGTCCAAAAATGCACTTAAATTCCAATTTTTACAAAAACATCTAATAATTGAAAAACATAAATTAAGTACCTGTATATGCATACTTGGGTAAATATAAGGTGGATATGATGGTGAATATATGGATAATATGGAAAAATAAGGTGTATTTCCTACACAAAAAGAGATAAAAATTGAGGGCCAACAGTGACCCCTGATACTATTATTGTACGTAGAGGATTTGTTTGTATCAGATTCCCATGTATTGATTTTTTAGTGCAAGATAGAGATGGTTTCTAAATTTGAAATGAAAAAATTTGGCCTCATGCATTACTTTTTGGTATTGGAAATTTGGAAAAATCCTAAGGGAATCTTTATGGGCCAAGGCAAGCAGATTGTCTCAATCCTTTAGAAATTTTTCACGATGGACTATAAGTCGATTTATACTCCCATGGTGATAAAATTAAAGAATGTCTGGGACAATGACTCAAAGTTATTTTATCCTACTATGTATTGCACACTAATTGGTTCGTTAAACTCTCTTGTGAACATGAGGTCAAATATTTGTTATGCAGTTAATAAATTGAGTCAATTTCTAGTGGAGCCTCATCGTGTACACTAGGTTGTAGAAAAACACATATTGAGGTATTTCGAGGTACCATTGAGTATGCTATAATGTATGCTTCTAATTGTGAATGGAAACTATATGGATTCACTAGTGAAGATTAGGATGGTTTCTCTAATGATAGAAAGAGCACCTCTAGTTATTGTTTTAACCTAGGATCAACCATGATTTCATGGTCTAGTAGGAAACAAACCTCTATTGCATTGAGTATATTCAAATTTGAATACATTGCTACCAATATTTCCTACTGTGAGGCTATATGGTTTGAAAAATTGTTCTCTTAATTGTTTGATCAAATTTTAGAGTCGATTATTATTTGTTGTGATAATTAAAGTTTGTGAGGCTATCTCAAAACTTGGTGTTCCATGAAAAATCAAACCACATTGAAATAAATAATCATTTCATCTGGAATATTATTCAAATATGAGATGTGAAACTTGAATATCATCCTACTAATGAGGAGGGTTTTCATGTATTGAAAAAGGCATTTTCCTGGATGAAATTTGGAGTTGTTAAGAACCCCTCTCTAAGTGACATGGAGAACCAATTACACAACATCATGGATATACTATCTCCTATAGGGTTTGCAACGAGAGAAATTGTTTTCTGGGAGATGTATTAATTATTAATCTTATACGTTGTGTGTGGGGAGACATTGTTTTCTTGGAGATGCATTGATAAGTCATCATATATGCTCTGTGTTG
Organism: Pinus albicaulis; assembly: GCA_034641835.2. Lineage (NCBI taxonomy): Eukaryota > Viridiplantae > Streptophyta > Pinopsida > Pinales > Pinaceae > Pinus > Pinus albicaulis. The sequence goes on from CM076573.1 coordinate 123,427,629, forward strand.
AGAGACATTATTTCCAAAGAGATGTATTGATGATTCCTTTTGGAGGATATTTGTTGAGAGACATTGTTGTTCAGGATATGTATTAAGGAATACTCTTGTAGGTTGTGTTTCGATAGGCATTCATGTCTGATATATTTATTAATGATTCCTCTTGTAGTTCGTGTACCAAGGGACATTGTTTTCCAAGATATGTATTAATGGTTCCTCTTGTAGGATATGTGCCTAGATAACTTGTTGTCTTGGAGATTCTTTGAGATGGATGCTATGTTTATTTCGTTGTGTTGAGATTGAAAGAGAGAGGAACTTGATTATGTTCTTTTTCTTTAGTTCTGGGTCATGAAACCTATGGATTGGTCAGGAAGATGAATCTTGTGATAGAATGAAAAAAGTATCTCCCTAGCTAAGAGGGATTGTTGAAATATAAGGTATATATGGTATGGATTTTCCATAAAAAACATGGATAAGAAATAATTTTTTTATCCCATCTTAACTTTACCAATGAACTCAATAAACCCCACAAGTGAGCTTCTAGAAGCCCTATTATGACAGCTATTAAGAAGTGGTGAATTTCATTCAGTTCACCCATCAGAACATGAAGAAATTTGGTCTAAAATATAAAGCTAATTTTGACTTCCATTTTATATCATATCCACATGTGTGAGGAAGTCTACAAGAATTATTTATAATATTGTTTGGATCATCATCAAGTGCTCTTTTCTGCAGTGACTATGAATCATTTCTACCTATTTCTTCTTACCCTTTTTGTGCTTGAGAATCATACATAAATTTTCTCCCCTTTTATGGCACAATTCTGAAGTTGACTAAGGCTTTTTTAGTTGTATCTCCTCCATATTTTTTGAAAATAATAACGGGAAATTTTGCCTCATTATACGATCAAAGGCCTATAGAATCTCTCTTATAAGGAATTTTTTTTTGGGTTTTCCCCCTAGTTGGTTTTTCCCTGGTTATGAACCTAATCTTGATGTCTCTTGTCTCTTGATTATTATATATTATTCATTGTCTATTGTGAACTCTCTTTAGTTCCCTTGTAAAAGAATATTTTGTTGTATTTTTTAATGTATAACTACTTATTGAATAAAGTAAATAAGGATAAATTTATGTCAATAAAAGTAGTTATCATTTATGAAAAACCATTCTAGACATTGCATCATTAGAATTTCAATAAAAAGAAAAGAAAATATTGAAGCCCCACATTGTAATTGGATGAGAATTATTGATATAGTAAAAAAAATTGGGTTATTAAGACAATAAAACATATTTCCACAGCTAAATACCATGGATATATACATATGGTAATTGAAGGGACAAAAATATAAAATATGGATAGAACAATTTAACAAGGTTAGTTGTCTTGAGAATAAATTGAGGTTGAGAAAGAAAGAGTATTGCCATTGTAAAATGTCGTCTGTGAAGAGGAAAAATAGAAAATTAAAATTCGTTGTGTGATATTTTATGTGAGTTTTGTCAGTGCAATAAAGTGTGAATATATGAAATAATTGCAAAGAAGAGCGAACAATTGAAATGTTGATCGTGTTGAGAAATCTAGTGGGAACAACATTGGCTGATTTCTCTTATACTGATAATTATTTGTGGTGTATTTTTACTTCATTACAATAGATTCTTATTTGGCTTGTTTAATATTAGTGTTTTATTCATCAAACAAATACCAAACCATATCAAAATAGTAATTTAAAACATGATCACAATGGTTGAAATACTCTTCCTTATATTGTTGGTGAGATTCCTCACCCTTGGCCCGACTCATTGAAGTCACTACTTCCATGAAAAGGATCTCCCTCCAAAAATGCATTGTACCTCATTGAATGTCCACTACTTCCATACCATCGTTGTTGATTTGGTCAAAGTTGACCCAGTCCACATGCTTCTTCCCTTATTCAAACATAGGGAGCTTTAGCCAGCTCTTTTGATTCCCTCCATTCACATTTGGAGTGGTTTTATTCTTACTAAGGAGATTTATGGGTCTCCCTTCCCTCTATATTCTTCTAACTAAGAAGAAAAAATATATTTTAATATTCTAATTAGATGCATGCTAATTTAGGAATATTAAAATCCTCCCCTCCCAAAATTTGCTTGTCCTCAAACAACTGCAAGGATAGATCTGAAAAATGTAGGGAACCTTAATTCCCATGTGGAGCTCCATCCTCCAAGCTATCATCCATATAAAATGAATCACCTTCCATAATGGTAATTCATAGAAAAACTCTTCCATCTTTCTCATGAGAGGTTTCTCCCAAAGACTCAAGTCAATAATTGTATCAGCCATATAATGTCCCATGCTCCTCCTGAAGCATGAAGAAGTGTGGGAAGTTTCATCCCCAATGGACACATAAAACCAATGTGTCATCCCTCCAATCATGTTACCAACAATAATAAGAACATCATCAACATATGGGATCATAATCAAAGTCATGCTAGCTTCCATGTGTAGTAATGTAGAAGGAAAATGGTCCCTCATGTGCAACCAGCACATTTTTTCTCCTAACTGCTACAGAATATGGCATGATGAGTGGTTTCCCAACCACTTTTTTTCTACCCCAATATTCTCACATGCTTGGAGAAGGTGTATGGTGTATTATGCAAATTGAGCACACCTTGAATAAGATATGATCTCCCCAAGATATCATAGCGAGTGGCCATCATCAATACTGCTTATGGCCTTAAGTAGACCATGAAGTCAAGAAGAAACAGTGCCCCCTCTTGGAGAAATTCCCTGCACATGGATGGTAAGGAAATATAAATACATAGTAAGTGAATCATGATGTACAGAAATACAAGCTTTACCATGTACTTTGTTCAAGCTTAGTAAGGTGGCTCATAGATGGGCCTCCTCTCACTCCCAATGAGAAAGGAAGTGGTTGTGATAATTCTACCAAAGAGTTATGTCTCTCCTCATCCTCCAAATAATCCATGCATCTCTTCATATGCTGTTGCATCTCCTTTTTGAAGCCTTACCAAATGAATCCCTCCAGAATAGTACGGTATGCTCTTATAAAACCAGTGGATTTGGAGAGAAAACCCTCATATGCTACACCTAGTAGTTTCTCCTTGAGCTTAGAAGCTCTAGTCAAGAAGATCATACTATGAAAATAGATGACCCCATCTCCCACTGCATATCTCCCATTAGATAACTAGCCATAAAGCACTCTGTGTGAAAAAATATCCTTGGAGTATTCTACTAACAATTGGGATCTCCAATAAGGGTCAATACTCAATAATTATAGCATTGTTGATCTATCATGTAAAGCATCTGTCATGTTTCTACTCTCTTTTTGGACATCTCCCATGCCAAAGTCATAAACACCTGGATGTTGCAATCTTGCCTTTACTGCTCCTCCTGGAACTGCTCATGCTCTATTGAAGGTGGAATTTTTTGGAGGCTAGCCTTCCCTGAAAGTCTATCACCCATCAAAAACTTTATGAGTGTGGCCAATGTAAGCATGAGTGGCCACCAACCTTTATCAAATATGAAAGATCCCTCCCAATGGAGAATTATCTTCTGATTCTCCAAAGCCATGGAGTGGTCTCCTTGCACCCTGATGGCGCCATCCATCCCCAAAACATCTTCTCTCAATGCAAGATGTTTGGTGAGAGTGGGTAATAATAAAATTAGGAGAATGTCTCCCTCCTCTTTGAGCCTACCCCAGTATCTCTTTGAGCCTACCCCTCTCCAAAATCTATGAGTGGTGCAACTATATGTGATGCACCTCTCATCATCTCCGATCTGGTGGTCTCCCAGGTGGAATGCCTCCATGTAATAAGACGTCAATTTCAACAGTAGACTTCATATATGAGTGGACTGCTTGGTCCTTACTTTCACTATGCAAATCATTCTGCCTCTTTTGTGCATCAATATTTTGAAATAGATATGGGTGTGTGCTCTTAATCATATGATGATGGCCATCCTCCCTATCTTCTCCTTTCATCTGCAAGGTCTCACAATCTATCAATGTTGGAAATTCTTGTAACGGTACAATAATTCCTCTTATTGGAGAAATTGCTCCATCTCCCTCTTCATGAGGTGCTAGATCTGCTCATGATGTGACAACATTTTTACCTCTTTCCTTCTCTTCCACTTCATCATGAGTTAATTTTACCTCATCATCATTAAGAGGCCCTTTGTTTTGATCCTCTTTTGAAAAAGAGATCTCCATGCCTTTCTTTTGAGAAGAGAGCTCTTCCATAAGTGGGGATCTTGCCTCTAGCAAGGTATTCTGCAAGTTTTTCACCCGCTTAGTAGCATTATGGAATGGAGTTAGGTATATGGATCCTTCCAAATCATGCAAAGGTTTTGTCTTTTAGGCTTGGCTAGCTCAACCAAGGATGTTTGAGAATGTTTCTCATCAAATATTTCACTAAAATCTTAGTGAACTTTGCATAAGTAGACACATTTACATGATTCAAGAAAGAAATTTCATAAAACCACCAGGCATAAGCCTTGCCTTCAAGATGCAGTGCTGCTACTCTAATGGATTCTTCTTCTGAAACTTGGTGTTGCTCCAAATAGGTGTCTAGATCCTTCACCCAAGCCCTAGCTGTGCATTTAGGTGACCCATCAAAAGTAGATAGGAAGAATCTACACAAATCATGTTTCTTGCACCTCTTTCCTTTATTGTGATTGCTAGGTCTTCTACCCTCCTTGATATTGAAAAATCCTTGAAATTTAGATGATTTTTGAACCTCTGAGATTGAGATTCATACTCTTGAAGATAGTCACCAAGAGTCTCCCCCTTTGGTACATCTGCTTCCTCCATCTCTCTTTTTATGAATATAGGCATGGTAGAGCATTGTATATATGATTGTGTGGCTAAATTCTCACACCCCTAATATGAAGAACTGGATATTTCTTCATGTGAAAATATTTTTGAGGGATCTTCATGTCTTTCCATCCTGATTCCCTTGATTTCTCTATTAGACTAATGCATAGTTCAGAGAAGAAGTTTTGAAAACTTCTTTCCCTCCATTTCTCCAAATAATGGAGACTTTCATTTGTCTCTTCTGTGAGTCTTCTCCTTTATGTGAGAATTTTATTCTTCTTTTGATAACATAGATGCAATGTCTTCATAGGGTGAGCCAAGATTATTCTCTGATACCACTGTAATATTCCCAAATGGAAAAAGCAGGAATATAGTGCATAAACATGGAAATAGTAGTGTAAATATCACATCAAGACATGATACCAATATGGAGACACTAATAGCATCAAAATTATACAATACAATGAGGCACAAATAATACAACAGAAGCTCATAAGCCTCCAATAGATAAAACCCCTAAAAAATTAGGCACTACTACTATACCAAAATGTTGGAAGAATGCTACAGCATAGTCATAAGAGCACTTCTAAAGCAAATGAATATAAAAAAATATTTAATGGCTGATATATGCCTCAAGAGATACAGAAAATAAATATCTAGGATATATAGAAACCTACAACAAGAACCCAAGAGGGTTTCTGGAAATACACCCAAAAATACAAATGGTGAACCCAAGCCCTAGGGCTGAAGATTCACTGCAGAAAAATAGATGGGAGATATGGTTGAAGATGATATATATATGGCCCTCCTCTAATAGACTGTCCAGGTGAAAGGCTGATCCCTCCACTGAAGAACCAAATCCCCAAATCATGCACATAAATCACCCCTAAAATAGATCTCCAAAATAACACAGTTGTGGAATTGAAATGTGTTGTAGGTGATGGTGGTAGCTTGTCCTAGTGCCAAATAATGAAATAATGCCCATGAATCCTCCTTGCTGATATCCCAATGGAAAGGCTACCTCTCCACTGAAACACAAGCTCAGAAAATGGCTCTATAAGCCCTCCACAACTTTTGCTCTAAAACACAACACAACCTCAATAGGAACTGTGTTGTATAATAAGATTGATGCTTTGGCTTGATGCCAGAATGAGGAAATGCAACTCAATCACTTCTCTTGACTAGGCACTTGAAGTCCCTCGAGGATGAAGGTGGGATTCCTACTCGGGAACACCCTATGCTAAACATCACTGCAATATTAACTAAACAGTTGAAGAGAGCAAACAAGTCTTAACAGACCATATTAAAATAATAATCTAAAACATGATCACAGTGGCTACCATCCTATTCCTTATATTCTTGGTGAGCTTTCTCACCCTTGGCCCCACTCATTAAAGGCACTACTTCTGTGCAAAGGATCTCCCTCCAAAACTGCACTTTCCCTCATTGAATTTCCACTACTTCCATACTAGTGTTATTGATTTGGTGAAAGTTTACCCAGTCCACATGTGTCTTCCCTTATTCACACATAGGGGAGATTTATGGGTCTCCATACCATCTTTATTATTCTAACTAAGAAGAAAAAATAGATTTTTAATATTCCAATTAGTTGCATGCTAATTTAAGAATATTACATCATGCTCTGTTTTATAATATTTTCATAAATGTGTTTCTATTGTTCTAATGAATGAATTCATTTAACATGCTCATTCTGACTCTCTCTCTATCTCTTTTCAAACCCTATACACAATGAAAATTAAAGTATGTTATTCAGTTGACTAACCTAGCCTCATCCTTGTCTTTGCAACTGAACCTTTGAAATCATACCTAGAACCTAGACCTAGTTGCTTGACTAACATTCCTATCCAACAAAAAACTCAAAATAAAAAAAACCCTAATTTACTATGCTTTATAACTAGCATAATATATTTACATATCGAGTCATATCATTGGTTGTAAAAGTGAAATTGAGAGAGCGCTCTCTAGTTTTGTTAGGGCTAGCTACCTGACCTAAATATTGGTTTGAGGTTACCTCCTCCAGTTCCATTCTCAGCCTTGGGAAACAGAGGGGAGTGATAACAGGTTGCTAGACGAAATTCAATGACTTTGTGCATGATGGATCATGATGATGTATATAACATGACATATGTCACATGACTTCGTAGATTGTTCCATCAGTTCAATCATTTTTAACACAATATTTTACTAGTTTAAATATAATTTCTTTTATAAAAATAAATATATAATATAATTTTTATAAATTCATTATATTTAAAATATAAAATTATTATTAAAATTAATAATAATCACTTTTACACTAAGGTTTTCATATGTCCATAGTTATAAAAATTAGCCAATTTCCAAAAAAATTGTATCCTTTTTCACTAGATCTCCATGGTTAAGAAAAAGTTACAACATGCCCTATGATCACATGCCCTCCCTTGGTTGATGAAGAAAATTTCCTTCATTCATCATTATGCTCCTTGATACACTACTTCCAGCAATGGAAGAGATGGACACTTGTGAACCAAATGGTTTTCCTCACACACAAAGCACATTTCTATAACATTTATTTGGCACTTATTTCTAGGGTGCCTCTTGGTGCATCTAGGACCGAATATGTCCATTTGCAAAAAAAAATTATGTAAATTTTAACTTTTACAATCCTCCAACATACCTCCTATTTCATTCTTAATGGATGAAGTAGAACGTGCAGGAGTTACCAAAACCTAGCTAGATCTACCTCTTTTTCTTGTAGCTCTAGAGTGATTTTTTAATTTTTGTTTTAATGTACTCATAATAGATTTGGTAAATATCTCCATTAGACAACATTTTAAAGGTATCCGTCAACTCATATCCAAGCCCACATAGTAAAAATAGCTTCATTGATTCTAGATCAAGGGTGTAGTTAGCTATAATATAGCTCAACCGAAATATTTATTCAAATCCATGCAATATTCCTTGTAATTTGTGTTGAATGCTTATTTCATTTGAGCCCATGTAGTAATTACATCTCTCTTTAAACTCATGAACCAGTGCAAGGTTGCATCCTTAAGGGTAGAAGGAAACAATTTCAGATTATGTTCATCAGATCTATAATCATATGTCCTACAAACTACAAAAAAATCAAATATTGAGGTGTTAGGGTCCTTGAAATACATTTCATGGAAGTGTGGAAGAGCATTGGGGTTGAAATTATTTATTTTAGTTACTCCATTTGTCTCTTTAATAATAAATAATTTAGGTTTCTTAGTAACATCCAAAGTGTTTGTGGGTGATGGAGGTTTTACTCATTATATAGGCTCCTCATAAATATATGGTTTCTCACATAAAAAGGCCTCTAAATCCTTTGTAGATAGAGTAAGAGTCCCATGGTCACCAAAATGTGAAGGTTGACTACTTTTAGGATCCAAGGTTTTAGGAAGAAAAAAAACTTGAGTTATCCCTAGATCTACAAGGCATGAAATAAATTACCTTCATTTTGTATTTCTATGTCTTTTATAAACATAAATACCGATGAAAAAAAAATATGCTTTTTTGCTGGAAATAAAATTTGAAAGAACCAACTTAAAGAAAAAAAGAAATACCTACTTTGACACCTCCCCAACAACTGCATAAAAAGTGATGATCCTCAATATTACAACAAGAATGTTGAAACTCCTAATGTGATCAAATTTAATAATGAATTTGGATTTTGAAAAAACTTAGGAGGCATCAATACTATATGAAAAACATGCAATGTTCTATTTAGGTCGATTTGATGTTGTAATATTCCTATTTTAATAGGAATATTCAATTTCATTTTATTTTCTTTGTTCAAAGAATAATTATGTAAAGGAGGGTCAAAAACTCCTAATAGAAGAATAAATCCATGCCCAATGTGAAAAAGAGTAAATCTAGGCTACTTTAATAAACACACTTGAGTGTGCAAAGAACAAATCCACTTGACTGGGTCAACCTCGACCAAATCTACAGTGCTGTCCAGATGCAATGTACCAAGATAAACATTGCAGATCTAGTTGGAGGTTCCAAATGTGAAAGGAGATAAACCTTTGAGATGGTTTAGGGTTTTGGAAAGCTCTCATATTATAAAAGGAAAGGGAAGGAAATGTTAGGATATTCCAAAAAATAGGAAATAGTTAAGAATAACTTAGTCTAGGGTAGAATTAGGTAAAGTGTGTTCCTTTACCATGTACATTTGTAACTTATAATCTGACAGTCATGATTTGTAGTGATCCAACTGTTATCTCTCACCTCGATATTAAAGGCACTTGATCCATGGCTTAGCACCCGATTGGTCCATGACCTCTATTTAAAGAGCATGGAGGGTCATTTTTCCAGTAACCGTTTATGAGAGAAACATATGTAACTTTTCTTTTATATTAATATATTCCCTGAAGTGCTGCATTGGCTCAGGGCGTGGACTGTTTCCCTCTTTGAGGGTTTTAACCACGTGATTATACTTCTGTACTGATTTGTGATCTATTTGTGAGAAGTGATATTTGGTTCTTGATCTACAGGACTTACCCTGTAAATTCCTACATTGTATTAGAGCTATTTTGAGGGCTGCGTTCGTCGTTGATCAAAATATGAAGCCGGTTTGACTGCATGCAAATGTCATTTTGTAGATCCACTATTTATGGACATTTTTGGGCTTAGAGAACTGCTCGATTGTGTCCAGAGCATCTATTACAGTGAGGAATGCCTTTCTTTTTATGCAAAAAGGTTTTCGGCTGCCCAAGTTATGTCAGTTTAGATCTGGAGGTATAAAGCATCTATTTTGCAGTTATATTTGTTAACAGTTCTGCTTATTTCCATTTTTTTTATGTTTATTTTTGGTATTAAGGCTTTATTTATTTGCTGGATCTATACGTCTTCTCTGTGTATGCTCTTTGTTGTGTGCTCCGTGCGATCTCGAAAAATCAGAAATAGAAAAAAAAAAGGATTTTTTTTGCTACGTATGCTCTTTCCCCCCTGTGTCTTTGTGCGATCTCGGGAAATTAGAAATAGTAAAAAAGTGAAATTTTCCAGTAAGGCTAGCTGAGAAACTAACATTCTGTCATAAGGCTTTACATTTCATTTTTTTTCTCGTTTTGTGTTTTTTTGTGCATGAAAAGGCACACACACCGAAGAAGAAGAAGAAGAAGAAGAAGAAGAAGAAGAAGAAGAATAATAATAATAATAAGAGAAGCGGAGGGGAGCGCTTATGGAGAGCAGAAGAGCTAGGTTTTGCAGGTTCTGCAGGTCTGGGCCTCTTGGCCGCACGGCGGCGGTTCCTCCTGGTTGCGCACTAGAAGGGCTTGGTACTCCAGTTTACATTGCTTTCGATTCCTTGAGTGGGCTGCCTCCGAGCTTTGGATATGCACTGGGCTTCTGCGGAGCTTGGGCACTGGTTTTCACGGCGTCGTCCTCCAGAGACCCCCTTCCTTCCATCGCTCGCTATGGGCTTGAATCTTGGCCTGTTCCAGTTTCCTCGCACCCGCATCTGGTATCTTTTGTTTTTTATTTCGCTATTTCAGTACCAAACACTTGTTTGTTGCCCCTGGACGGCAGGAATAATGCGAGGGCCGAGAGTCCCTGCGAGCTTGTGGCCATTTCGGTTGTCGTCATTCCGAGTTATCTTTCATTGAAAACTAGTTGCGGGTCAGTGGGCGGCATGGGGCCGAGCACCCTGCCTCTCTGCATGCATTTCCCTCTACCTCCAGTCTACTATTGGGGCTCTGGCGCTGTGAGCCGTCATGGTGGTAGAAATAAGAATGGTTATAATGCCGGAAGCCTGGAAAAATTGGTTTCTCGCCCAGTTAGGATGCCAGCCACAGCATACCCCACTCCGAAGGATTTCATGACGCTTTGGACCTCGAAGGTCATCCGTCCTGCATCATCAGCTCCGCTCAGGTCCTGCTCTGCAGATCTGACTTGGCCGAGGCTTCTTGCAGGTTTTAGAAGACGGCAGCGACTGCATATTAAAAATTACAGAGATTGTGTTTTCAGGCAGGAGAAGATCGAATGGCTTTTCTTTCTCCCTGCTTCCCAGTGCTCTGTCTCGGTTCTGTCTCTGCCCAGCATTGACAGTTTCTTTTTGATGGGGAAAGTTCCTCCCCATCAAAGCCATGGCAGACTTGCTCTCGGCAGCTCATGCATTCCGGACACTGTGTCCAGGAACCTCTTTGAATCTTTTCAGATCCAAATATCTCCTCCAACAGGCTATACCATCCTGCAATGGGTCTGTTCCAAATATTTGGTGCTGGATCTCAAGCTGGTTCTTGAACGGCGGACTGGAATCCCTTCTGGCCTTCAGATACTTCTCTTTCAAGGGAAACAACTTGAAGATCTTTTACCCATCTCTTCTTACAGCATTAACAGGAACAGCTCTTTGGTGTTATCCCTTCGTTTGAGAGGGGGTGCAGCGGGACAGTCGTCCTCCGCTCCTCCCTTCTCTTACAAGGAGGCAGTACATTCTGAGATCCCCAGACTCTCGGAAGCTCTTAAATCCAAGCCTTTTTTGGTTAACAAATCAGAGGAAGTTCCCACTGTCGATATTTCCCTTGCGGATCCCATAAATCAACTTCAAGAATATGCATAAAGAGCCATCATTTGCAGATTCAACGGACTGTGGCCGCGATCTCAGGACCTTTATGCTTGGGTTCATGCAAACTGGACACATCATTGTAAGGTCAGTTTCTGTTCAAAAGGATATTTCATTGTTCTTTTTGATGACAGTAAGCATTATGAAAAGGCTTTAGAAGAAGGCCCTTGGTTCATGGGAACTGCAGGGCTCTTCTTAACGCCTTGGTTTCCAGATTTTGACCCGGCAACTGCGGTCATCACCAGGACACCTGTATGGATGAGACTTCCAAACCTACCTGTCCACTTATGGCATGTTGCAGTCTATAAAGCTATAGGCAACTCCTTGGGCAGTTTCATTACGGTAGATTACAGGAGGGAAAGAGTAGGTCTCTACACATATGCCAGAATATGTGTGGAGGTGGACTTAAGCAAGGGACTCCCAGACCAAATCATTCTTAAAATAAACGACTTTGTCTGGACCCAGACTCTAGACTACGAAAATACAGCCTTCCGCTGTCGCCACTGCCACCAAACAGGGCATCTGTAGTCCACCTACCCTTCTCTTCCGGCAAAAAAGAAAAAGGAGAACCTCTCCAAGCACAAATCCAAACGATGGGCTCCTTGCTCTCCACCTCCTGCCGTGGATTCTGAATCCTCTTGCTCTGAAGATGAAGCCAGCGATGCAGATTTGGATCATGCCCCTCCAGCTGGGGTTCCTCCCAACGATGGACCGGCACACTCCTCCGACATAGCCATCGCCTAGAAACGTGCTCATTTGACCTCTTCCTCTGATTCTGAAAAGGAGGGCCCCCCCTCGGAGCACCCCAGTCTTTAAGTTATTGTTGCTCATTCGCCCCTGGATGGATGGGTCAAAGTTAAAAACAGGAAAGGGAAAAAGCTTCGTGTTGAGACCTCTACCCATTCTGGGTAGAGATCAGTTTTTTAGCTTCTCAGTCTTTGGTTGTAGTACTTTGCTTGTTTCTCTCCTCCGGAACCGAGGTTGATAGTCCTATCATTGCCGGTTGCCGGTTTTCTGTCTCTCTTGATTGTATCACCATCTTGTATCATATTTTTGCTTAATAGAATTAGTCCAACTTCAGAAAATAATAATAATAATAATAATAATAATAATAATAATAATAATAATAATAATAATAATAATAATAATAATAATAATAATAATAATAATAATAATAATAATAATAACAATAATAACAATAATAATAATAATAATAATAATAATAATAATAATAATAATAATAACAATAATAATAATAATAATAATAATAATAATAATAATAATAATAATAATAATAATAATAATAATAATCCCCCCTTCCTCCTTTCTAAAATAACATAATCCTTTTACTATCTCACTTGGTGAGGGGTTAGTTTATGAGAATAGAGGTCTTGGGTTCAAGTCCCCTTCTCGAGGTTCTTTTGTAAAAATATTTTTGTTCAAAGGGGCGATTTTTTTTTTTTAAAAAGCTGCACTTCATCCCGTTCTCGTAACTATTCGGCATCTACAACTCAATTTTTTCAAAAGGCATAACTTCTTCATCCGGAAGCCGTTTTTCGAGCTGTTTTTTTAAGCACCCTAACTTTTCGAGATCTTTCCATTGGAGAAGTTAGTTTTAACTTTTCGTAGCTTCAGTTTTTTTTTTAAAATGGAAAGTGCCTGCCCAGTTATTCCTAAATGCACCAATTATTTCCAATGGCTACCTCACATGGTAGATATACTTAGAAGTAAAGGGCTTTATAGAATAGCCACAGGACAAGAAACTAAACCTTCCAATGATGATAGAGTTGCCAAATGAAAAAATAAAAAAGATCAAGCACGAGGGATGATAGGAATGTCCATTTCTCAAGATCTTTGATTTCATATCCTTGACATTGACACCCCTGATGAGGCCCTAGAAAAGCTAAAAAAAAATTTTGGCGTTCAAAATCAAATCCGGGCCGACCAGCTTGAAAATAAGTTGCTTACTTTGGACCCCAATAATTTCTTCTCCATTGAATATTTTTTGTCCAAATTTAAGACCCTCAGAATTCTTTTAGAAGGTTGTAAGATCAAAAAGGAAGATGGTAGCCTCATATATTGCATTCTTGCTAAGCGTGGTCCTGCATACTCTGTATTTGTTTCTGCCTTCCATTCCACCAGAGAAGCCATCTTTTCTTCAAAAACCACCTACAAGAATCCCTCTTTTGATGCCTTTTGTGATTCTCTAATAAGAGAAAAACAAAAACTTTTACACCTTGGTATTATCACTACTGGAAACACTTCTAAGAAATCCTTAGCAGTCCAACAACAACCATATCAAAAGAATCCCAAGAAGTAGTATCCTAAAAAATATGGTCCTAAACCAAACAAGCGCCAAAATCAATTTCAGCCGCAAACTAAAAAATAAAATCACCAAAATAATAAGGCAAATCAAAACAAATGGAAGAAGACAGATAGACATTGCAACTTTTGCAATCAGGATGGCCATATAGAGTCCAAATGTTTTAAGAAGATAGAAGCCTTAGAAGCAGCAATGAAGAAGCACAACATCAATTTGGAGCACTCTTGACCTTCATCTTCAGGGATGGCACTTTCTGCTTGTGGTTGACAAGCATAAAGATCTGGTTATGCATTAAATGTATCTTCTTCTTCTCCTTCTCATGAGTGGCTCATTGATTCTGTAGCTTCTTTCCACATGGCTAAAAATAAAACCATGTTTTCTTCTTTAAATGATTGTAACACCAAACATATTTATGTTGGTGATGATAAATCTCTTACTGTTGTAAGATCTAGAACCATTCATCTAGATAATGGTCAGTTTAATGATGTACTATGTGTTCCTACCTTGTCATGAAACCTTCTATCTGTTTATCAGATAACTCATTCAGGTGAAGGGAAAATAGTAGAATTCTCACCTCATGATGTTGTAATCAAGGACCTCAAAGATCTTTAACATAATTTAACTACTGGCATTGCTGATGATTCCACAAGGTTGTATAATTTTGACAAATTTGGGTCATCATCTCTTCCCTTTGTTTTTGTTGCTCATAATGATGATGTAAGCAAACTTTGGCATGAGCGATTTGGTCACTTAAACTATCGCTCTCTTCAAACTCTATGTAAGGAAAATATGGTGATGGGCCTGGCTATGGTATCTTGCTGAGATGGTGTTTTCTCTGGATGTGTACTCGAAAAACATCATCAAGATAGTTTTGACAAACATGTCTCTTGGCATGCTTCAGCCCCTTTGCAGCTTTTGCACAGTGATTTATGTGGTCCAATTCCTGTTGTTTCTTTCTCTGGTTGCAAGTACTTCTTAACTTTCATTGATGATTTTTCTCGATGCACTTGGGTATATTTCTTAAAACTCAAGAGTGAAGTTTTTAACATCTTCTTGGTTTTTAAGGCCTTTATTGAGAAACAATCTGGACATCAAATTCTTAAGTTAAGATTAGACAATGGCAAATAATATTTTAACACAAAATTTATCAACTTCTGCACTGAGCATGGCCTTCAATTGCAACATACTATTCCATATACTCCACAACAAAATGGTGTAGCTAAAAGGAAGAATCGCACCTTAAAAGAAATGGTTAATTGCATGCTTCAATCTAAAGGACTTGGTCTCAATTTTTTGGCAGAAGCCATTAACTGTGCAAATTACATAGTAAATCGCACTCCTACTAAGGTTTTAAAGAATATAACTCCAGAAGAAGCTTGGAGCTCAATCAAACTAGATGTAAGTCACTTTCGTGTTTTTGGAAGTGATGCTTGGGCCCATATTCCAGATGCAAAACATAAAGCCTTAGAACCTAAGAGTGAAAAATGTATTTTTGTTGGATATTCCGAAGATGTCAAAGGATATAGACTTCTTCAACCAAAATAAAAAAATATAATCATTAGAAGAGATGTAAAGTTTGATGAAAATATATCGGCCTATGAGCCTAGTTCGACAGGTGTGCCACCTTTGGCTTGCGAGCCTAATTTTGCATATGTGCCACCTCTCTCTCTCTCTTCTATTTTTAATAGCATTCCTTCTACTTCAGAAGATGGTAGCGAGGATGAAAATCCTCCTCTAGCTCGTGAAATTGTTCCTTATACTCCACCGCTTCCAAGATGGGTCCGCTCTACTCGGGATGCAACAGGTTCTCTTGTAGGTGACCCTATCGATCGACGACGTACACATTCTCATTTTGAAAGAGCCTCTTCCTTATTAGCTCAAGTTCCAGAAAAACTTGATCCAGAAACCTATGAAGAAGAATCTGGTCATCCAGATTGGGATGAAGCTATGAATGAAGAGTATCATTCCTTATTGGAAAACGATACTTGGGATCCTATTCCTCTTCCAAAATGAAGAAAACTTGTCAGATGCAGATGGGTTTACAAAACAAATTTTGGACCAGATGGAAAAGTGGATAGACATAAAGCTCGTCTTGTCGCTGAAGGTTTTTCACAAGTTGAAGACATTGAATATACTGAAACCTTCTCCCCTGTTGCCAAAATGAATTGTATCCACCTTTTTGTTTCCCTTGCTGCCTCCTTTAAATGGGAAGTCCATCAGATTGATGTTAAATCTACCTTCTTACGTGGAGATTTGCATGAATAAATCTACATGGAGCAACCCCCTGGATTTATCCAAAAGGACTCTAGCCTTGTTTGTCGCCTTAGGAAGTCTCTCTATGGTCTCAAACAAGCTCCTCGAGCTTGGTATGTCAAAATGGCTAGATTTATCTTAGATAATGGCTTTTCTAGGTGTCATTCTGACAACACTGTCTACACCAAGAAGGTGGGTAATTCTTTCACCATCCTTGTTCTTTATGTTGATGATCTTATCCTTACTGGTAGTGATCCAAACCATATAAACCATGTGAAGTCTATCCTCAAAAATAAGTTTGAAATGACAGACTTAGGACACTTGCATTATTTCCTTGGTCTTCAAGTCTTGCAATCCAAGGAAGGCATTAGCCTCTCTCAATCCAAGTATTCCTGTGATCTTATACACCAATTTCACATGGAAGACTGTAAGCCTACCCCTTCTCCCTTTAAATCTGGAGTCAAGCTTTCAGTCAACTGTACTACCCCTGAAGTTGATGCTACCTTATATCATCAACTTGTTGGTAAAATTTTGTATCTAACCCATACCCGTCCTAAACTTTCCTTTTTCCTTGGTCTTTTCACTCGGTTTATGCACCAACCTCATGAAAGTCACTGGAAAGTAGTTAAAAGAATACTTCGATATATTCAAGGTATAGTTCCATTCGAGATTCATTACAGTGTAGGAGCATCTCACTTGTTGATTGGTTTCATTGATTCTGATTGGGATGGTGACCCTAATGATCGAAATTCCACTGAAGGATATCTATTCACTCTTGGTTCAGGACCTATTACTTGGTCTTGTAAGAAAAAAAGTGTCATCTCCCTTTCTTCGGCAGAAGAATAATATCGTGGTGCAGTTGAAACCAACAAGGAAGCCATGTGGCTTCATCAGATTTTTTCTGAATTTGGTCTTCATTAGCAGCATCCAACTACACTTTGGTGTGATAATCAGAGTGCCACTTAGCTATGTAAAGATCCAGTTCAGCATCAACGTATGAAACACATTGAACTCCACATACACTTCATCAGAAATCGCATTCATGATCGTGTTCCTGAAGTGCAGTATTGTCCGACCAATGATCAAGTAGCCAATATCTTTATGAAGGCTCTCACAGAAGCAAAGTTTACCAAATTTCGATCCATGCTTGGAATTCAGGAAAGTTGTCATTAAGGGGGGATAGGCTCTAATGCCTCCTTCCTTCTCCTATTGTATCACTTTTGTAAATCCTTCAATCCTATCCCAATTTGTTCTTAAAGGGGGATGTTAGGATATTTCGACACATAGAAAATAGGCTCCTTTTGTGTCACCTTTGTAAATCCTTCAATCCTATCCCAAGTTTCTCTTAAGGGGGGATGTTAGGATATTCCAACACATAGGAAATAGTTAATAATAACTTAGTCTAGTGTAGAGTTAGGTAAAGTGTGTTTCTTTAACATGTACATTTGTAACTTATAATCTGACGGTCACGATTTGTAGTGATTCGACATTTATCTCTCTCCTCGGTATTAACGACACTTAATTCATGTCTTAACACCCGATTGGTCGATGAGCTCTATTTAAAGATCATGGAGGGTCATTTTTTCGGTAACCGTTTATGAGAGAAACACATGTAACTTTTCCTTTATATTAATAAATTCCCTGAAGTGGTCGCATTGGCTTAGGGCATGGACTATTTCCCTCTTTGAGGGTTTTAACCACGTGATTATACTGGTGTATTTATTTGTGATATGTTTGAGTGGTGACCTTTGGTTCTTGATCTACGAAACTTACCTTGTAAATTCCTACAGGAAACATATGGAGGTTGTTCAATGATTTGATTTCTGAATTGTTGTCTGTTTAGACAAACAAATTTCCTAATTGCTTAGCCTAGATTGCATTGGAATTTCCTGTTTAGGAGTTCCATCTCTTCCCATTGAGGAGATCTTGGGAGAGCTTTTATTGCTTGTCCACTATCAGGTTGGAGACAAAGCTTCTACTTCCAACTGCAATGCAGATCCAGTGAGGGGTTGCTTTCTTTTGTAAGCTGCAGCAAGTGGAATACTAGATCTGTTCAGATCTAGCTTGTATTGGAGCTTCTTCTTAGTGACTGTGTCTTTTAATGCCCTAAAAGAATGCAGCCATTGTTGGAGCTTCAATTTTTGATATAGGCATCAGGAAAAAATATTCTACATCACCATCACTATAATTCCTTGAAGAGATTGTGTCCTTTATGCTGGCAGAGTTGTAGTGGGGTTTGTGTAGCAGCTTGAAGGAAAGATCTCTAGTGAAAGGGACCCTTCACTTCACAGTGGTGATCCATGGATTGGCCAACCAATCCATGTTAGTTTTATATTTGATCTTTTGTGTATCATATGCTTCAGAAATTTCTGAATATTACTACAGATCTGTGGGTTAGATCTTAGATCTATTCATTGATATCCAGCTTTTGCTGAGATCCCAAAGGGGAGTGTAAAGAAGAGAATCTTTGGCATATAGATATGTAATAGATATATTTTAATGTAAATATCTACCCTAGATCTGATATATAATAAAACACTGCTTCAACCCTCTGAAAATTATGTTGTCAAGTTCTTCTGTCTTAATACATGGTGCAACACCTCTATTTTGAGGGTTTATTCATGTTAAACCTTTGTTTTTCTCTTGTATATTGTTTGATCCATATCCTTGATCCAATTTATTGATGTTCAAACCTATTTCAGTTATCACCTTCAGAAAATCACGTTGTCTGTGCTTCAGTGATTTCTGCATACTCTAGGTGATGCGAAATCAACATTTTTAAGCCATTTTGGGAGTGGAGGAACTATTTAAATTAGCTAGAATGATTTTTTAAGCTGATATTTCGTATGGGAGTCCGCCATGACCTAGGCTAACAGATCCAACCATCACTTTCCTCTGTTTTTATGCAGATATCTGAAAATAACCTTTTTAGGGCTTAAATCATTGTTTTTCCCCACTTTTGGTTGAAGATATAGATCAATTTCCTTGATGCTGCATATATTACCGATAGTAGAGTGTCTATTAACACCTCTCATGTGTTATTATCCTACTTCTACTCCAATACAGTGTTTTTATGTTGCTGTAGTCCCTCATTGGACATTTATCAAGCCATACTAGGTGTGGGAGGCTTGTTTGCCTCGCCTAGTTTGTTTGGTTTCTGATCACCTCTTGGAATTGGGTCTTGGATTATCATATCTAAGGAATCCAAGGCTGATCATGGTTTCTGAAGCACACATCCTTGAAAAATGTGGTTTTCAGGCCTGTTTTGCTGAGCAGTCCCTTTTGGGATATTATAGTGGTATTAGAGCATGATCTATGGCTCAACCTGTGAGATCCAGCTATCAGAAGACCAAAGAGAAGGATTGTATAAATTTGAATAACTGATATATTATTCACTGATATTCTCCTGATCACACACTATTTTAACTTCATACACAATACATAATCTCTTCTACCATTGATCATTAATTGCGGAAATAAAATCAATTGCATGCACACATTAAAACCTTAAACAATCACACATATGAACACAGTATTTCATGGGAAAGCTTAAAGCTGAAAACCCCAACTATCTGTATATTATATGTCATAGATATCATGTAACAATCATTGTACAAAACTCCTCACAAGCTCTCAGTACAATCTCCAATTGCTACACACTAATCAAGCTAGATCTAGCAAAACACATGCTCCAATATTTGCCACTTGATAGCCTGACTATATTGTGTAATCAATGCTAAATAATGGCTCATAAATAACTTTGAACCACCTGTCTTGTACTGCGCAATACTCATTGGCTTCTCCAATCACTGGTTGTTGCAAATCATGCAACAATATAGTCACAACTGATAGTCACACTGCTCTTTCACCTATCTCTTCACTGGTCTCCACTCAAACTGCCCATGCACTGAAGTTAACTGATGTATTCTTTAGTTGATTAATGAGTTTATAATTAGTGAATTAATTAATAATTAATTCACACCACTCTCACTAGCGTATCAATCAGTTAAACTAGATACAACTAGCTCAACTATGTTTAGATTAGTTAAACTGAACACAACTCCATTAACTTCCTCAATCAACTCCACCAAACTCTCTCACATGAGTTCTAACTGAATTATCCATGCAATAGATCCACTTAACCCTTAGGAATAGCGTAATTCCTTCTGTCAGCTCCTGTGCCACATCTGTGCACTTAACTGAAGTGCTCCAAGAGAATAAGATAATGTTTATAGTCCAATAATTATTAAGAGTTAATAATATTTGACAAATCTATTTTGAGACTGGCAATCTAAAAATAGATTCCGCCCAATATGTCTAAAAATAGAAGTCCATCTATTTTCTCCAACTTGACCAACCATCCACAAATAGTATCCTGCAACTCATAGAACATGATCCATATGTCTAAAAATAGACTTTGTGCCAAAAATAGCCTTCGGGCCCACTTAGTGAAGGCAACTTCTTTCCACTAAGCTCATCATATTCTTGCAATCTCAACACTCCCTCTCAACAAGATAAGGATTATCTGCCACCCCTATCCTACCTCTGTGGTATTCGAATTTGCTCCTGGTGAGCGTCTTCGTCAAGATATCAGCATCCTGATCCTCCGTGGGAATGTATGAAAGTAACATGATCTTCTGCTACACACAATCTCTGATATGATGATACCGGATGTCAATGTCTTTAGATATGTCATGAAATACTGGATTAACCGAGAGTTTGATGCAACTCTGATTATCACAATAAATCACAGTAGGATCTAAGTGTGAACCGAACAACTCGACCAGAATCTTCCTCATCCATATAGCCTCGCATGCTGCCAAACTTGCTACCATATACTCGGCCTCTGCTGAACTAAGTGCCATAGATCTCTGCTTCTTGCTGAACCAAGAAACTATTGTCGACCCAATACTGAAAATCCCTCCAGATGTGCTCTTTCTGTCCGTTGGGCTCCCTTCCCCATCTACATCTGTGAAGCCAAATAGCTTCACCTCATCCAATTGTCTGTACCATAATACATATCCCGATGTGCCTCTGAGATATCTCAATACATGCTTGACTGCCTTCCAGAAGATCTTGGTAGGCTTAACCATAGCTTGTGAAAGTTGGTTAACAGCATAGCATATGTTAGGTCGTGTATTGACCAGATACATAAGCGACCCCACCAACTGTTGATAAACAGTGGCATCCACTACCTCCCCTGAAGTAGCATCCTCCTTCCTCCATCCACCAGGAAGAGGAGTATCAACAAGCTTGCAGCCATGCATGTTGAACTTCTCCAGTATCTCCCGGCCATGCTTGCCTTGAGAAACAAATATTCCATCACTGCGCTGCCAAATTTCCAATCCCAGGAAATAATGAAGGAGGCCCAAGTCCTTCATCTCAAACTCCTTTGCAAGATCAGCCTTGCATGAGTGTATCAAAAATTCATCACCTTTCAAAATCAAATCATCTACATAAAGTACAATGATCAGCAACTTACCCTCCACCACAATCTGGTATAGGTTTGGATCTGCCTCACTCTTGGAGAATCCAAGTCCGGTGAAATAATTGTCTATCCATGTGTACGAAGCACGAGGTGCTTGTTTCAACCCATACAGTGCTCTCTTGAACCTGCACACATGTGACTTGCTGCTGAAGATCTCAAAACCTTTGGGCTGCTCTATGTACACCTCCTCCTCAATCACCCTGTTGAGGAATGCAATCTTCACATCCATCTGATGAATGTGCCACCCCATCTGTGCTGAGAGAGAAATAATCATCCGTATGGAAGAATACCTTGTGATAGGTGCAAAGTTTTCCTCATAATCGATCCCCTCAATCTGTGAGAAGCCTCGAGCAACAAATCTTGCCTTTTACTTCTCCACACTCCCGTCAGCTACCTGCTTCACTTTGTAGATCCATCTCGAACCCACCACTGATTTCCCTTCCAACCTTGGGACAATCTCCCATGCACTGTTTCTGACAATCGAATCATACTCTTCCACCATGGCATATACCCATGTGGGATCCTCCACAGCTTCCTCGAAAGAGGATGGCTCTATCATGATACACTTTCTCATAAGAGCCATGTATCCATTATACCGATCAGGTGACTGTCTCTGTCTGCGCTGTGATGTAGGTGTTCCTACAACCTCCTCTGCATCTTGAGCCAGTCGCTCAGCTTCTATAGTGTGATCTACATTTTAATAATGCAAGGAGGCAGCAAGACTCCTTGTTGCTGTGGCTATTATTGAGAAAGTATGGGCTGAAATATCTCCATACTCATCATGATGTTTTAGAAGGAATGTATGGCACATTGTCTTATTATTTTGATCATGTACAACTGATATATATTGTTGTTTACTGCCACATCGTAGATGAGCACTCATGACAACTAATACCTTGTTGGAGGAAAACTTGCAACATGACATTCTCAAGCAGCATTTGAAAAAACTGTTCCCTTGATGGGCTAAGGGAGGTTCTCTAGCATGATGGGTGCATTCATAAAGCACCAAATATACATTTCACCTTCAGCCTTGGTGGAATGATGAGGGCAGCAGGTAAGTGGCATATAAACCACTTAACACATCCAGATCTAAAGCAGGGAGGAGATGACCTGCACTGGTTTCTATTGGGTGAGTGTGGGTACCACCCAAGGTTTTTGATTTTCTTGTCTCATGCCTTGTATCTCAAGGAAATAATGCATAAGAAGGAGGCATGGTTGCTTTGGTTGACAAGAAGGAAGTATGGACACCCCATGATGAATTCCATGTTCATACATTTACTTATGTCTATGATGTATGTACGTGTATTTCTGTTTAGGATGGATATCATAATCATGTATGTACTTTGGGTTGGGAGAAATTGTGACCTTCTCATGAGGTGGCATAAGGGAGCTTGTTTGTATCATGATGTTAATAATGCTCCAATATTTTTTATGAACATGAGAGGAGAAATGACACATTGTGTGGATGTGTCCATTGGGAATGCAATCTCCCATATTTACTTGTACTTCAAGAGGAGGATAGAACATTGTTTGGCTGCTACATTATATCATTTGTTTCTTTATGCTAGAAGCCATATGTTGGGCTTATGTCATTGGGAGAAGTCTCTCACTTGGGAGAATTTTCATCAAGACATGTGTTGTTTGAATAATATTCAGCCAACACCTATTACCCTCTACTATTTCCAAGCTTTGAAGAAGGTTTTTTCAGCAAGGAGGTGGTGGAATGGCCACTTATTGTACTATGATTTGAGGCAGCAAGATGAAGGACAACACTAGTCTCATGGGAGGGACTATTGTCACCATCCAATATATCATATGAAACTTAGTCTGTGTTTCTTTTGGAGCACATATGGTGAAGATACTATATTCACTATATGCATGGAAGATTGGGCAAGAAGGCTCACTAGAATCCATGAATGGAATCATGAAGTTTCAAGTGTCTTTTGGCTTCACGAGGACTATATTATTGTAGCCCAGGATCATCAGCTCCATATTTATCATAAATGGAGGGAGAGACAGCGTGAGTTGAGTATTCTTATCTTCTATTTAGGAGCTCCATCTCTTCCCATTGAAGAGTTATTGGGAGAGCTTGTATTGCTTTTCCACTATCAGGTTGGAGACCAAGATTCTACTTCCAACTGCAATGCAGATCTAGTGAGGGTTTGCATTCTTTTGTAAGCTGCAGCAAGTGGAATACTAGATCTATTCAGATCTAGCTTGTATTGGATCCTCTTCTCAGTGAATGTGTCTTTTAACTACCTGAAAGAGTACATCCATTGTTGGAGCTTCAGTTTTTGATGTTGGCATCAGGCCAAAGTATTTTGTATCACCATCAACATAGTTCCTTGAAGAGACTGTGTCCTTTCTACTGGCAGAGTTGTAGTGGGGTTTTTGTAGCAGCTTAAAGGAAAGATCTCTGGTGAAAGGGACCCTTCCCTTCACTATGGTGATCCATGGATTTTCCAACCAATACATGTTAGTTTTAGATCTAATCTGCTATGTATCATATGCTTCCAAAATTTGTGAATATTACTACAGATTTGTGGCTTAGATCTCAGATCTATTCATTGATATCCATCTTCTGCTGTGATCCCCAAGGGGAGTGTAAAGAAGAGCCTCTTTGGCATATAGATCTATAATATATCTATATTTTATGTAAATATATGACCTATATCTGATATATAATTAAACACTGCTTCAACCCTCTAAAAATTACATTTTCAAGTTCATCAGTCTTAATACATGGTGCAACACCTCTATTTTGAGGGTTTATTCATGGTAAAACTCAATTTTTCTCTTTTATATAGTTTTATCGATATCCTTGATCCAATTTACTGATTTTCAGACCCTAATGCAGTTAACACCTTCAGAAAACCAGCATTTTTAAGCCATTTCGGGAGTGAAGGAACTGTTTAACTTAGCTAGAATGATTGTTTTAAGCTGAAATTAGGTAGGGGAGTCCCTCATGACCTAATATAACATATCCAACCATCAATTTCCTCTTTTATTACACATATTTCTGAAAATAACCTTTTTAGGGCTTAAATCATTGTTTTTCCCCACTTTTGGTTGAAGGGATAGATCACTTTCCTTGCTACTGAATATATTAATGATAGTAGAGTGTTTATAAACACCTACAATGGGTTATTATCCTGCTTCTACTCCAATATAGTGTTTTTATGTTGCTGCAATCCCTCATTGGGCATTTATCAAGCCATACTAGGTGTGGGAGGCCTGTTTGCCTCACCTAGTTTGTTTGGTTTCTGATCTTCTCTTGGAATTGGGTCTTGGATTATCAGATATAAGGAACGAAAAGACTGATCATAGTTGCTAAAGAACACATCCCTGAAAAATGCATTTTTCAGGCCTATTTTTCTAAGCAATCCCTTTTGGGATATTACAGATGCAATGAAGAGGAATTAAGAAGAATAAACACCACAATGCTACAAGAAATACTTGAAAAAATTAGTAATTTGAAAAAATACCTACTCTAAGTTTGCAGTAAATGAAATGAATAAAATAGAACCTATTCTATTGTATATAATTAAATGACATAAAGAAAACCTTAATATGACTCTAGGAAAGAAGAAGACAAAATGGAACACTAATCTATTTTGTAGAAATTAAATTACCAAATTTTTATAGGTCAATTTGGACATCATTCCCAATCACCTGGTTAACTGGCCATCATCTCCAGGACCAATGACTAAGGGTCTATCATTCCCTATCATTTCAAGTTGCTACAACCCTTAAGACAAGAACAAGACAAATCATACATGACTTTCATCAAGCAAAGGTTTCCAAGGTTTGAAGCTTATTATATAACATATGAGAGCTCACCAACGCAATCTCTAAAGGGGCTAAGTGAATTGCATATGCAAGTAGCCCCATGCAAGGCTACTCTATAAAGCACTTTCGGACATTCACAGGTGCGTTGGTCACATTGGGAGCAAAATTCTCATTGTTCCGGAATATCCACTTGGCCAGTGCCTTCTAGAAGAGTTCACATGTGTCAAGCTTCAAATCCAAGTGTCCATTTGACATCTACAAGATTGGAAACATGTCTTGCCTATTATTGGAAAGTCATTGATTGTAAAACTACCTTCAGCTCCTCTATAAATTGAGCACAGACTTGAGTGCTTGGTAAGGAATAATTTGAGTAGAGAGATGCTGGTGAATTTTCAATTGAGAGCTAGATTTGCGTAACAGCTATTGGAGAGATTTATACTCTGATGAGGCTGAGGATCGTTGCTGGAGATGGTCACTTCAAATCAGTAATTGGGTGGTAACCTCGCCTTCTATTATTAATAAAGAGTAAAACTTATTTTTCCCTATATTCATTTGTATTGGCTTTGATTTTCCATATTGCAAGATCTTGATTGATGCATATGGTTTATGCTTTACTGATTTAGAAAACTAACTTGAATAGAAATCTGTATTATTGCTATCTTCTATTGTTTAGTGTTCATTCTTGGAGGAAGCATTTGGCACAAACCGTTGGAATTTGAAGCTGCAATGGAAGCGACAAAATGATCCATTTAGAAGCATTTGGATCACAAGTAAGCTTCTAATCATTTCTGTGTGTCTTTTCTTAGTTAGGAGAAGTAGTCGTATAGTCTTTAATATGTTGTTCTAGAATAACACCTGTCTAGGGAAGTGTGTTTTATCAATAACTCACAACTCTAGCTCAACAAATTGGCGACTCTGCTCGGGAGAATTTCTCTTAGATCTAGGTGTTTTAGGAATTTCTCTTAGATCTAGGTGTTTTAGGAACTTGTGGTTCCACTGGTTCCACTGTTCCACTTGTGGTTTCACTATAATTTCAACACGGTATTATAGATTCGATGGTGGAAAAGAGTAGATAGGTCATCTTGAAGAGAAATTGAAGTTCTCTTGAAGAAGATATTGAAGATAATTTCAATTTTTTTTGGGTTATATCCAAAATTTTCAGCATCAGTTCTTAAAGCAAGCTTGAAGGAACCAGTAACTATAGGGCATGGAAGGAAAGAGTTGAGATAAATTTGAAAAGGAACAAAGTATTGGAAATCATCATAGGTAAATTCATTAAAACATTTGATCAAGTAGGGAAGGAAAAGTATGATGATGATGATGATATTTTGGCAAAAAGGCATTCTATTAAATTCTATTAGGGATCATTTATTTCCTTATGTTATTGCGCATAAGACTATTAAGTCTATGTACAATGTATCATGATTGGAACGGTGACTTGTTCCTTTCATTTTGACTTGGTCTTTAAGTGTCTATATTTTAGACAAATATTTTGTTTTACAATATGTAGCATGCCGTACAATATGTAAATATGTAACATGCCACACATGGGTCTTTCATACATGACTTAATGACTTGGAGACTCAATGAAAATCTCCTGGTGGTAGCCTGATGACGTTTCGAGGTAGTACATGACATATTTCCATGTAGTAGCTCATTGACAGATATTTCGGGTAGTAGTTGGCTTTTAGATGTTCTTTCTATATAGTTTCATTTGATGATGAATGATGATGAATAATAATGTACATTACAGTACCATAATAAAGGAAAAAAACTCATTCAAAATCAACGACTTAGAAAAAAGAGAAAGAGTACAGTACCATAATAAACAGATTCACGTCCGCAGTCGTGTTTGGCAAACGGGACACGAGAGATCTCTGCGCAACTATTTTGAAATGCAGTCCGAATGAAACAGGTGGGAGCATGGTAAACGAAGCATAGTGCGATTATTGTCATTTCCAGCTTGATTGTCATGGTCCTCAACATAATTCAGCGCTTCTCTGCAAATACAACACAACGATTTCTCTGCTTCTTCTTCATCCGCCATTTCATGTAATTCAATCTTTTGACACACTTTCTCCACTATATCTCCCACTATTACTTCTTCCAAGTCATCATTGTCTGCCCCAAGTGATGGAAAATGTGGCGCTTCAACGCGCCAAAGCGGAATGTGAAGAAGTGGCTGAATCCATGGCGGAATGTCATGAAGTCCAGGTGCACCAACTCGCAGCGGAATCCATGGTTGATTGTCATGAACTCTATCGTTGTCTGCCCCAAGTGATGGAAAATGTGGCGCTCGCCTTCCAGTTTCAACGTGCCAAAGCGGAATGTCAAGAAGTGGTTGAATCCATGGCTGAATGTCATGAAGTCCAGGTGCACCAACTCGCAGCGGAATCCATGGCTGATTGTCATGAACTCCATCGTTGTCTGCCCCAACTAATGAAATCTGCTGCCCTCGCCTTCCACCTTCCACCGCCATCTGTTCATCGTTTCCTGCTCGTCCTTCCATATTCCCTCCCTCGGCGAGACACAAATTACTGTTAATGGCTCGTAACCAACCTGATTCTTCCTTCACGTTGCTTAACTTAACTGAACTCTGTGCCGGAAGCCGCAACACAACTTACTCGCACTTCGAATATGAGTTCTTTGCCACAGGTCATACAAGTTCATATATATATATATATATATATCGTGACAATGGTCATATTCGGTGACGTCGGCCAGTGTGCATCCAAAGCACCCTCATTGACCACAAACGTAACGGCCCAAGCAGAATTGGCCCTCGTCCTCACACATCTCTTAACGGTTTGACCATTTTCTTTATTGGTGATCTTAAAGCTTCACTAAAGGTAATACCACTAAAATTGAATCTGCTAACGGTTTGACCATTTTCTTTATGAACTAAAACTTTTATTAATATTGGGGGTGTAAAAAGGGACATAACTTTTATTAATATTGGGGGGTGTAAAAAGGGACATTTAGAGTTAATAGGTTAGCTTTATAACTACTCTAACGAGGGGTGATTCTCTAAACTATGGCGTGGAGGAATCTATTGAAGATATAATGGGCAGGTTTGAAAACAATTTCCATTTAATTTATTTAATATATATCTATATATATTTCTGAATTTGTGCAGGTATTATTAATTTTAATACTTAAGTTTTAGTTTTGTATTTAAACAGTTAATTCTTATTTAAAAAAGTTATAGTCTAAAAAAATTCACATAATAATCTCCAAAGATTTTTGAAAATCTAGGTTATAGTGGTTAAATTTCAATATTTTGGGTGCTCGAAGAGTTTTTGATGGTGCTAAATCCATTTCTACCATAAAAAAATGTGATTTAAACTCTCCAACTACGTGACTTTTTTATTCAAAAAATTTTATCGGATTCCTAAAAAACACAATAAATAAATTAATGAAATTTAAAATTAATGAAATAAGATACTCTAGTCAATATAGTTGAATAAATTAATTAATTAAATAAATAACTAATTAAATAAATAAAAATTAAAACTAAAAAATTATATGTGTATATTAAAAATAGAAAAATCATAACAAACTAGACGAATAAAAAAATAAAAGCTAGAATTATTATAAGATTTAGTCAAATAAGTTGAAATTTTATTAACTAAGTTAGTTAAAAAATAAATTTAGTCACAAGTTATAATAAATAAATTAAAAATGTAATATATATATATATAAACTAATTCTAAAAAGTGGTTAACGAACAAAAAAAAGCTTATAAAGAAATAAAATAAATAAAAATAAAAAGATAGGAGAAAGGAATCCAACTAAGAGACTAAGGCTCGAATCGAACAACTACTTATCTTCCAACCATCATCCCTATTCAACGTCTTAGAACTTTTGTCAATCTCAACAGCTTCCCTAAACTTTAGGTGATAAAAATGGTCAACCCTAGAAACGACCTTGGATTCCTCTAAACAAATAGGTATGAGTTCTACAATGGCTAATATCAGCTGCGTGTTCTTGAATCCTCTTATTTATGGAGCGATGGGTTTCTCTAATGTAAAGAACCCCACACGAATAAGGGGTCATATAGACTCCTTCCATGCTTTTGGGTTCCAGCGGATCCTTAACCGATTTTAGGGAATTGCGAATGGTATTTAAAGGCCTAAAAGTGGAAGAAACCTTATGTTTCCTAAAAATCCTTGCAATTTTGTCATTAGTGCCCTGAAAAAAAGGTACAAAAGGTAACTGAACACTGCCAACTAGTTCATCACAGTACTTTTTTGGTTTATGACCTTTATTAGCATTAATTTTTTTATAAAATAATAATAATAATTTGAAATCCTATTATATTATTAATTTTTTGTTTTATATAATATTTTAAAACAATTTTTTTTTTTATAAAGTATATATAATAATTGATTTTTTATAATTTATAAATTATCTTATTAAATTTTTTTCCAATTTATATATTTCTGTAAAAAAAATTACATAAATGAGTTAAATCTACTTTATAAGATGATATAATTTATAGAATATTAAAAAGTATAATTTAATAATTTTAGTTTTTTGATAATCTAAAAGTTATAGTTAATGAATATTTTGATTCTTTAATCTGTAAGTAAATATAATTGTCTTCTAATCGTCTTCTAAGATGCTAATTTAACTCTTTAAGAGGCATTTCGGGCTCTCCACAACATATTCATCTTATCAACATTTATGCTCCTTTTTAAGGTCATTTCGAATTCTAGCAACACTAGGACCTTTACGATATTTTAAAAATTGTATCTTTTATCATTGTGGGCAACTTGAATCTCACCAATTTTAGTGAGGAGTGTTGGGGGTAGCAATGAAAATTGGATTTCGTGATCTCTTTCATCAAAAATATTTTCAAGGAGAACCCTCTCGTGGATATTCAAACCTCACCCCTCAATCTAACATGGAAGAATGGTCGTTCTAGTCCTAGCCTCATAGGCAAACGACTATGCAGATTTCTAGTCCCATAAAAATCTCCTCGAACAACTTGGGTATACGTGCTCATGGATTTCTTCTGATACATTGCCAAACCATGCTCCAATCTTCCTACAATGGCAGGATGATCATATATGGAAAGGAATTCCCTTTAAATTTACCCACTCGTGGTTATCTGAACCAGACTTATGTCAACCCGTTCTAAATTCTTACTCTATCGATCATACTCGTGAGGAGGAATTTTGGAATGGTACTCTTTCTCATGGTCACCCTATGGTTGCAGATGTATATAGATATATCCTTTTATCTGAGTAGGGATATGGGTATTAGCTGGTTTTATAAGGTCTGGAAATGGTGAATCCCTACAAAGATAACAAAATTCGGTTGGATCGTATGGAGGAATAGGATCATCACTTGGGAAAATTTATGGAAGAAGGGTTTTCTTGGGCTAGGGAGATTCCTTATGTGTAAACATGAATAAAAAATCATGAAGAATCTACTCTTTCAATGTTGTTGTGCCAACATCATTTGGGCACAGGTTTTGTCGACCTTGAATGTAATCACAAGATGGGACTTTCCATCTATGGAATATTGTTACATCTCATGGATTACACACTATCTGGCTTATCAGGCTTCTCTATTCTACATCATATGGGGAATATGGATTGGAAGAAATCACTTGATATTTTAGAATCACCTCCTTATCATGGACTACATAATTGAATCCATTTGTGCCATGTTTTGTGAATATGATGCATTGCCTAATCAGAATTTTCCTTGCAGATCCATTCCATATGCCCATATCTTCTCTTTTCCGTAGGTTTTATTGATGAGGATGCACAAGGATAATGGTGTGGATGCAAGGTGGTTATCTTGATGACACCATCCTACAAATTTCACTTTAATTCTAATGATATTCGGGGTGAAATACATGGGCTGAAATTCTCGCGGTCCGGGGCCCTCTATACTATGTAAAGAAGATTGGTATAGAATCCTTGGAAATTTTTTGTCACTCCTACATGGTCATTGAATGGCTTAATAGATGGCCCTCCTTCAATCCACCTTTACTCTTCAATTGGATGCATAATATTGATGATTTATTTTTATGTTTCTCTACACCATTTTGTCCATGTGTACAGGAAGTTCAACTTTGAGGCTAATGCTCTTTCGAAATATGATATAACTGATCTTCTAGGGAGAATTTTCTTCTCTGTCGTGTGTTAGGGAACTTGATGAAGCACCAGTTCTTTCCTTTTGGTTTTATTTGTGTTCAACTATCATATTATGGCTATATTGTGGGTTCGGGGTGATTTTTTGTTCCCTTCCTCGATATTTTCTTTTGTACAGTTTCTTTTTTCCAAAATACTATTAGCTTTTCTTTTCGTAGCCCTCACTAACTTCAAATGGATTGTTCATATGATATTTTTGTAATGTATCCTTTGTCTATTTTTTTATTTCCATTTGCAGTGTCATCAATGGTTAGCTTTTTCATGATGGAGTATACAGGTACATGTACTCGTTTTTTGTAATAAGAAATCATGAGTTTCTTCTTTCACTGAAAAAAAGTAAATATAATCGTCAATTTGTATTGTTTTCTTATTTTGTTATGTTGGTATATAATCCTTGAAAACTTTGGGTAACTCCTAGGTGGTCATTGAATGGCTTAATAGGACGGCCCTGCTTCAATCCACCTTTACTCTTCAATTGGATGCATAAGATTGACAATTGATTTCTATGTTTCACCACACCATTCGTGTTTATGTATACAGGGAGTTCAACTTTGAGGCTGATGCTATTTCGAAATAGGATATAACTGATTTTCTAGGGATACTTTTCTTCTATGTAATGCGTCAGGGAAATCGACGAAGCACTAGTTCCTTCTTGTTGGTTTAATTTTTGTTCAACTATCATACTATGGCTATATTGTGGGTTTGGGGTGATTTTTTGTTCCCTTCGTTGATGCTGTCTTTTGTAAAATTTATTTTTTCAATACTACTATTAGCTTTCACTTTTTGAAACCCTCGCTAGCTTCAGATGGATCGTTCATAAGATATTTTTGTAATGTCTCTAAATATTTTTTTATTTCCATTTACAGTGTCATCAATGGTTAATTTTTTCATGATGGAGTATATATTTACATATACTCATTTTTTAATAATAAATCATGTATTTTTTCTTTCACTGAAAAAAGTAAATATAATCATTAATTTGTATTGTTGATGCCAATTGAAAACAAAATTAATTAATTCACTAATTATTAACTCATAAATCAACTAAAGAACACATCAGTTAACTGCAATGCATGGACAGTTCAGTGGAGACCAGTGTTAGAGGTGGGTTAAAGGGTGAGTGTGACTATCAGTTGTGACCATGATTGTGCATGAGATTTGCACACACATTGATGGAGATTGCCAATGAGGACTGCGTAGTACAAGCTAGGGGATTCGAACTTGGATCTCACTCATTACTCATCTTGGATTGCGCAGTAGAGGCGGGCAGACTTGTGGAGAAGATTTGAACCTGTGACTTATTCAAATCTGAGCTAGTTTTGTGTGTAACTTTTTGAGATAATGCTGAGAGCTGTGAGCGCTTTGTGCTATGTATTGTTACATGTTCTCTATCATTATAATATACATATAGTTGGGGGTTTTCCGCTATTTCTTTCCCCATTACATACTGTGTTGATATGTGTGCTTGATTATGTTTTAATGTGTGCATGCGATTGCTTCTATTTCTGCATATTGATGATCAATTGTAGAAGAGGTTATGTATTATGCATGAAGCTTAAATAGTGTGTAATCAGGATAATCTCGGTGAATAATTCAGCTATTATTCAAATTTCTACATTAAATATGATGTGGTGAAACCAAGGCAAATAAATCATATGGTTTCAAAAGCAGAGGAGATCGTGGAGCAAAACTATGTGAAAACATTATAAGGGGCGCACATTGAATGGGCCAAAGTTGCGTTGTATATTTATGCTAAGGTGAAAACACATATGTTTTCAAAACCATGTGAGACCGCCGAGCGAAAGCATACATGCCGAAGTTTTAAATCTATGTTAAAACATTTGAGGCAGATATATATAAGGTGGTCAACTTTATGATTAAAATGGAGGATCATAACTATATAAAAACACATTGCATGGAACCAAACGCTCGATATTTACGTTGCATGGAGCCAAACGTAAATACATAATGGTCAACTTTTTAACCTTGGTAAAATGGAGCGGATATATTATATTCGATCAAAACTTATGTTTAAAGCAAGGGAGTGGAAGCCCATAGAATTGCAGTATCCAAGCAGAGCCGGCCACGTGCCAACAGTTTCGAGAGCCAAGTCACGACAACGCGAGAAATTCCTAGAGTATTTGATTTCAAAAGGGTCTATTATGGGTTTGCATTTTTCTCACACAATGCATTGTATTTTGTGTTCAAAACCACGAGATATGTATCGATCTATGACAAAACGTTTATCGCCGTCAAAAGCTTGCGTTTAACCTGGAGCCAAACATCGTAACAAACCTATAATAGCATGTTCTAATAACTATAGTGCTTAAAAATGCACGCAAGCATGTCGATGGTGGAGTTTCGAACTGTGGTGAAATGTTGGAGCGGAAATAATAATTGTCAGAGTTTACGTTTAAAACATTGGAGTAGGTTCAACGTTTTTGTCAGCACCAACTGCGCTCTTTACCAGCTGTTTCCTACCCTTCACCTATTTCCAGTATTGGAATGGCTCGTTGATGAAGAAAGTTGCAAGTGCCGAGCGTTACGTTACGCCTCCCAGGAATGCGTTATTAATATTTAGTAACAGTCCATATCACTAAATCAGTGTTTTGGTGGAGGCGGCAGTGTTTGCTATTATCCAACATGGATCTAGCTATGAAAGTGTGGAAAATGACAGATGATCCCATCCTGAATGCATGCACGTGGTTTTAGCTATGATAGCAAAGAAAAGTGGAAATATAGTTCCATCACGAATTGCATGTGCGTGGGTTTCGCTGTAACAGCTCTGTCACTGTCGTAGATTTGCGGAAAAAAAAAAACGCTCATCTGAACGAGCACAATCCCAACTATGGAACGCGATTTCCAAAGGATGGTGGCCCTTTTGAAATCTGTCATCACCTGGCCAGCCTAATCTAGTCTAATGATGTTGTGCGTGCACCGAGGAACGTTCTATTGTTAAACGGAAAACATGGGGAAAATGTAAAACCTTGACACGTCTGAAGGATTAAAATAGGGGCGGTGAAAACAATAGCTCCTGCACCCGACAGTGTTCGCTCTGTCACACCTATAGTCTGTGCGTTGAGATAAGAATCGATAGGGTTTGAAGAACAATGACCTTTTGATGCGCCTGTTATTGCCATTCACATATAGAAGTTCAGTTATGGTGCCGTGGAGAGATTGCAGGAGGGATTAATCATCCTTTTGACCGCTCGATCCTCCTAAGAAGTCTTGAGCCCAACGCAGTAACTTGCCTTTCAGCGTGTGGTGTGGCAGGAGTTAAAAAAGAGCAGGAGGTTAATACTCTTGAAATTTTACTACCAAACGTTGATTGCAGCAGTAAGGACTACGATCGATTCTTAAATCCAACCATGCGACCCCTGGTCAAGTCGCAATCCATCCTGGGTCGTTGAATCGCAGCATACCCAAAATCGATTGAGTTCGACTTGCCCAACATTTGCAACTATGCGACCTTTGTTAGGTCGCATTTCTTCCGAGTTGCAAGTCGAAAATCTATGGGACAAGTGAAAGGTGCGACCCTGCGACCCCCTTTGAGATTGCGACCCATGTGAAGGTAAAGTTGCGTGACCCCTCCAAGTCGCTGAGTCGCAATACATGTTGTTGGATAGGAAACACGACCATGCGACTGTGCGACCCCTCCGAGGTCGCAAGGTCGCAGAAAGGTGTGCTCAAGGAAAGTTGCGACCAAGGAGAAAGTTCCGACTATGCAACCCCACTTCAGAATGACCTCTTTTCTCAAAGCATATAGGGCCTACAGAACATGACTATGCAGGGGTCCAAGCTGATCTTTAAAGCCTCCTAATTTTATGTGTCAATATACCTTTTATGCATCTACGTTTATATATTTGTTACTTCCTCAACATGCATAAAATGTTTGTATGCGTGAGGCTAGCTTAACAGGTTACACATGGCTGATTTAATTCGCTTATCTGTAGGTTATATAAGAAGATGTTGATTTACTCTGTTGTCTTTCAGGTAATACAAGGAAACGGTAATTCCCATCCAAATTAGGAGGACTTCTAGCTCTCTCTGGAGGATGCGAAGCTAGGTTTCACATCAACCTCAAAACCTAGTGTTATGTGGATGCTCAACATCACCGGGGGATAGAAGCTGCTATCTCACATGGCGAGGGCTAAGGCTGGCCTCCGGAGAACAAGGTTATGATATCTCTGAAAAGGAAATGTAGAAGGGATGACCGAAGGTCTATGGTCGCAAACTTTCTCAGGTCGCCGGGTCGCATAGTCGCACTCCCTGTTAAAAGCCCGACGGTGCGACCCAGCGACCCAGCAACTAGGTCGCAAGGTCGCATAATCTGGGTAGGTCGTAGGTCGCACATTTACTCGGGTTGCGAGGTCACAAATCCAAGGAGGTCGCGAGGTCACAGGTTGCGGATGGTCCAAGACTGGGTCGCAAGGCAGCCCAACCGTCGGGAAGCTGAAAAGTCAGGGACCCCAAGGGGAAAACCTTGCTCTATAAATACTTCCTTCGGGAACTTGTTTAAGACCTTTTTTTTGGTTTGGGACTCGTACTGAGTACACTGTATTATCTGGATTATACATTTAAGCATTAATACAAGCATTTTGAAAAATCCCTTTGTGGAGCTGATGTTGTTTTATGTATGAGCACTGTTGAGTATTATATCTTCAGTTTCTGAATATCTTTAGATTAATGGAACTGCATATTTAATTCATATCACAGTTGCATAACAGTTTGCTGAGTATGTTAATGGTGGTTGAACTTATTTCACTTTCTTAGTGAATTTTGATGACTTTGTTTATCTGCGTTTGTGTTATCATTTTAACTTTTAGGAAGTGAAGGGTTTTCTTGCTCTAAGGAATTGTTTCCTTTGCGGTCAGAACAGTTTACAAGCGTGACCCTAATGAAGTGTTGCTAACAACACTTCCTTCGGTCTTCATGCTTTATTATTTCCTCTTGCTACTCATAGTGCTGAATTTGCATTTAATGCATCAATCATATGTCTTGTATCAGTTGATTAGGTGTGTACCCACTGTTTTATAGAATTTAACCGAGACCCAAAGAAAAGGAGAAATTAGTGGTAGCCAGACACACACCCCAGATGGGATCCCTATTCCAAATGGTTCAAGGTCTAATTAGGACCTTTTACTAGGGAGATCCCCTGCTGTTGGCCGAAAATATTTTCCCGTCAACAAGCTCATTTATTTACATTCATGACCAAGGATGCCAGGAAGAAGCTGGAGCCAACTGTAGAAGTTGGGATATTTGTGGGGTAAATAGAAACACCCCATAATTATCATGTGTATTTTCCAAATAGTCAAATTAATGTGGTGCGACGGGATATAAAATTCAATGAGGTGAAGGCCATGAATTTGTCGCTTCAGAGGGAGCTACACTTGCATGCAGAGGAGGAGCTACTTTGTCCCAAAGATGAGCCTCTAGATGTGGATCAACCATAGGAGGAGATTCATGTAGTGCAGGATTCCACTCATGCAAAACCAAACATCAAAATAGGCAGAAGGCGTACCACAAAAGTTGAGAGACTGAAGCTTGATGCAACACAGAATGTAGGAGTCCCTATATCACAACGCAGACAGAGACAATCACCTAGCCGATTCACTGGATATATGGCTCTTATGAGAAAGTGTATCATGATAGAGCCATATTCCTTTGAGGAAGCAGTGTAGGAGCCCACATGGGTAGATGCCACAGTGGAGGAGTATGACTCCATTTTCAAAAACAATTCTTGGGAGATTGTTCCAAGGCCGATGGGTAAATCAGTGGTAGGTTCGAGATGGATCTACAAGGTAAAGAAATTTGCTGATGGGAGCATCGAGAAGGATAAGGAAAGATTTTTTTCCCGGGGCTTTTCACAGATCCAGGGGATTGATAATGAATAAACCTTTGCACCTGTCGCACGGTATTCTTCCATAAGGACAATCCTTGCTCTCTTAGTGCAGATGGATTGGGACATTCATCAGATGGATGTGAAGAGTTAATTCCTTAATGGGATCATTGAGTAACAAGTGTACATTGAGCAGCCTAAAGGATTTGAGATATTTAGCAGCGAGTCACATGTGTGCAAACTCAAAAGAGAGTTGTATGGGTTGAATCAAGCGTGCTTGGTACACTCGGATTGACAGCTATTTCACCGGACTTGGCTTTTCCAAGAGTGAGGCAGATGCAAACCTGTACCAAATTGTGGTGGAGGGTAAGATTTTAATCATTTTTCTTTATGTTGATGATTAATACTAACGGGTGATGAGTAGTTGATACACTCATGCAAGGTAGATCTTGCAAAGGAGTTTGAGATGAAGGATTTGGGCCTCCTTCGTTATTTCCTTGGATTGGAAATATGGTAGTGAGAATGTGAACTGTTTTTGTCTCAAGGCAAGTATGCTCAGGAGATATTTGGTAAGTTTCACATGGAGGAATAGAAGGCCATGGATACTCCCCTTCAAGGAAATTGGAGGAAAGAGGATGCTCCATTGGCAGAGGTAGTGGATGCCACTGTTTATCGATAGTTGGTGGGTTCACTCATGTATTTAGTTAATACAAGACCAGACATATGCTATGTGGTGAACCAACTTAGTTAAGCAATAGTTAAGTCTATGAAGCTCTTTTGGAAGGCAGGCAAGCATGTCCTGAGGTATCTCAGGGGCACATCTGAGTATGGCTTATGGTATAGAAAGATGGATGAGGTGAAGTTCAATGGCTTAACGGATGCAGATTTGGCAGGCAGCCCAACAGACAGAAAGAGCACATCAAGAGGGGTTTTCATTATCAGATCTACAACAGTTTCTTGGTAAAGTGGGAGACAAAGATCCGTGGCACTCAGTTCAGTGGAAGCAGAATACATGGCAGCAAGTCAAGCTGCATGTGAGGCTATTTGGATGAGGAAGATCCTGGTCGGTTTGTTCGGTTCACATTTAGATCCTACAGTGATACATTGTGATAATCAAAGTTGCATTAAACTCTGAATTAATCCCGTGTTTCATGATAGATCTAAGCATATAGATATCTGGTATCATCATATCAGAGATTGTGTGCAGCGAAATATCATCTTGCTTCAGTAAATTCCTATGGAAGATCAGGATGCAGATATTCTAACGAAGGCGCTCAGCAGGAGAAAATTCAAATAACATAGAGGTAGGATCAAGGTGAAGGATAATCCCTATCTTTTTGAGAGGGAGTGTTGAGATTCAAGAAGATGATGAGCTTAGCGAAAAGTAATCACCTTCACTAAGTGGGGCCCGCAAGCTATTTTTAGGTCTATGTCTATTTTTGGATATGGTCAGCATATTCTATAAGTTGCAGGAAGCTATTTGTAGATGGTTGATCAAGTTGGAAAAATATATGAGATTCTATTTTTAGACATGGAAAAAGTCTATTTTTAGACTGCATATCTAAAAATAGTTTGCATGTTGATTATTATTATCCATTAATAATAATCAGACTCTAAATTGTAACTTATTCTCTTGGAGCACTTTATTTCAATGAAAAGGTGTGACACATCAGTGGGCTAAATGAATTACGCAATTACTAGGGTTTTTAGTGACTCACGCATGGAGGACTCAATTAAAACTGAAGTGGCAAAGTTGTGACAGAGTTGGAAGAGTAGTTATGGGAGTTGTTATTTAGTTTAATTTAGTTAAGCGAGTTAAACTTAGTTGTGCTAGTTGTATATAGTTCTAACCGAAGATACATTAGTGAGAGTTAAGTGAACTAATTAGTTAATTACTTCACAACTAATAACTCACTTGCAACTAAAAAAATAAAACAATTAACTACTTGCATGTCAGATCCAGTGAAGATGAAACGACAAAATTGTAGGCTTGTTGACTTAAATTGTAAAAATACACAAGAGTTATTTTGTAATAATAATTTATTATATAAAAATGTATAATGATGTGAAATGTTACAATGAGGCCCTGCTTATATACCTAGGCAGGTGGCCTTTCATGACTAGGCATGTCCTTTAGACATGCCTTTTCACTTAAATAACTACTATTTAAGATAATCATCATTTCATTATTATTTACATTTATTCTATTAATTATGAATTATATTCATAACATTTCCTCCTTCGAAAAGATTGTCCTCAGAGCTTATTTGATCATAATCTCGTGCTTGTCATCTCGTCCTATATAATTATACTGGTACCTCATTTTGTATAATTTGTATTTCCTTGAATTTAGGGTTATTGATTTTTTTATATATATTATATATGTATTTAATTCAATATTTAAACTTAACCACCAAATGTTACCAAGTGATCACGTCCTTCTAAAAACACATGACGAATCAAAAACACTTGGCCAACAAAGTAATTCTCCAGGTTTATGTGGTTATTCTCCAGGCTGAATAATTTGGCTCATTATAACATAACTTTTTTTTCTCCCATCGATTTTGGCAATCATGGCAGAGGCTTCATCTAGTATGCTCTCTCTCTGTTCATCTGCTCAACTGCTTCACTTTAGCATTAAGCTTCTCGTACAACCTTTTTTTTTAATAATTTAACTAATTAAATAGTTTTAATTAATTAAATTAAATTAATTTATGATATAACTATGTTATTTGCACCGATTCACCCTTTAACAACTAATATATACAACCAACATATTATATATTAAATTAAATTATAATATATATACTAAACAATGTATTGAATCATATTGAATATATATATTAACCATCATATCGTTAACCAATGTATCGAATCTAATTACCATTCTATTATTGTATTGAACTAGTGAATGATCCAATTTATTTATAAGAGAACTTACAACCAAGGAATGAACCGATATAAATTGATCTGGCCACGTACGAACCGACGTTGGCTGAACCGATGGACCACGTATGAACCGATGCTAGCTGAATCGATGTGGCTCGATGCCTGACAATGGAGGGGGCATGATTGTTGACGGGATTTGTCTATCATTACGCAAAGTATTGTCTCCCAAGATGCTAAGTGTTTAGTTTGAACAATGACACAGGTTTGGCAGAAGAGCAGCACCAATTGGTGGGACTGCGGCACAATAATCTACAAAAGAACATTGGCACAATAATCAGTGGAGTGCATGCGAGGAGGCACAGCGGTAGTACGGTGTACATATGGGGGGCACAATGCAGGGAAAAAAAATGTCGCAGATTTCCTTGTTGAGAATAACAAGATACTATTGGTTGGCACCCACCATTTTCGATAAAATGAAATTACATCAGTTGATGAATAAAACTATGGTTTTCTTGTTCCTAATTTTGCTACAGTTGTTACCACCACACAATATTGATAAGTTCGCTGCCCATGGTCCCCCAAAACAATAGTAACTAATTTGATTGATATGCACATAAGGTTTTTATTAAGAAAATCATTGGACTCTTTTTGTGTTTTTGCTGCTTGAGCACCCCATGTCTCTTGC
Source organism: Pinus albicaulis (assembly GCA_034641835.2). Taxonomy (NCBI): domain Eukaryota; kingdom Viridiplantae; phylum Streptophyta; class Pinopsida; order Pinales; family Pinaceae; genus Pinus; species Pinus albicaulis. Next base: position 123,468,444 of record CM076573.1, read on the forward strand.
AACATCTAACCAAGAATAGGGACACGAATAGTTGTTACTAATGGCTTTCTATTATGGAGATAAGAGGAAGAGTGCTTCCTAATATTGGAATTTGGATTGAGATTGAGATTAGAATTATCGCCTTCCACCTCCAGCTTCTTGGGTTTTACCTTTTTTCCAAAGAAACCCACCTTGGTATCGATACCTCTTCTATTGCCATTGACATTGGAGTTGTCAGAAGTGGACATAGTGCTGTAAAGCTTTTATATTGGCACATAATTCATTGTTCTGCCACTTGCACTTAAATTTTCATAATTTTTTGTTTGGTCATTCTCATTATGGGGAGAGGAAATTATTGGAGCAGGACCCTTGGAATTTTTAAAATAACACTATTGGTAATCCCATTGTCTTCGCACAATTCTCTCTTCATTGGCATGTCGAGGTTGTATTTGATGACCTTTGTCTGCCCCTCTTTTGCATCATTCTGTGCTTCCTTTTCTTCACTCTCAACCCTTTGATCGCTAATATCTCTTTCTGGCTCGATATCTGCTCTTTCTCCTTTACCTTCAACATCAAATTCATCTGGATCATCATCTTGATCTTTTTCATTCTTATCCACATCAAGATCAACTTCATCTACATCCTCGTCTTGATCTATATCATCTTCATCTTCTCCACCATCTTGATTGATATTCATCATTCTAATCAACATCTTCATCCTTATTATGGATTTCTTCATAACCTTTCTTAAAACGAGTTGTAGCTTCTGCACATGACTTTTCTAATTGCTGAAGCTTTTCTTGAATTTTTCTAATCTGCTCAATTTCTTCAGGACCCACATGTAATGGAACATTGTACGGTAAAATATGTTCATAGGCTCGTAAACTACGTTCATAGGCTTGTGAGACTATATTGTGCAGCATGGCTCCAATACCACTGAGGCAACAAAACTATAGGCTTGTTGACTTAAATTGTAAAAATACAGAAGAGGTATTTTGTAATAATAATTTATTATATAAAAATGTATAAGTGATGTGAAATGTTACAATGAGGCCCTGCTTATATACCTACACAGCTGACCTTTCATGACTGGGCATGTATTTTAGACATGGATTTTCACTTAAATAACTACTATTTAAGATAATCATCATTTGATTATTATTTACATTTCTTCTATTAGTTATGAATCATATTTATAATAGAATACCCAGTGGAGAGATAGGTGAAAGGGTGAGATGGACTATCTGTTGTGACTATAGTGATGCATTCAATGTAGCTACACAGACATTAGAGTTGCCAACGAGGATTGTGTAGTGCAAGAAAGTTAATATTGAATTCATTCAGGGGTCTTCTTCAGCAGGGATTGTGTAGTGGAGGTAGGTTGTTAGGAGGCAAGAAATTGGTGCATAGAGATGCAAATTTCTGCATGACAGTGTGTGATGATTTTATATTGTAATGAGAGCTTGATGTACTAATATTTGTATGAGATTTTTACATGATTCCATTAATATACATAATATATGATAGTTGGGGTTTTTAGCTTTAAGATTTCTCGGTAAAACATCTTGTTTAGGTGTGACTGATTTTCTTCATGTGTTTGCAATTGGTGATTTAATTTTTTTAAAGAATTAAGTGGACGGATTCTGTATTTAACATAACATTAATTTGTTCGATCAGGAGAATCTGATAATACATATCAGTATTAATAAATTTCTACATTTTGGCTCAACATTTTTCTCAAGGTTTTGCTCACACTTATTTCTCTCCTTCTATTCTCTCTCTCTCGCATACTCTTGGATACTTAGGATACTTATGGCTCTCATTCTATACTCTCTCTATCACGTACTCTTGGATACTTAGGATACTTATTACTCTTATTATATCTCTCTTGCATAATCCTTGATACTTAGGGCTCTCATTATATACTCTCTCTCTCTCATACTCCTGAATCTAATCACAGTAGCCTCTCATCACATGTTTACCCTGGTTGGCCAGTTACTTTGGTGGATATAGGAGGAGGGTGATTTCTCTTATACTGATAATTGATTATGGTTTATTTTTACTTCATTATATTTTCTTCTTATTTAACTTGTTTACTAGCAGTGTTTTCTTCATCAAGCAACTACCAAACCATAAAGGACAATAATAAAAAGGACACAATATTTAGGAAATAACATTGGATTTTGAACATATCATTCTTGTTCTTTTTGTGAGGACCAAAATTTCCAAAAATTCCTTTCTTTCTAGCCATCGCAGCAAATTCTTGAACTTTCTCTTTATATCCTACATTGCTTTTTGCCTTTAACCTATTTTCCTCAATTTTACATAGTGACCAAAGTTCACTAAATGGGGTATCTTCCTTATTTCCATAGATTCTTGATGCAAAGTTTTACCATTCCTCTCATATTACATTGAGCACTATGGTGGTATTTTATCTATCAGATATGATTTCTCAAACTCTTGTAGTTGATATCTTATTTCTGACACCCTCATAAAGTATGAGGCTATTACTTCTTCCCTTGATATCTTCATCTTGTAGAGTTATTTTCTTAATGATATCACTTCTCCTCCAGTACTTACAGAGAAAAATTCTACTAGCTTGTTGTATATTTCTTTTGATTTCTATAATCTTGATACATAAGGTATGAGGGGATCCTTGACGGGTTCTATAAGAATCCTCTGAGTCTTTAACTACCCTTTCATATAATTTTCTAGAGCTAGAGTTTCTTCCTTTAAAAGTTTAGTGAATTAACCCTTAATGTGTTCGATGAATTCATTTTCTATGAGGATAAAATATATTGTCTTATTCCCTGCAACAAAGTTTTATGACCCAACAATGTTTTTCCTTTCCTTTAAAAATGAAGACATCTTGATAGCATAATCAGTCATAAATATAAAGGTGCTTACTTTTCAAGTGAATTTGTTAATCAAGGTTGTCATTGATGTCAATATGGCATTGACCGAGATGTCAATATTCTTGAGATGCCCGGTTCCAGATGAGGATGCCATGACTCTTGGTTGACTAGGATACTATCAATTAAGATGTCAAGTCATGAAGAAGTCAAACCAATAATGAAGGAAGCCCTAAGTACTTGATCTAATGTTGCATGCACTTGGTGATCTAGATCTTAACCAATGTTGTCATATGATGATGTCATACACTTGGATGATACTTGATGATGACATATGATGATGTCATACACTTGGATGATACTTGATGAATTCATATACTTGATGAAGGTTGGAAGACTAGATGATGATGTGCAAGATCTCATTTGATGATTAGAAGACTATTTTGGAGTTTTCCTAATGATGTTGCACTATGACATAGTACTGCACTATTATTGAATATATGATCCATACCTTCATGATGATGTTGGATACTATCATGATGACATGGATTTCCTACATAATGACACTATAATCTTATGATTGATAAGAAAAACAAATGAGAATTCAATAAGTGGAAAAGGCACGTTGTCCTATTCACCTCCTGCACAAAAAGATTTCAAAAGCAGTCACAAAGAAAATTAATTTTGGATAGCTTGGAGGGATCCTTTCCAAATGAATCCTACAACATCTTAAAGAGGATTTTTTCCTCTTTCTAACGAGCCCTTAATTGCCCTCAAAATCCCAATATTTTGTGAGAAATTGAATTTTTAAGTTGAAAAATATATATATTTTTGCCTAGCCCACTTGAGCCGACTTTTGTATGCTCATACTCCTTCACCGAAATGACATGTCTATTCATATAAATCCAAAACTAGTATATATAGACCTCTAAAACACTTCATTTGATCAATAATTTTCAGTGAAGAACATATTTAGGAGGCACAAAAGTTACAGGAGGTCAAGAGAACATAAAAGTTTAATGTTTGGGCTAATTTTTGTGCTGGGCTGTCACTCAAAGCTAAATATACATAATTTAGATCTGCATTATTTGCCTCAAGCTTTGATCTAGGTCAATCTTCATTGCAGAAAAACCTGTGATAAAGTCTTGTGAGAGGCAGACTTGTGGAGAGGCTCTAGCAACTGTGACAACCACCGCGGATCTGCAATCTAGGAACAACTACTTGTGAAAGACCTCATCTTGGAACTGTAACAACTTATACATCCACCTGTAGAAGCTAATTAAGAGCTCGGATCACTAGTTGGAGATGTTGAGTTATACTGCAGATTTTTTAGCTCAGATTCATGGAACTCAGATCGATTTCCTAATACCTTAGATAGTGGTTTTTGGAGCTCTCTTATTTGGAATTGTTTAGAGGAAAAAATCATATCAGTGGTTTGTGGAGCTATCTTCTTTGGAACTGTTTAGAGGACATAATTATATCAGAGGTTTTGGGCATAATATTTCAGTAGTGATCATCATTTTTGTGAGCCTTCTTGAAGCTATAGCAGAGTCTGGTTTTTTGGTTTTTGATCTAAATTTTAGAAACTATTTGGAGTGTTGTTTTTGAAGACTTTTCTAGTGCTTCTTGTAATGAAAATTTGAAGAAGGCTTTGATGATATTCTGAGAAAATATTGAAGGTTTTCCAGATCAGATCTTGGAGCTTGTGTGAAGAAAAATTAAGGCAGATTTTGAAGTAGTCTTGGAGAGTACATTGGAGATGACATTAAAAATCCATTGAAGGGAATTGGAAGAATAATAGAAGCTCATCTTGGAATCTTGTAGATCTTGAAGAGCAGTTGGAGCTGATATTGAGAATACCTTGGAGAGTCATTTAGAAACCTATTAGAGACCATGATTTCATCATGAGGTGAACTTGCATAAATTTTTTGGGTATAGTGAAGAGTAGTGGTGACACCTTCTAAGAAGAAAAGGTTTTCATTGATGACATGATGTGTAGATTACAGTGAAGATTAAGCTTAAGGTTGTCAGGGCTCATTGAAGTATAACTAAATATATCTTGATGAAATGAAGCAGGAGGTTGGAGCCTCATTGAGACAATGTTGGTGCCTCATAATTGACAAGTTTGGTGCTTTGGAAGATAGGTTTGGAGCCCTAGAGGACACGAGTCCTCAAGATACCAGGTTAGAGTCTGTACCAGATATAGGGCTGGAGCCCTTGAGGTTGGTGCCTCAGAATTGACAAGGTTGGAACCTTGGAAGTCCAAGTCAGTGCTTGGGAAATACAGGTTGGACCTGGGAGATTGAAGATTGGTGTCTTCATCTAGGGTTGCAGCCCTACATATATTGTACTTGATTTATTGTAAAGAAGAAATTAATAAAAGCATTTATTCTTATTTTTCATTTTGTGTTCTAAATATAGGTGATGTAACTAGTAAAATTAGCAATTGAAAAGAAATATTGATTCACCCCCCTCTCAGTATTTCCAACAATTGGTATTAGAGCCAATACCTTCACTCAAAGCCTAATAGCTTGAAGGTTGATCATTAGAACACAAATGGAAAATCCAAGGAAGAAAGTCTCCAATCCTCCTATATATCTGTCTTCCTCAACCATTGAAATTGAAGTAATCAATTTGCGAAGGCTCCATTGTTCAATGGAAATTTTGATATATGGGTGGAAAGAATGAGGAATTTCTTGAAGACTCAAGGAATTGAAGTTTGGAAATCAGTAATTACTAATGACACGATGGATGAATAATCTAAGGAGTACAATACAAGAACAATGAAGGCAATTTTGAATGGGTTACCAAATTCTGTGAAAGGAAATTTTGAAAAATGTTCGTCAGCAAAAGTCATATGGGACAAAATTCATGATCTTCATTCAAAAGGAGTGTTGAAAATGATCTCTAATCAAGAAGATGATGGAAAACAAGAAATAATTCCATAATCCATCAAGGAAGCTAAAGATAAGAGAGATGACAAGAAGGATAAAGAAGACCTAGAAGATGAAGAGAACAAAGAAGACTTTGAAGAATATCTCTTGAATAAACTTATGGCTTCAATGGAAGAGATTAATAGTTTGAAAAATGAAAATGAGGAACTTAAGAAGAAAGCACAATATGGTGACCAAGACAAGACAAGGAAGGAAGTTGACTTTGTTAAGCTTCAAGTACAAGAAAGAGATGAGGAGCTCGCCAAAATTAAAGAGGAATTTCATCAAAGTAAAAGAAAGCATCATGAAGAAGTCATATCTATGACAAATCAATTGGATAAGGCAAAGAAAAGGGAAGAAACTTTTTTAAGCCACCTTGAACAAAAACTTAAGAGCTTGAACAATCTTGAAGCAGAGATTGGTCAATACAAGGAAGAGGTCTCCTCTCTTAGATCTCAACTAGAAGAAGAAAGGAAACAAGCACAACGAGCTAAGAAGGTGATGGAAACTTTGGAATTCATATAAGGACAAGTTAATGAAGGAGAAAATGAGAGAAACACCATGATATGCCAACTAGATGAAAGGAATGAAGAAATCTTGAAACTAAAATTAGACATCAATCTTCTCAAGGCTGAAACATGTGAAGCTACAAGAATACAAGAAGAAATGCAGAGAATTCTAGTGAAGGAGAATGAAGAATTCTTCATAATCGAAGCACATGAAGTAACAAGGATGATGGAAGAAATGAAGAAGAAACTACTTATGAAATATGAATATTGTGAAAATTTGAAAGGAGAAATTGTCTTTTTGAAAAGGAAGTTGAATTGCTGAATAAAAACTTGAAAGGCTCTCAAACCCTAGATGACATTCTAAGTCAGCAAAGGTATCCCCTTGATAAATCAAGTCTTCGTTATGCAGGTGAATCCTCAATCAAGAATGATAATGCTTCAAAAAAAAAAAATGTGAGGAACCTAGAAAGAAATGTTGATGCTCCCAGTTCCAACAAAAGCAAGGAGAAGAATCAAGACAACAAGGAAATAAATTCTACTCTAAGGAAACTTGCATATGGTGTCAAGAATAAAAAAGGAAATGAATATCATCAAAGAATCGCAAGGAAAAAGGACTTCAAGAGTACTTCAAGGAACTCTTCATCTCCTAGGTAACAAAGTATATTTCTTGGATATTGCTATTCTTGTACAAAATTTGGGCACGTGGCAAAAGATTGTAGGGCATATCACAAAGACAAATATAATGGTCCTTGTCATTCTCCTCGAAGAAATTTTGCAAGAAGAAGTCATGATTTATTATTCATGAACAAGATAGAGTGATTTAATTTCCATAACATTGGACATATGGCACGCGATTGTAACTTGACTTGGGCCACTGCACAAGATAGAACCATGCTAGAGAAGAAAGTTACACAAGTATGGAGAAGGAAAAAATTTGAATCCGAAAGTCTCTTGAACATGCCACCATATATATGCATCAATTGTGATGACCATTAAAGGTTCATCACCATAAATCGTTGTTGTTGATATGAAATGGTGAGGGTCATTGTTTGTCATTATAGTTAATATTTGTGACGGACCTTGATGTCACCAATGAGTTTATGGTGACGGTCAATGAACATTGCCATATATATGCACCAATAGTGACGGCCATGAAAGGTCCATCAGAAAAAATTGTCGTTGTTCATATGAAATGGTGACACTCACTATCCGTCATTATAATCAATATTCGTGACGGACCTTGAATGTCACCACAACACATACTTTCGGCGATGCCACCTTTGGTGACGTTCATTCTTTTGGTGATGGAGGTTGTTGTCCATCACCATTGCTCATATGAAATGGTGGCGGTCACTATCCGTCACTATAAATCATTATTTGTGACAGACTTGAATGTCACCACAACATTATACTTTCGGCGACACCACCTTTCATGACGTTCATTTTTTTGGTGACAGAGGATATTGTCCATCACCATTGCTCATATGAAATGGTGACGGTCACTATCCATCACTATAAATCATTATTGGTGACAGACCTTGAATGTCACCACAACACCTATACTTTCGGCGATGCCACCTTTGGTGACGTTCAATTTTTGGTGGCGAAGGCTCTTTTGACCCTCACCAATGAGCTTATGGTGACCATTTTTGCCCCTCACCAATGTGTTTTTTTCTTGTAGTGAAATTTACAATCCTAATGCATAAACTAGTAAAAGGGAAACAAGAGGTCGTAGTTGTAGGTCCTATGTTTGAAGGCGATTCCGTAGGGTTCAAACCCTCTGCTTCTCCTAGTGCTTCAAAACCTGCAACTCACTCAAGAAAATAAAATATACTAGTAATAACTGAAAGCATGATCAAGATTTAACATTAGATCATATAAGCTTATACGAAAAATAACATGAAATCATTCATAGTAAGATCGTAACATGTATAAAGAATTAAGATCATGAACGTCAAGAATGAGACAAAGATTCTTTATTGATGAATGTAAATATGTGTGGAGGAATACCACTTGATTCAGCCACAACTCCAAGTGAAATAATCCTCTGGATCCATCTAGCCCAAGCCTCAACAATCTCCTTCCAAAATCATACACATGAATGTCATAGAAGAGGAAATAATATCTCCATGAGGGAAATAAGGGGTTCCATAATATGGGTAGTGAACGAGGCATATGGATAAATCCGAATTGATCAGTCAGTAAATGACTATAATATCAATACCTGTCTTTCTCCCCTTAAGGAATTCCCATGAGGTGTATTTATACAACCCCAAAATAGTTGTTTTAGTTGGGATATAGTTAGGCCATGGGATTCTGTAGGCATGGTTCTGGTGAAAATCATAAACTGCGTCCATAAAATAGGGAACTATATATTTTTTCATATTTCAAATTATATACCTAGGTTGGGTATAACTATACTTGCGTATGCACATGCTTTTCATAGGCCAGAGTCGCGTATGGAATTCAAAATATATTTTTTAGATAAAAGACGAACTTTGAAGGGAAAGGGTTGCCCAAGGCCATGACTGAGAGCATCAAGTATATAGAGGTGGACAAAGATGCTATAACATAGAGTATGCTAATCTATATTAGGTTATGCTAGAATAAGCTATGCTAGGATAGAGTAGGATAGGCTAAGAAAAACTAAGCTGGATTAGATTAGACTAGGCCACAATGGGTCAGGCTAGGCTAGAGTAGGCTAGCCTAGAATAGGTGAGGCTAGGATAGGCTTGAGTAGGCTAAGATATCCTAAATTAGGGTTGCATAAACTAGGACATAGTAGGATAGGCTGTGATAGAGTAGTTTAGGCTAGCCTAGGAAAGGGTAGAGTAGGTAAGTCGAAGCTAGGCTAGGCTAGGCTAGACTAGGCTTGGCTAGGCTAGGTTTGGCTAGGCTACGTTAAAATAGGCTAAATTAGTATAGGCTACAATATAGTAGGCTAGCATAGCATAGGTTAGCCTATGTTAGTGTAGGATAGGTTATGCTAGCATAGGTTAGGCTACCCTAAAATAGGTTATGGTAGGCTATGCTTCGATAAAATAAGCTAATGTAGGAAAATTGCGAAGCTTTGAAGCCAGTTCCACCTAACAATTTGTTTGCAAATAGTGAAAAGATACCAATCATATATCTATTTGTGCTACATAAAAACTAATAGGAATAACAACAAGAAATAGTCTCTTGGTATGGATTTTGTAAATTATTTTTTCTTTCAGATAGTAAAAGTTAATTCTCGATTTGTTTTTTTAATACGAGTATAAATCCATTGTAAGCCAAATATGAAAAGAAAAATTAAACTACCACACTCCCTTCAAAAGATGAATTCTATGTTGAAATCAATTTATATTAATAAAAAAAATATATAATACCAAATATTTAGAGTACTTTTTATTTTATGCCAATAACATATCTCACATTTTGTTTTTACATTAATGGAATAAGTAATTTAATTACAAAGGAATAGTAAGTGAACATTATCTTATTATTTAAAGTTTTAATGTTTATTTTTATTACCAAGTAGTGTGGGGTAGTTTCTATTTCTTTATTTTACAATGGTAATATGTTCTCACATATTTAGATTGATTTTGTTACTATGTAGTTCGTATGCATGAATATGCCATATATTTAAGGTGTTCTTACCCATTTGTTGACATATGTATGTGTGAATATACCCATTTCATTGCAAATTAAAGTGGTATACCATAGTGTTTGAATTATTAATATTTTTGGCATTATGAATTAACATAAAATCCCAAGTATTTAATGTCGTTGGTTTCCATCAATATATTATCAAATCATTCTCTTAGGACCCTTGCTATCCAATGACCCGAACTTTTCCACGTGGCTCATTACTAGTCTTAACCTTTTAACACCGCTCCTCAATTTTTCTAGACTTGCTAGTGGCATAGTGTTACGGTCTGGAGAATTAATTATGGCTTGAAACAGAGATATCGATTGACGAATCGGATATCTAGGGTTTATATTGAAGGTGTGGGTAAAGTTCTACGATTATTGGGAGTAACCATCTCCCTCCCATAGAGCCATTCCGCTTCTAGTTGCACCATTCTCTCGTAGATATGTGCTCTACAATGTATCTTGTTATTTGCAATATTGTTTTTCTTAATTAGGTAGCTTCAACTCATAGAGTGAATTCAATACGCAAACTTCTTATTATTGCACAATTTTTTTTATATTTCCAGGTAAAAAATTTGTTTTTATTTCTTCATGGATGGGTGTTTAAACTAGGGTTCATGTTCCTTTCCTTTATTTACCTTTCCTTTATTTATTTTCTTGTTATACATTATGCAAAGTCGAGAACTATGGAAAGGTCATCTCCAATATTTCTCGGACGGGTTGAATATTGAGGAATGTACTCCAAAACATAGCCAATGTCATATATTGTACTCTTTTGGTCCAATTTAATAGGTATACTCCAAGTGTTGTGTACTACGATTATACTCCTTTTCCTTTGGCTTACATAGTTTCTCTACTTGTTCTAATTTTTACTTTGTATATGGTAGGTTACAATTGTCTCGGTTGTCTTCCGAAATTGAAGTTGCAGGTAAAGAAATGACCCAAGTTTGATTTCAAGGTTCTCTTAATTTATTTACTAGCACATTATTTGGCCTCCTAACAAACCCATGATGGAATTTCCGCAGGTTATATTTCAGTCCGTGCCCATGGATTCGACCTTGCTTTAAGGACTTCCAATTTCTAACATAAAGAATATATATATATATATATATATATATATATATATATATATATATATAATGCAATTCATGACTGGGCGTTTGCTATAAATGATAAAAAATAAAAGAGTGTTTTATTCTTATGTCCATAGTTTTTCATTCCACCTCCATAAAAGAAGGAAGAGAAGGTGTCGCTACCACACACTCCCAAACATTTATGAGGATACACAAGAAATAGAAATAAAACTGAAAACATACCCTTTGAAATAAATATCCTTGATATAATAAAAATGAGTTGCCACTAGAACATGCAGTTAAGTAAAGAGGAAATACCTTGGAAAATAATAAGGTATAAAATCCTTGGAGGGTAACCTGTTAGAGAAACCTTCAAGCCAAGTAGAAATCCACAATTTTTTGAGTGAAGCCATTCACCACAATCCTCTAATCACCTTCCAATTAATAATTGGCATAAACATTAGAGAGAAAATATTTGAGTAAAACAAAAACGAAAAATAGAGGAAAACATTTAAGAGAAACATAGAACATGTGGTTCATAAAAAAAAAGGAAATTTAAGCAATTGTGTTCCAAAATTTGATATTGTTAGGGTCCTATAATTTATAGTATCTAAAGGTGATTGGATATTTTATTTGAGTTATACGATATGTTAAATAATATTTCAATTTGTGAATGATTTCCAAAAAATATATATAAAATAAAATGGAAAGAAGGTATTTAAAAAAAATGGAATAAAAATACAAAAGAGAAAAAGGAAAAGTAGAGAAGGAATAAAAAATAAAGATGAAAACCCCATAAAAGAAAAACAAAAAAGATAGAACTAAAATTGTTGCAAATCTAAATGCCACTACTTGATAGATAATGTCATTCTCTTAAATAAAATGAAGGTTTTGTGTAGTTTGTTGAAAATGCCAAAATATTTAGTCATTTGTTTGATCATATAGCTTAATCATGGTTAACCAAGTGTAAATTTTATTAATTAGATTAGAGGGTAAGGTTAGCCAAACTATTAAATCTTAGCTAATGTTAGTTAGGTAGAAAAATAATATTGATTCAAATGTTTAATTTAAATCAATGGAGAAATAAGTGGATAGAATAAATTTGAATTTTTTTTTTCAAAAGAAGTAAAATAAGGGTTTGCAAGTCCAAACGCACCTTCAGGAATGAATAGCAAGATTAGTCTTAGGATTAGGTAAAACAAAAATTGAGGTTAAAAGGCCAAAATGTCATTAATTCCACTTCAAACGGCTTACATGTGTATTTTAGACTAAGTTTCAAAAATATTATGAAATATGCACTTTAGCCTAATGTTTAAGATTTATTAAAAATTTTATCCAAATTTCCTCCATAAAATGAAGATTGGTAAACAACAAAAGAGTTTGTCTCTTTTGGTTAAAACAGGTGCACTTTCGAGCTGCACAATCAACATTACATCATATCGATGAATCATGATGCTTTTCGCACCCCCCCCTTGCCATCCCTCCTTTACCACCGAGGGGGGGCCCGAAAATATGGTTTTACTCGCATCAGCCCCATGTGATGTGTCACCTATAGAACATTTCGCACCCCCCCCCCCCTCATGAAACCAGCTACCGCCTCGACCCCCCTCTAAAAACTGCCTACCACCCTCCTCCCCCACTCTCCCTTCCCACGTGCTCCCCTCCACTCACATCTCGCTGTGTGGCTATAGCCATTACCTAATCAATTCATTTCCCGGGATTACCGCTATTCCATAAATGTTTCCCGGGTAACCGTTTCAAAGTCCAATGAACCCGTGCCTCCAAAGGAGAAATACCCAAAACCATAAAACTCTATCATGCCACCATTTTTACTTTCCTACTCCAAATTGTCTCAAATTCTCCCTAACTTCTAGGTTTTCAAGTGCATAGTGACATTATCCCATCAATAAATCATTCGATCGAGCACGAAAAGCTCCAATTCTCCTTTTGTCTTCTACAAATCCGCATTCCTAGTAAACATTCATTTCACTCGTGTTTCTATAAATTTTCATTGACAGTATGCCTCCAAAGAAGGAAAACTCTTAGGAATCTTTTAACCCTCTCATGCATCCCTTTATAGACCTAGACCATATTCCCCTCATAGACTAAGATTATAAGATCTCTAAGACTCAGTGTGAGTTTGATCTTTTCGAACTCTAATGTTGGCTTGAGGATAAATTTGTAGATATAACTAATGAAATTGGACTTTGGGAGTCCTGTATCCCTCATGATATCTTTCCCCAAACCTTTCACTCCCCTGAATTTGTCAAAAAATTTCAATCCTGTTATGTCCCAAACCAGAGAGCCATCATAGCCCCTAGTGGTGAAATTCTACTCACCATTACCTCTAAAAGCATTGACCAGATGATGCAGGCCCCTCTTGTAGAAACCAACACTCCATTTCTATAGAAGCTTTAACTGAACTATATCAGAAGTTGGATTTTACAAAAAGAGCACATATTTTTAACCTTCTTGCCTGAAAACACCCAATAGCCTAGAAAAAATCCACCTCACCCCTCTTCTATGTTCCCAGATCAGGCCAAGAAAATAATTTATGTGTTATCCTACCTCTTGGGATATTATTTTGATCGATGGGTAGAAGAACACCTCTTAGGTTTCCTCTCAATATTTTCTACAGATCATAAGCCTTCCATCATTTTCAATTTCAGTCAATTTTTGGCTGACAGTATACATGAGAAATTTCTTAAGTTACCAACTAAAGGAGTTTTCAGGTATACTTCTATTTTGGTTTATACGTTTATCTATTATCAGGAGGACAGATTCAAGTTTACAATGTAGAAACTAGATTAGGAAGGGAATCAACCATCTGTAATATTGTGGAATTCCCTAGAATAATGAAAGATTCAGAGGAATTCACATTCAAATTGTACATTGAGAAGTTTATACATATACTAATGATCATGTTGATCAGTTCAGAAGAACCCAGAATGAGTGAGGAAATAACGAAAATTATACATCTGATAGAGCAAGAAAAAACTAGAGATTAGTACCTGTACCAAAACAATACTGAAATCAGGGTGTATGGGTGTGAATTTCCACCATAAAAGCTACCCAAATACCTCCCAATGAGAGTATTTTCCCTGGAATACATCAAACATATGATCAAATATGATGAAATCCATTTTGTTTCAGCCAAGAAAAAATCCCAATTCAGGAATAAAACTAAAGTTGGCTTTTTTTTTTGGAACAATAGGCGAGCAGGACAAGAAGCAAACAAGCTTCTTAAAGATATTAAGTTCAATTAAAGTTTCACATGGCCCTATGATCCTCTCGATATAATTTCTAAGTTGAGGGTGGAACAAAAGACCACTCCTTATACTCATAGTCAGAGGCCATATATTGAAATATATGTAAACCAATTGACTCGGATAGAGAGTACTTTGTAGGAAGCTGAAGAATAACTAGTGTCTACTTCAACTTCATAGACTCCTATTCCTTAGGTGAAAATAGGCAAGAGGAAGAGAGGGGAAGAGTAACCTTCAGTGACAGACAATGTAGGTAAAGATTCTAAGATAATGTATAGAAATCAGACTAAAATGCGTCCTAAAATAGATGTGGAGAAAAATGTAGAAGAAGGAGCTGCTACGATTATCAAGGAAACACCATCTTCATCACAAGCGGGTAGGAAATTTGTTTCATCTCCAAAAATTTCATCAGTATCACATGGTCAGCAAGACCTAGCCCAGACTTCAAATTTTCTTCAGGGGGAAAAGGAGAAGAGTATATTTCACAGATATAGAGAAAACAAACTGAAGAATGAAATTCTCAAGAAGAAAAACTACACATAGTTCTGGAAGCAGACTTCCAATTCACTGAGTAGGATTTTATTAACCTTTTATTTAGAAAAAGGGAGGATGTAGATGGCCTTCCTTGAGGCTCAAATTCCATGGAAAAAATTAGCAACAGTCTAAAAAAAGACAACATTTTATTTTGACACCAAGGACATCCATCCCATTGATCAAATGGTGATGCACAAGAAAATTGGTGAGATGATTTGTTCTAGTTTAACCAATGCAACCATGAATGTCTCAAAATTGCAAGTGTCACTTTCAAACATTCAATATCAGCTGAAAATGGAGAAGATCTCTTCTCTGGCTAAAGACACCAGGATTAAAATAATTAGAAAAATTGGTTATGAAGATGGGCTATGATCCATAAAATGTAAAGGCTACAGAAGAATTTATTAAGAATAAGAATGCTCACATTGCAGCATTGAGGAAGAAGCTTAAGTTTCCAACAACTAAAGATCCACTCACTAAAGACATAGATGAATCCGAGACTTAGAAGGGAGATATTATTAAATTGATCATGGAGAAAAATGCTCAAATATCACAAATGGAGATAGATATGGAAAATATGATTCAAGATAAATATCAGAATCCACAAGTGACCATGGTTCCTCTGGATGTTGTGTGCCTCACAACAATCCCCACTACAGGAGCTGAAACATCAACAATGGCTTCAGCTGAATATGCAGATGTTTTTGAACAGTTCATAAACTCCATAGAAAACATGTCTATATAGACAGAGGAGATAAAGAAGCTATAGGGGCAGTTCAAAGCTTTGTAAGAACAAAAAACCAGGAGAGAAGCTTCACATTTGGCTAAAGCACATAAATCCCAAAGGCTGTTAGAAAGGATACAGAAAGGAGAACGAGAGTCAACTATTGGACAAACCTTGGCCCAAGCCAAGGAGAGAATATGGATGGAAATCCTAAATTCCATGAATGTTATTTGTTCGCGTATCCAAATCATTTTTGATCAAGAGCTGATAAAGAACACCACAGAAGCAATCACATAAATTAAAGAAAAGTTGGGTGATAAGCATACTAGAGCTGCTAACATCATCAAATTTTGAAAATAAAAGAATAAATGAATTGTAGGATTGATGAATTGATGACAGGACTGAAACCGTCTTGGAATTCAAGAAGGTTATGACTAAAAGGAATCTAATTACTCAATTAGAAGAAGGACCGGAGATAGTAGTAAACAGGTTTTTCAACAAAATTGAAGCATTGAACGAAAAATAACTACCAATTTTATTTGTAATTAACGATAAATTGATTACCGAAAGAATATTACAGTAAAAATATGAAGGAAGTGGTGAGAGACAATTCCAAATTCGTGAACATAAAGGGCATCATGACAAGTAGAGCATTCCTGGAAGCAATGAGAAACGATTTTTACATTCAGCATTAAGTAAATCGAATCTTTGTGGTAAAACCAACTTTTACAAATTATATTGAGGTAGATGAAATTTATAGGAAGGTAACAAAGATGACCATCCCAGATGAAGACATGTGGGATAAGTTATGTCAATTACTAGATTAAATAGTAACTCCAAATGCAGTTATAGGATCAACCAGCACAGCAAAGACAGACCAGCCAGCTCAGCAACAGATTCCTACAAATCAGAGCCACCAATTAGCATAGTTTCCACCTATCCTATTAGTCTGTAGAATAGATAAATTGTTTATGTTATTGCTAAATATACCCTATCGGTTGAGACAAGAGTTTTGTAAATATTGTATAAATACTTCACACTGCGAAGTATTGTAGATTGATTATTGATTATTACTTTCGGAAATCTATTGTACTTTTTCTAGTCGATGGACTGATTATTAATACAAGGACTTCTTCACAGGATTCATGTGTTGGAAAAATTGGTGGTGTGCTTCTCTCATTTATGTGTTATTTCATTGTTTTCCTTTACTGTTCTTTCTTAAAGCTTAATTACATTACAGAAATGGTGATGATCAAGATTTTTTGAAATATACACCATGTTCTGGATGTAAGTAATTTTTTTGTTTTCTTCTAAATTCAAACTAAATAATTCTTAATTTCTCTCTAGTTTCAACTGAATCTTATTGTTTCTTATGTTCGATATCATTTTAAATCTAAAATATCCAACTAGTTCACCTATCTTGTGCTATGGAAACCCTTTAAAATTTGATATAGATCCAGTTAGTTTTACAGATTCCATAACCCACTAGAATTATAAGAATTCAATCACCCAAATAAATCAAATCAATCAAATCAATTACAAAGAAACAAACAATTGCATATTCATAACAAACCTAAAATTTACATAAAAAAGGCTAAATTTTACAGAAAGATCCCTCTCTGAGTTAATCAGGGCTAGCTTCTAGACTTAAAAGTGGTTTTGATGTTATTTTCTGTGTTTACTCTCACAATCTCAAAAATTACAGAATGATAACATAGTGGTGACCATACTCAGGAAAACAAAAATACTATGACTTTCTGTGAATTTATTTCCCTAGTAAAAATAAGTTTATTTTAGGAATATTTCAGATATTGTTTACCTTTTAATTTTGTAAATAATATTTTCTGTGTGTTTTTATTTTAATTCTAGCTCCAAAAGAGCTTATACTGGATGTCATCCTGATCCTAAACCTACCACTATTGTAGATGATCCTGAAAAATTGTTGAGGAGGAGGAGTTTAGCTGAAAGTCAAGGAAGTAGTAGTCCTCTAGGCCTATTGCATATTTTATTCCAAAGAACTTTGTCACTTTATAGGATATTGAGTTTTATTTTCCATTTGAACATAGCATGTTTATGACTAAGTCATAAAATTAGATGGAGCAAACTGTGGTAGATCACTCTACCTTACAAAATTATTCATTTGAAGGACATTCTGTGCAACCTGATCGTGATCTCCAAATCCTTCAAGCCACTAATAAATTCCAGGATTTATTTTTAGGTCTTGACGTATTTTTCCACGAGGCATACATCTAGAAATATGCTTAACTCTCTGCCTTAACTTTTGAAGTTTCATCCAGTTAATTTAGTCTATTCATCAAATATCATTAAGTCCTAATCATTCTATAATTTCCACTAACACTCCTATATTTTGTCACCAAGAAACTCAAAATCCCCCTTCATCCCAACCTCCATCTTCAACTCAACTTTCAACTTAAACCCAACCTCAATCTTCAAATCAATTTTCACCTTCAACCCAACCTTAACCTTTAATCCAACCTCCACCTTTAATCAATCCACATACTATCCATACTCATATACCCATCATGGCAACAAGATATTATCCACTTATTCTATAGGCTCCTTTAGCAAATATTCCATAGAACTATCAGACTAGGATACCACAGTTTGATGGTACTAGACCCATAAATGCTCAACAACATGATGATAGGATGAATGATAGTTTTTATCTTCAAGAAGTGGATGAATAAAATGTTAAGAGGAGACTATTTGCTCAAATTAGTACTGGAGAAGTTAGAAAATGGTTCAAAGCCTTGCCACCTACTAGCATTAATGATAACCTCGCATTTCATTATTCATTCCTTAATAGATGCGAACTTAAAAAGAACTCCCTTGAAATTCTATCAGAATATGAAAATATTAGGAGGGCATCTAGGGAAATTTTCCATGCTTATTGCACCATATTGAATAGTGTTTATAATGAAATTGTTATAAACATTAAAACCCCTCAAGTTTTAGCCCTAATAAAATTCCCTGATGGCTTTGAGGTAGATATGTCTTATTAGCTAAGAGAGAGGAACTCTGCAACTTTAGAATAAATGAAAAGAGATGTAGTGAGTGTAGAATATAGTTTGCTAGCTAAAAGAGCTAGGATGAGAAAATAAAGGAGAGTGACACTGAAATATGAACCATAAAAATCATATTCCAATGCTAAGATAGATTCTTTGGTTAGAACAGTGGAGAGAATGATGGAGAGAATCATTCTGATAGATAGAATCCTCCTGAGAGAAAATAAACCTTGTCCACAAAACTAAAAGCAAAATGTTAGGAGAAATCCCCCACAAATAAAACAAAGGGAAAAAAATGGACTAGAACAGCAAACCATACCTCCTTTCGAGGAAAATTATGCTGATGACGAAGGTGAAATATTTGAAGAGGTAGTGGACAATAAAATAAATCTAATGGGAATAAATGATGATGAGACAATATTTCTTACTCAAGAGGAATAATAAAATTTTCTGTTGTCGCAAATAGAACTTTATTCTGAGGAAATAGATGATTATTAACAGGGTTTTGAGAATGCTATCATGGAATTCCACAGAAAATGCAACCTTAGGAGTAAGAAAACCTCATATACCCCTGGTAAAAAAATTTATGATATTCCTGCTAAGTAAACCTATGATACTATTTTTAAGGAAATCAAATATACTCCTACCAAGAAAACTGTTGGAGCTTCAAGCAAAAGGAAAATAGAAAATCCTACTAAAAACATAGTTGAAACTACTTCAAAAACAACCCAGACAGATGTCCCAACCACTAATCATCAAAAAGAGCTTGTCCCAATGGATGTTGTTGATAGATAAAATTTCCTAAACATGAGTAATGTTTAGACATCCTTCAAATTGAAAATGAGTTGGAAGAACTCAAAATACCAATCCCTCTAACAGATCTGATGAACAAAAATGTGTACAGATCTCAAGTAATGAAAGCTCTTAGTATAGGGGAAAACACACATACAGTGGATTTGAATGATGACCAACTTGAACTTTTACCTGGAGTAGAAGTATATGGAAAAATTGAGGAAGGAAGTGTGCTTCCATTCTATGTTAGCATAAATGTTCATGACAAAATTTTGCATAATGCCATGCCAGATTCAGGTGCTTCACATAGCTTAATTCCTAAGGCTGTCATGGAGAAATTAGGACTTGAAATTACCAGACCATACAAGGATTTATACTCTTTTTATTCTAGAAAAGTGAGATGCTTTGGTCTTCTCAAAGATATGTGTGTTACTTTGTCACAAATTACAGCCTAAAGTTTGGTGATGGATAGAACTATTGCATACATACCCCCTAAGTATGGCATTTTGTTATCATGCTCATGGGGAGCTAAGTTGCAAGGAACGTGATAGATGGATATGACCTTTTCTACCATCCCAGTTTTTGGTCAGTAAAGGATAATTTATAGGGAGACCTTGATGAAATTCATGGTAAGTATCCAAGATAGGCCACACAGATATCCTATTTATTATGTCAATTCAGACCTGGATTCATTCATTCTCTATAATGATGGGGACATCAACACTCAGGTTTCTAACTCATAGATTGATATTTGTGAAATAGATGAAAACAAAACAAAAATAGTGGAACAGGACACTCAACTTGAAGCATTAATACTAGGATTACAATTACTTAAAAGCTTGGTTCTAAAATAATTTTCGTTCATGGGGATTTTGAGGTAATAATAAAACAGATGAAAAGGAGAATATTCTGCAAAACACCCTAGATTAAAAGACTACAAAAATGTTGTTCTATATTTTTTGGAGTATTTTGTGGAATATAACGTCTCTGTAATCCCTAGAAATCAAAATATTCTTGCTGATAGTCTTGATTTTTCTGCTAGTATTTGTAAAATTCCCCATCCCAATTGTCAATACACAGTGGAAGTGAAACATAGGCCAACTGTGCTAGACAATGTTAGATATTGGCAAGCCTTTGGCAATGATAAACAAATTGAAAATTTTATGCAATCCAAGGATGAGTTTGAAGAAGATACTATAGATATAGAGTATGATTTAGAAGATAAGATTGTTGTACATTCTGATTTAGAGAACCAATTAGACAATCATGTAAATAAAGATGTAAATAAAGTATAATTTCTTGCAATATATCAAGAAATCAAGGAACTGCAAATACTCCAATTAAAAGATAATGTTTTTCCCATAGGATTGGTTTCATTAGAAGAATTGTTTGACTTTAATGATGTAGCCAAGAAACCCAATATTGAGCCTGTAGGAGAAGATGTAGAAGAGTGAAACATAGGTAATGAAAAATACCCAAAAAGGATAAAACTGTCTAAATCATTACCACCTGTTGAAAAGAAAAAATACATTGTTCTGTTCAAAGAATTCACTAATGTGCTTTATTGGAGTTACGAAGACCTAAAATATTATGACACTAGGATAATACAACAAAAAATTATCATTAATGAAGATCATAAGCCCTTTAAACAAAAAATCTGAATAATAAACCTAGTAATGATGCCTTTAATTGAGAAAAAAATCAATAAAATGTATGATGCTAAGATCATAGTACCCCTTACGTACTCTAAGTGGGTTTCCAATATAGTACCAACAAGGAAGAAAACATGTGAAATCATATTGTGTATATAATTTAGAAACCTCAATACAATATCATTAAGGGAAAATTACCCTTTACCCAGGGAAAATTTTAGGGGCTAATATTCATAGGTGGGCTAATTTTCTATACTTCTTCCAAAAAAAGTATTCACCAATTTCCATTTTTTTCTAAAAATAATTCGCCCAAGTTTTATAGTATAAATTATTTTTTCTTAAAAATCGCTAAGAGATTATATAGAATAATATAATATAATTAGTAATTTAGGTACTTTTACCAAAACATCATCAAACATTTTACAATTTTTTTATTAGGTATTACTAAGATTTTCGAGGGTTTCTAAACTTTCAAATAGATATCCATCCTTAAAAATTTCCTTGCAGGCTTTACCTAAGATGGATAACATTTTACAACAGGTAGTTGGCTCGAGTAGGATTTCTTTGTTAGATGATTTCTCAAGTTTTTCTTAACCTTAATGATTAGGATAAGACATATTTTACTACTCCATATGGTACCTTCATTTATGTGAAGATACCTTTTGGGTTAATGAATGTCGGAACCACATTTAAGAGAGAAATGGATATTACTTGTGTTGATGAAATTGGAAGTTTTATTTTTATATATCTAGATGACATCATAGTTTATTCCAAAACTGATGAAGAGCATTTGTTGCACTTGACGAGAATTTTTGAGAAGTGTAGGAAGTTTGGTATTTCACTTAACCCCAACAATACACTTCTTGGCCTTGAAGAAGGAAAAATTCTAGGGAACATCATTTCTAAGAAGGTATTAGGATTGATCCCAATAGGATTGAGGCCATATTGAAAATAATTCATCCTAGAAATATTAAATAACTTCAATCATTTATTGGTAAAATAAAATTTCTAAGAAGATTCATTCCCAACCTGGAAAAACTCCTGAGGAACATAACAAACATGATAAGGAAAGACTCGTAAATAAGGTGGAATATTGAAGCCAGGCATTCATTTGAACATGTGAAACAAGCTCTAAAAAAATCACCAGTCCTAATTAGCTCTGACTTTACAAAGGATTATATAATATTTTCATTTGCATCCAAACACACTGTTGCAACAGTTATTTTATAGAAAAAAAAATGAGGGATATGGGCATGCCATTGCATTATTTAGTAAGGCTCTAAGAGATGTTGCATTGTAATACAACATAATGGAGAAACCCATATAAAAAAATAAAGATGAGAACCCCATATAAGTAAAACAAAAAATATAGAACAGAAAGTGTTTCAAATCTAAATTCCACTACTTGATAGATAATTTCATTATGTTAAATAAATTGAAGGTTGTGTGCAACTTGATCAAAATGCCACAATCCTTGGTCATTTTTTTGAGCATACAACTTAATCATGGTTAAACAAGTTTAAATTTTTGTTAATTAGATTAGAGAATAAGGTTAGCCAAACTATTAATCATTGCTAATGTTAGTTGGGTAGAAAAATAATATTAATTCAAATGCTTAAGCTGAATCAATGGAGAAATAACTGGATAGAATAGAGTAGGTTTTTGTTTCTCCATTATGTTGTATTACAAAATAAAGATGAGAACCCCATATAAGTAAAACAAAAAATATAGAACAGAAAGTGTTTCAAATCTAAATTCCACTACTTGATAGATAATTTCATTATGTTAAATAAATTGAAGGTTGTGTGCAACTTGATCAAAATGCCACAATCCTTGGTCATTTTTTTGAGCATACAACTTAATCATGGTTAAACAAGTTTAAATTTTTGTTAATTAGATTAGAGAATAAGGTTAGCCAAACTATTAATCATTGCTAATGTTAGTTGGGTAGAAAAATAATATTAATTCAAATGCTTAAGCTGAATCAATGGAGAAATAACTGGATAGAATAGAGTAGGTTTTTGTTTTTCAAAAGAAGTAAAATAAGGGTTTGCAAGTCCGAATGCACCCATGGGAATGAATAGAAATATTAGTCTTAGGATTAGGTAAAAATAAAATAAAATTTAAAAGGGTAAAATGTCATTAATTCCACTTCAAAAGGCCTATTAGTGCATTTTAGTCTAATTTTAAAAAAGATTATGAAATATGCACTTTAGCCTAATGTTTGAGATTCATTAAAGGTTTTATCCAAATTTCCATCATAAAATGAAGATTGGTAAATGAAAAAAGTGTTTGTCACTTTAAGTTAAAACAAGTGCACTTTCCAGCCGCCCGATGAACATCAGCTCAGATTGACAACACATGATGCTTTTTGGCCCCCCCTTGCCATCTTGCCTTTACCACTGGGGGGGTCCGATAATATGGTTTTACCCCCATTGGCCCCATGCGATGTGTCACCTTTATGAAATTTCGCACCCCCCTCCCTCACGATACCACTTACCGCTCTGAGCACCCTCCAAAAACCACCTACCACCCTCCTTTCGTGCTCTCCCTTCCCACGCGCTCCCCTCCACTCACATCTCGCCGCATGACTATAGTTGTTATCCAATCAATGCATTTCTCATTTTCCTTTCCTACTCCAAATTGTCCCAAATTTGCCCTAATTTTTAGGTCTTGAAGTGGACAGTGACATTCTCCCATCAATCAAGCATTCGATCGATCATGAAAATCTAAAATTCTCCTATTGTATGCTACAATTTCACATTCGTGGTAATCATTCATTTCACTCTTGTTTCTATAAATTTACATTGACAGTATGCCTCCAAATAACATAAAATCTGAGGAACTTGTCGACCCTCTCATGCATCCCTATGTAGACTTAGGCCATATTCGACTCGCAGATCAAGATTATAATATCTCCTAGACTTAATGTGAGTTAGATATTTTCAAACTCTACTATGGTATTGAGGATCAATTCGTAGATAAAATTGATGAAATTGGACTCTGGGAGTCCAATCTCCCTCATTATATATTTCCCTAGACCTTTCACTCTCCTGAATTTGTCTGAAAATGTCAAGCCTACTATGTCCTGGACCAGATATCCATTGTAGCCCCTACTGGTGAAATTATACTCACCATTACCTCTAAAAGCATTGACGAGATGATGCAGGACCCTCTTGTAGAAACTAGCACTCCATTTTCCATAGAAGCTTTAACTGAAATGTATTAGAAGTTGGATTTACTAAAAGAGCACAGATTTTTTACCTCTTCTTGTCTGAAAACACCCATTTGCCTTGAAAAAATCCACCTTACCCCTCTTTGATGTTGCTACATCTAGCCAAGAAAATAATTTGTGTGTTATCCTACCTCTTGGGTTATTATTCTGATAAATGGGTAGATGAACCCCTCTTAGGTTTCCTACCATTATTTTCTACATATCATAATCCTTCCCTCATTTTTCATTTTTAGTCAATTTTTGGGTGACAGTTTACATGATAAATTCCTTAAGTTACCAACTGAAGGAGTGTTCAGGTATACTTATATTTTGGTTTATATGTTTGTCTATTATCAGGCAGACATATTCAATTTTGCAATGCAGAAACTAGATGATGAAGGGAATAAAAAATCTATAATATTTTGGACTTCCCTAGTAATGAAATATTCATAGGAATTTAAATTCAAACAATACATTGAGAATGTTATACATCCAATAAAGAGCATGTTGACCAGTTCAGTAGAACTAAGAATCTGTGAAGAAATTAAGAAAAATCAACATCTGACAGAGTAAGAAAAAATATGAGATTGGTACCTGCACCAGAACTATACTAAAATCAAGGTGTATGGGTGTGAATTACCAACATACAAGCTACCCAAATACCTCCCAATGAGAGTATTTTCTCTAGAATATATCACACAAATGATCAATTTTGATGAAATCCGTTTTGTTTTAGATAACAATAAATCCCAATTCAAGATTAAAACTCAAGTTGGCTCTTTTGTTTGTAACAACAGGACAATAGGAGAAGAAGTAGACAATCTTATTCAAGCGATGAAGTTCAATTTATGTCTTACATGGTTCTATGATCCTCTAGGTATAGTTTCTATGTAAACCAATCGACTTGGACAAGGAAAACTTAGTGGGAAGCCGAAGAAAAACTCGTGTCTACTTCAACTTCATATATTCCTATTCCTCAGGAGAAAATAGGCAAGAGGCAAAGAGAGGAAGAGTCACCTTCAATGAAAGACAGTGCAGGTAAAGAGTTTAAGATCATGTACAGAAAGAGGACTAAGATGAGTCCTAAAATATATTTATAGAAAAATGTAGAACAAGGAGTTGCTACGATTATCAAGGAAACACCATCTTCATCACAACTAGATAGCAATGTTTTTGCATCTCCAACAGTGTCATCAATATTATAGGTTCAGCAAGAGACAACTCAGACTTCAAAGGTTATTTAGGGGGGAAATTACAAGAGTTTCTTTGATAGATAGAGAGTAATTAAACTCAAGAATGAAATTCTCAAGAACATCACTTACACAAAGTTCTGGAAGCACACTAACAGTTCACAGAGTAGGATTTTATCAGCCTTTGATTCAGAAAAAGGGAGGATGCATATGGCCATCCTTGAGGATCAAATTCCACACAAAAAAAAAAAAAACATTAGATTACAAAAAAAAACATTTGAGTTGGACACCAAGGACATCCATCCCATTGATCAAATGGAGATGCACAAGAAAATCGGTGAGATGATTTATTCTACTTTAACCAATACAACAATGACTGTCTCAAAATTGCAGGTGTCACTTTCAAACATTCAATATCAACTGAATATGGTGAAGATATCTTTTCTGGCTAAACACACCAGGATCAAATCATTGGAAAATTTGGTTGTGAAGATGAGCTATGATTCAGAAAATGTAAAGGCTGCAGAAGAATGCATTAAAAATAAGAATGCTGACATTGCAGCATTGAGGAAGAAGCTAAATTTTCCAGCAATTAAAGAGCCACTAACCAAATACATAGAATACTCCAAGACTCGGAAGGGAGATATGTTGAAATTGATCATGGATAAAAATGCTCAAATCAGAAAAATGGAGATAGACATGGAAAAGATGTGTTAAATTTAGATAACAATGGTTTTATAAGCTTGATGCACTTTTAATTCAATATTTCATAGACCCAATACAAGATATCAATCATATAAACTTGAAAATAAAATGTTGATAGAGCACAATAATAGATCAAGCGAAGACAAGACAAATATAGATCAGATTTATAATTCCTTATGTCTAGCAAAGATATGAAATATTGTTGTGTTACGACGGTGAGCAGAATGCTTCAACGAAAAAATTATTTCTCATTTAGCCAGTACTTTCATGTGTCACACCCACAACCCTCAAAGACAACTCACCACAAATCAAAGTAAGTCAAACGAGGGACACCGTAGAAAAGTCAATGCAGGCAATTTCCGAAAATTCAACGGAGTGCCATCCATCATGTACCAAACCAAACATCGCATGTCATCCCACCATAACTTGATTTTATAGCTCTTTATTTTAGAGAAAATGGTGAGTCACAAAGACATCACACACAGCTGACCCAAAGTCATCTTAGAGGTAAAAACCCCTCTCCGACTCAAAAGAGTCTCATAATAACCCGAAGTTAGTTTACTGACATGAAGTCAGTTTAGAGGATAAAACCTCATCATACTCAATCCCATATCAAGGTATTGGACAATTTCCATCATAGACATATAGAGTATGGCAATATATGTGCGTCCATCGGTCTTGCTATGGTCTCTATTGACATTTCCCACCTCATTGGCCAAATGAGAGGTACTTCGCATGAGTCTGAAAACCCATGGGTAGGATGCGTGTGGGGCACTGATCAAATAGAGGTGAACCAACTCAATATCATAATGGTGGGGTAGAAGCACGAAAAGGTTCAGCAAGCCTAGCCCCATAAGTGCTTATGGCTCTAAGAAGCTATCCCCAATCCCCCTAGAGCTCATAGAGCTCATAGTCCAACTCAAGAAAGACCCTTAGAATAGGGTTTTTCCATGATTCCAAGCTTCTCACGAAAGGTTAGGAAGTTGACCTTACCTAGGGGCTTCATGAGAATATACACAAGCTACTCTTCATTTCCTATATGATTGATCCTTATGACACATTGTTGTACCATATCCCAGATAAAATGGTACCTGATATCAATATACTTGGATCGATCATGGAACACAAGATTCTCATAAAGGCAAATCCCACCATGGTTATCACAAAGGATAATGGTGGTATCTAGCACATGTCGAAACATCTCACTAAAGATATTTCGCAAGTAAAGAGCTTCAGAACAGGCCACACTCACTACAATGTACTCGGCCTCATCGGTGCTCAAAGCCACCAACTTCTTCTTACTTCTCATCCAAGATATTGAAGTAGAACCCAAGGTCAAGCAACATCACGATGTGCTCTTGCGATCTACCACAGTGCCAGCCTAATGAGCATTAGTATATCCATGGAGTCTCAAACTCTTGATATTGTATCTCAGCCCATGGTTGATTGTGCCCTGAAGATATCTCAATAGATTCTTGGCACCAATCCAGCGAATGTGATGAGGTTCGACCATATGTTGACTCACAGTGTTCACTAAAAAGCATACATCCAAATGGGATTTCAATAAGAGCATCAGAGCCCCTACGATTTGTCGATACTCGGTAGCATTTTCTAGCACAGGCCCAACAACATTTCCACTCAACTACTTAAATTTGAGTTCCATCATTTTCAACACAGACTTACAGTCCACCATACAAAATCTCTCGAGAATCTTCATGACATATTTTCCTTGAGAATGGAAAATCTTGCCTGGCCTATGCCAGACCTCCAAGCCTAGTAAGTAGTGCATCAGTCCTAGGTATTTCATCTCAAACTCGGAAGCTAGCTCCCTTTTACATTGATGAATAAGAGGGTCAGCACCTGTGAGGAAGAGATCGTCCACAAAGAGAACCAAAATGAGAGGCATTTCTATATCAACCTTAAAATAAAGGTTTGAATCAACATTACTTTGAGTGAAACCAAGCTTCATCAACTAGATATATATCCTATCGTACAAAGCCCTGGAGGATTGGTTCAACCCATAGAGGGACATCTTCAACTTGCATACATGGGTGTCTCTATCTCACACTTCGAACCCTAGAGGTTTCTCCACATAGAGCTCTTCCTTTATATATCCACGTTGAAAAACGGTCTTCACATCCATCTGACATAGAATCCATCCTTGCATAGCAAAAATTGCAATAATAGATTGGGTGGTGGTATAGCGGGCCCCAGGTGAAAATATATCATCATAATCTATGCATTCCTTTTGATAAAAGCCTCAGGTAATGAATATTTCCTTGTACTTTTCATCACTTCCATCATATCCATGCTTGATCTTATAGATCCATTTCGAGGGGACAAAATATTTTTCCTCTGGTCTTGGGACCACTTCCTAGACATCATTATTCATAATGGACTCATCTTCTTTGTGTATAACATCCTTCCAAACATGATGCTTTACGACTTCTTCAAATGTTCTAGGCTTAGATTTTACTATCGTACTCATGGTTGCTAGATACCCTTGGTATCTCTTTGGCTTCTTGCTTTCACGGAATCTCCCCCTTGTGGAAATATGTCTCTCGGCATATTTGATAGTATCCCTAAGCCATGAGGGTATTCTCTTATTTTAAGGAGATTGATCAATGGGATCCATAGGTCCTTCAACATTGGGCATCAGGTCATCCTTTGACTCTTCCAACTTCCCTGCTTCTTCATCTTCTTTAACTTCCTTGTTGCTAGGAAGATTTCTTACTTTCTTGAGGGAAACATCTTCATCGAAGGTGACATTGTGGCATATATCCACTTCGCTTTGATGAGGCACGTCGATTCTATATGCCTTTGAATTTTCCTTGTAGCCCACAAACATTCCTTCCTTTCTAGAAGCATCTAGCTCGCTTCTCTTTTCTTTCGGCACATGAAAGTAAATGGGACAACAAAAAACTATAAAAATAGAAACATCAGGTTTCTTATGAGAGAAGACTTCTTCCAAAGTTTTGGAGTCCAGAGCGGAATGTGGGCATATTTTTTAAACATACACAATAGTGTTCGTTTCTTATCCCCATAGAAAATTCGGAAGAACTTGGTCACATAGCATGGCACAGGTAACTTCCACAATGGTCCTATTCTTTCTTTCATCAACACCATTTTTATCAAGAGTGTATGCAGTTTTGGTCTACCTCTTAATGCCAGCTTCTATACAAAATCCATTGAACTCATTTGAATCATACACGGTCCCATTTTTAGTCCTCAAAAATTTTATTTTCTTCTCGGTTTGATTTTCTTCCAAGGCCTTGAAGGTATGGAACCATTTGAATGCTTCGTCCTTCTTAAAAAAATATATATGTTCAGGTCTTGCGGGAGAAGCCATCTGTAAAAGTCATGTAATAGGAACATCCTCCCAAGGATGTCATAGGTAGCATACTAGATAATTCAGAATGTATTAATTACAAGATATCAGTGGTCTTTGTGACACTTGAGGGGAGTGGTCTCGTTGTATGCTTCCCTTTGGCATAACCCTCACATATACCTTCATGATCATCTCTAAATTCAGGCATCCATGTCACGACCTTCCTTGATTCGAGAAGGGCTTTGTAGTGAAGGTGAGAAAACCTCCAGTGCCATAACTCTATTTGAAGAGTTTTATCACATGTCATAGCCCCCAATGAAATTCCTCCAACCTGGTAAAGTGTATCAACTCTAAAACCAATAGAAAGAGCTTCCTTGAAATTCTTCTTCTAGATAAGTACCTTTCCATCAACGAATGCCACCTTAAACCCCTTATCTTCCATTACTGAAATGGACATAAGGTTCTTCTTCAAATTAGGTACGTACAACACATCTTGTAATTGAATGACTTGACCTTGAGATAAATGGAGGGTCACAGTCCCTGTCCCATTCATGGGATAAGTGGCATTATCTTCAAGGATAATTTCCATATTAGTATCCTTCTCAACCAAATCAGAAAGGGATTATTTATAACCAGTGATGTGCCTTGAAGCACCACTATCAATTAACCATACATCCAGGGTCTCCGGTGGAGATACAGCAAAGAGGGTGAATACAAGAAAAAAATCATTTATTTTATCATCAACAACATTTGAATCATCGTACCTGAAATATCTTGACCTCTTGAAATGTTGCCCATTTACATTACGATCATAGGGATCCTTCCTTTTTCCTTGGAACATATTGTTCCTACCATTCCTTCTCGTGTTTTTGTTGTCATCATTCCTGGGAGAGTCCCTTCTATTAGGGCGTTCTCTTGAATAGTGACCAGTCTTGTTACAAATGTAACATCTTCCCTTCCTTCCTTTGTGCCCCACTCTACCATGGTCTTGTTTTCTCGGGCCACCATGGTTCTTCTTCTTTTGATGAGTGGTGAAAGAAGTAGGGTCATGTCCATTACCATTAGAGGCACACTCCATCATTCTTGTTTCTTTTTGAGTGCATCTCGTCAATATTTCCTCAAAATCAAGAATCACATTATTATTGAGCGTAGCGCTATTGAATACATTCCAATTATGGGGGATACCTCGAAGTGCAATAAGAACCATCTCTCCATCAGATATAGCATCCCCAATAGCTAGGAGGTTATTCCCGATTTTAGTGAGACTCATAGAATAGGATTAAATAGATTCATCCTTACCATTCTTGATATTCCTCAATTGATTCTTGAAGTAGAGGATTCGATTATCATTTCTATCCCTAAATATGCTCACCAAATTATCATACATCCCCTTAGATGTATTTAGCTCAAAAATGTAAGAAACCAAGTGCTTATGAATAGAATCCCAGATAATAATCTTTGCTTTGATTTACCCTTTTCTATACTTCATCTTCGTGCAATCAACTACATTTGATGGAGGCTCTTGAATATTCCCCTGAACATAGTCCATGACATCTTGATCTTCTAATGCCAAATCCAAGGACATCTTCCATGCATGATAATCAGACTTATCAGTCAATTTATCATCAGCCTTGAAACCCTTGTAGGTTGAGGAAGCCATTTGTCCTTGATAGGATTTATTCCCTCAAAGATAACTTCCATCACTAGCTTGGACTCTTGGACTTTGTCTTCACCTGAGCATTGAAAAAATGTTAAATTTAGATAACGATGGTGTTCTATTCTTCATGCACTTTTACTTCAATCTTTCATAGGCCCAATACAAGATAGAAATCACATAAACTTGAAAATAAAATGCTGAAAGAACACAATAATAGATCAATAAAAGACAAGCCAAATATAGATTACATTTAAAACTCATTATGTCGAGCAAAGATATGAGATATTTTTGCATTACGACAGTCAGCAGGATGCTTCAACCAATAAATTATTTCTCGGTAAGCTAGTACTTTCATGTGCCACACCCAGAACCCTCAAAGACAGCTCATCAAAATTCAACGCAAGCCAAAATAGAGACAATGCAGAAAAGTCAACACAAGAAGCTTCATAAAAGTCAACGCAACAAACTAGGGCTTTAGTCAAATAGCCCATCATTCCTCAATTTTAGTGCCCAGTTGTACGACCTCTTAAAATTGGAATCTATGCTAAATATTGAGGTCAAACGACCAAGTGTTGACCATGGTAAATGCTGGTGAATGGTGCGGCAGAAAAATCCCTAAAGAAATCAACACAAAAAACAATAGAAATCCCTAAATAGATCGGCACAGAAAACAACAACAAGCCCTAAACAGATCAACGAGGAAAATAGCAGCTTCGCTCCACACGTGTGAGAAGAAAAAGGGATCCAAAGGCTATCGAAACAATCATATCACAATGAGATAATGTCTGATGAGATGATGAGAAAATGACCTCCAAGTCTCTCCAATTTATATTCATCAATGAGGGTGTGTGACACATCTCTTAATCATGTGGGATGAATCTAGCCGACCTTGCACATGTGGAAAATAATTTCGAAATCAATGTTCTGCTCATGCGATCAAAATAATCTTTAGATCAATCTTGCACATCTCTGAAAGAGGAATAAAAAAAAAATGACCATCATCATATGATTAGTGAAACATGGAGTTTGGATCTAGTTGCCCAAAATTAACAAGATGATTAAATAGAAAGAGCATCATCCACAAGTGGTCAAGGCTCCTGTGGATGTTGTGCCCGTCACAGGAATCTCCACTACAGGAGCTCCAACATCAACAATGCCTTCAACTCAATCTGCATATGCTATAGAGAAGTTCACAAAGGCCATTTAAAACATGTATATACATGTTATAGCATCATTTATCACCTCTATATATTTGATGACTTATGCATTGACATTGGACAACCCTTCCATTCATCCTTGGTGACATTTCTCAAAAAACAATATTTTAAAATCCATACGCGATTCTGCCTAGTTTTTTCTGCATCCACACGCAGGTCCATCAATAGCTGACCCACGTATGCTATTTAAAATATTAAAAAAATATAAAATTTCCTTATTATTGAGGCAGGGTTTACAGTTTTCCTGTAAATTAACTACCCCAGCCCGTGGCCTAACTATTCCCACATTGAAAAAACTAATTTGAGGAAGTATAAATACACCTCAAGGGAATGGCCTAAGGGAGGAGAGAGAGAATATTATTGATATTATAGCCTGTTATAGCCATGATCAAGTCTGATACTTCCCCTGTGCCTCCTGCACTTCAAAATCTCTCAGGAAACCCTTGTTTCCTTGTGATGAGCACCCTCATTCTATGTGACATCCTTTGTGTACCACTTATGGAAGAAACTATGTTAGGCTAGGGCTGGATGAATCTGAAGGAGGGTTTGCTCAAGGTCGTGGAAAATCTCAAGTGATTTCTACACTAATATTCTATGTACATGTTATTAATAAAAGAAGTACCATCATGTTCCTGATGTTCATGTGTTATGTGTCTCTTATACATGCTTAATAATCTTGAATATTTTATTTCATGTTATCTTTATGAGATCATGTATGCTAATTTTCTAATAGTAGGACATATATGATGTACAACCAAGTTTTGTGCTTGTTCTTGACTGATTTGCAGGTCCTGGAGCATGAGGAGTGGTAGGGGGTTTGAACCCTATGAGACCTACTACTACAAAAAAAAGGATAAATGGGTAAGATCTGCAATCCTCACTTTCTAGTTTAAAGCATAGAAGTTGATAATTAGAGTCCTTATTGTGATAACATGCCCCTGCTCTATGAGGTTTTTCAACCCACGACCTTATGGTAACTTTGCCCATAATAGAACTGGCGACTCCACTGGGAATTACGTCTATGTAATTCCTAGTTATGGTTGTTTTATCTGTCTTGTGGGTTCCATGACAGTTTAATCACATTTGTAGTCTAGTAAGTCTTTTTCCTAACCAAGCATAAGCCCTAGTCTCTTGATCAGTCCTGTGTCTTTATTTTTTTCCTTATTTCTATTTATATACGCTACTTCGGTTTTATAGTCACATATTCCCTTTGCTTTCTACAAAAGAACCCGCATATTTCTTTGGTTACAGTTACGTATACATGTGTGTTTCACACAATGAACCTGCGTATGCCTAGGAAAAATTGAAAATATTAATTTTGAGGCCCTGTAAGCCTTTCATGTATGTGATTGGCCACTCCTATGGTACCTTTTAGGTGTCTAGAGTGTGTTTCTTGTGGCTTTATGAGAGTTCCTCTCTTTTTCTTGTGAATACCTAGTCCTTTTATGGTTTTTCCTATTTTGTGAAGTTTCAATTATGGTTGTAGCACCATGACCTCCTCCTGGAGTTCTTGGTTGTTCTGACCATTAAGAATAATGAGAATTTTTATGCTTGCTCATGTTTTCCTTATGCATTTCTTCGCTTTTGGTTTTTGCCTCTTTTGAATACTTTGGTTTTCTTGACTTCTTAGGATTAGCCTTCTAGCGAACCTTGAAGTGACCTTTTCTTGGTTTTTTGAGTTTTTGTTCGCCGGAAGTGTGTGCTACTATTATGTATTGGATTCTTGAGTCTTTTGCTTCTTATTGCTTGTTTGAGTACTGCTACGAAAGTAGCATAGTTTCCTTATGAATTTTGAAGTCCCTTTGTGGCTCATTTTCTCGATTCTGGTCCTTGAGTAGTTTTGTGATCGTCTCTTTGAAATATTTTCATTTCCCTTAAAAGAGAAAAGCCAAAAAAACATTTCTTGTTTTCCATTTCTTTTGCTCTGGTTTCCTTTTTACGAAATTCATACATTTTGAAGAAGTTTGTTAGTTTCTTGTTTCTTGTTTGTTTGCTCGGTCTTAAAAGGAGTCTTTTTCTAGGTTCCTCTCTTTTTTATATATCAATTATATTTTGGCATTTTTGTGCAAAGGAGTTCTTGTTGAGGACTAGCCCCGCTTGTCTGTAAAAAGTGATTGAACCAATTCTCCCTAGAAACTCTTCTTGCTTCCTTAGAAAGTAATCTGATAATTTGCATATCATTGGTAGTTTTTTCATTAGTTGCACTGAAGCATTTTAGTTTTTTTTTATAGTTTTCTGAAGTGTGTGAAGAGTGATAACTGAAAATTAAAAAAAAAAAATCTTATTTAGTTTCATAGAACCCATTTAGAAATCTCTTTTCATCCAAAGAAAAATATTGCATTTTCATGTAGTAGGTTTTCATTAATTTCTTTTGCATCGATAAACACCATCAATTTCACTTTCATATACCTTTGAATTAAGTAACAACCTTTTTAAAATCAAAATCTATAATTAAAAAGAACTAGAAGTTTTTGTATTTTTCGTTAATCATACACAAAATAGCTAGGTCATAGGGCCCTAGAATAGGTGAGTGGAGAGTTAAATATTGAAGGCCACTCGAAACTGTCAAACATAGAAAGTTTATTAATGAGCGAAATACGATACCGTTCAGTGGACCGGGAAATCTCTACCTCCAGAGATTTAAGAGTGAGGGAGAGTGAAGGCAAAGAAGAGAGACAACCCCTCTCCTATTTGATGAATCTTGACCAAATACCATTCCACCTGACTGCCGATACAGATTGGTGCCCTTAGTTGCATCTCCTAAGGAACACACATGTGACTGTGGGGGAAAATACACATGGTACCTGAGACAAACGTTGCATCACTTTCATCAATACTTCTCGAGGGTGTCGTTGCAAAGCTAAGGAACTTGCATCGTCAAAGGCTATTTTTAAGAGGTCAGCGTAATTGTTTCTATTACCTTCGCCAGTAGGCCTAGGGTGTAATTACCCCAAAAGACTTTTGAAAGGTCATGTTCTTCACTTTCTTGTATTTTGGTGTCTGGTCCTAATCACCTGGAGAGGAAATACCTAAAGGCTGCTTGATTGACTATATCTTAGGTACTTTTTAGAGTCTTCTCTTTCCTCCTAGATTGATTAGCTTCTTATATTTTGGAGTCTAATTAATCTCATAAAGTGGTTGAGTGATCACCTTGTCAATTGAGGAGGCTTTGTGGGCTTTCCCTTGTGAGCATCGAGCCTTGTTCAAGAAGGCGTAGGAGTAATTTAGTGGGTGAATTTTATCCTGTGGTTTCAAACACAATGGAGAGTGATCCTCCATCTGGGCTTGTTGTTTCTATGGGTGGTCCTAGTACTAGTGCTATTGTAGAGAGGAGTACTCCTCTCATCTCTAGAGTCTTGTTTCTAGTAGAGAGAAGTTGAAGTTGAATAATTTCCTCAGCCTCCTGAGACTCCTTCATCTCCTCTTCTTGCTAGTTTTCCTAATGTCATTTCCTACATTGGGCCTCAGTCTTAGATATCGGCTATCCCTTTTCCATCATATCCTTTTCTTTCGATGGCCACGGATGGGAACAAAGCTTCGGTTATGAGCATTGCAAGTGTTCATACTCCTTTTTCAGTCGAAGGAGGAGGTATTATTTCCATTTCGACAATCACTTCTAGTGTTGCTATGTTTTCCTCGACTTCTAGTCTACCTTCAAGTGGAAGTACCCAAGTGTTTGCTTCTCAATCTGGCCACTTTTATTTTCGAATGCCTTCTAGTGGGATTCCTTTTGTCTCCTTTTGCACTGCTTCATCTGTCTCTGTGCTTATGCCTTATATGGCTAGTGGATCAACTTTATTTCAAGGTTTCCCTCTTGGAAGTGGGGATATTCCTCATTCAAAGCATTCCTTAGGATCTCTGCCTTTCCCCTCTAAAAATCAAGAATTCAATCCCTTCACCGGAGGTGAAGGCTCTAATTTTTTTTTAGGATGGAACCCTTCTTTTACAGGGTTAAGAGCTGGGAATCAATTTTTCTCTGGTCAGTAAGGGAATGTTCCTTTCCCTTTGGTAGATGATTCTTGGGGATTTTCTCCATTCGCTAATCCTTGGAACCCTTACCAAGGGGTTTATTCCTATTTTAACACTTCGATTGGAAGGAATGTCCTCGTTGGGGGTCGTTCTCTGAATGTTGGATAAGAAGGCTTCTCTTATGGCTAAGAATTTTTTACAAAAAACATCTCGCAACCTGGTGCCTCGAAAATTCCATGCTATTCTATTCAGAATGTGGGGAATCCTCCCTATGGGGGATGGAATTCCCAGGCTCCTCCATGCTTACCATTCCTGGCAACTTTAAAATTTTTAGATCTATCGAAACTGAAAAATGATTCTATTCGGTATAGTCCAGGTTGGCCTCCAGTCCCCATTAAACTACCCTAAGACATTCCAAAGTTTGAAGGGAAGACTGGTGAGGATACGATGGACCATGTCACCAATTTCCACCTATGGTGTTCATCGAAATCCCTTATCGAAGATTCAATTAGGCTGAGGTTATTTCAACGAACCATAATTGGGAATGCAGTGAAATGGTACATTGAGCTGACAAGGGGTAATTTTTCTACTTTTGATGAGTTGGTTACTATGTTCAGAAACCATTTTCAGTTGCATGACAGTTATGATGTCAGGACTGATCTCTTGGCCAATTTCTAGTAATACAAAGCAACTCACATTTCTGATCATATTCAGGAATGGAGGAGAAGGAAGAGGCTAATTAAAGCCTGAATTCTGAATGAGTTCCTTCTCGAATGGTTTCTGAAATATCTACAACCAGAAATATCAAAGGATGTATCCCTTTCAGGGATATTTTCTGAAGAGCGGGATATTTTTAGGGCTCATCAGCTAGAACTAATCTACTCTCAGTTTTGGGTCCTTAATAAAATCTTGCCGG
This sequence comes from Pinus albicaulis, assembly GCA_034641835.2. Classification (NCBI taxonomy): domain Eukaryota; kingdom Viridiplantae; phylum Streptophyta; class Pinopsida; order Pinales; family Pinaceae; genus Pinus; species Pinus albicaulis. Next base: position 123,505,613 of record CM076573.1, read on the forward strand.
ATGCTCGTCACTCCAAGCTAGATTTAGCCAAAACCAAACATAGTCCTCATGGTGATGGACTTATCAGTACGATCGACAGTGGTACATCTAACCTGCTAAATTAATTGCAGAAGTTTTCTATACAATCTGCTCCTTATAGTCAGGCTACACCTTCAATGTCAACTCCTTCTCAGCCCTTGTCTATTAATGTCGTTCAAAATTATAACCCCAAAGGAAATCAACAATCCAATGGGAAGAAGAAGGGACTAAATAATATGAAGAAAGACAAGGATGGGAAGGGGAATGCGAAGAAAGACAAGCATGGAGAGGGTAAGAGGGATAATAAAAATAAGGTTAAGTTTCCATGCAAGTTGTGTAGTGGAGACCATATTACTCACCTATACCAGAAAATTCAGGATGCTCAGTGTTTGTTAGCTTAGTAGGGTTCTTCTAGCTCCTAGACTGTACTAACAAACCCTTTTCTGCAAGGGAAGCAATTTCTTACTGGTGCAAATGTGAATAGCGGAGCTCCATCTGGGGGAAACCAGGAAGGGGAAAATCCATCAAACATATACATGATGAGTGATCATGCATATATCACTACGAGATCTCGTTATTATGGTGAAGCTGAGTCTTCTAAAGGTAAAGGTTCTCCTGATAATGTTGCACCACTCCATATAGAGAGGCATGCAATTGAGCCTATACCTCAGATGTCGAAAGGGTCTACAAAGTGTACGACGATCATTCCTAATGCCAAGGCTACCCATAACTACTCGATTGTAGAAGATATAGCTCAAATTCCTTGGGCCATGTCTGCGCTAAAGGTACTCCAGTCGTGTCCTTCACAAAGGAGTGCATTGCTCACTGCCATTGGAGCTGTTGATCCAAAGAATTCTCTAATTATCACATTTGACATGTCGAATTTCAAAAAGAGAATTCCTCATCATATGGCTTTCTAGATTAATTCTACATATTGGATGTTTAATATATTTCGAACAATTATCAATGAGGGTGTTTCCACCTATGTGATGTCTCTTGCATGCTGGAAGGCTATTAGATCTCCTTCAGTTGTCCATTTTTCTACTCTTATGACTGTGTTTGATGGTCATTCTCACAAGCCACATGGAATTGTTCCAGATACCCATATTTGTTGGGGAAAAACTGTCAATATCGAAGTTGATATAGTTGATGCAAATCTAGATTACAACCTTCTGTTTGGGTGAAAATAGATTTATGAGATGGATGCTATTGCATCCTCATTATTTCACATTTTATGTTTCCCTCACAAAGGGAAGATTGTCACTGTTGATCAAATGGACGATTCTCCTGTAGATATGAATGCATTTGCTGACTCGATTTTTCCCTTGGTGAATGATACCAAGAAACCTGTTGAGAAATTGGAGGTTGGAATGTATGCATATTTGATGGATACTTTTTATTTTCCGCCTCCTTCGGCTCATATCAATGTTATTTCATCCTCCAGGGTTCCTTCTCGAAGAGATTTCTTTTGAAATCATTATTTTTCAGACCCTTGGACCTTTCCCTCTCCTACCTCCACATTAGAAGAAGGCCAAGTGGTTGGAATGGCATTTATTATGTCTGCAGCTAAGATTTCTTACCGATCTATTGTTGACCCTGCAGACTCCATGCCAATTTCTCTTTCACCAGAGGAATTGGATGGAGATGTGGCTCTGACTTGGACTCTTAGTTCATCTTCTACTAAGGATTGCCTTGATACCACTCATCTATCTAAGGAGGCCATCCTTGAAGCAATGACTAGTGTAGAGAGATCGTGCGATGATTTGCATTATCAACCCTATTTTCTACTAGACTTGCGAAAAGTTGAAACAAGTTTCTCTAGTATTTAGTCTTATGGTCTCGTTCATGTTCCCAAAATTTTAGCTTCCAAGCTAAATGGAACATTAGAGTTACCAGCAGTTGTAGCCAGTAAATAAATGGGTAGAAAAGCCCATAAGTCTCCTAGGGAGGATAAAAACACTCCAAGTGTGAAAGGAGACACTCTTTCTAGCTCAATAAGACACCTCCATGTGTGAACAAAGATAAAATGAAGCTACTTTGACCAAGTCAACAGTGCAGTTTTAGTGGAGGAGGAATCCTATGATGGATAACACAATTTTGGAGGGAAATGTCACTTGGGTTAGAAGTAACCTCAGTGAGTGGGGCCAAGGGAAATAAAACTCACATCTTATATAAGGAAGAGGATAGCAGCATTATTCATCATGTTGTAGAATTATTATTCTTGATTGCCAAGAATTGTTGCTACTTTGCTGCTTAGCAAAGTTGCAGTGTTGTTTAGCACTGGGTGTTCCTGGGCAGGAATCCCATCTCTTTCCTTTGAGTAGCTCATCGCGAGAGTTTGTATTCATCATTCCACATCAGTTTTTCAGGCCAGATTCATCCATCTACATTAGCACATCTTTTCTTGACATTGTCCAGTGTTGCTGAGTGCAGCAGTGGAAGGGATTGGAATCTCGACTTCTGAGCTAGTTTCTCATTGGAGGAAGGTTTCCTTGACTTGAGAGATCTGTTTGGAGAGCTCCAGGACATATTTCAGATCATTGGTATCAAACCACACATTTATCGTACCCTCCCAGTGCTTTTTCTACTAGAGAGTGCGTTATTTTATAAGCAGTGTTCATTGCATGGTTTGGTGGCTCCATTGTTGAGTTTCCTTGTGATTAAGAGGTTCAAACTTTCATGGGAGGAAGCCCTTGAAGGTTATACATCAGATAAAACACATTTCTAGCCTTCTATGCTCTTTTTCTTCAGTGTTTTAGTGGTTATTCATTAAATTACTGAATCTCCCATTTTGTATGTAGAGTATTTGACAAGAAACCCTTGTTGGGTTCTCTTGTATTTTGTATGAGGAGACTAGATCTTTGTACTTCAGAATTATTCATTAATATATGAGTAGATATATTTTTCTCCCATATTTTTCTGTTAAAACCCTCTTTAGATTGTGCAATCCATTGATGCAGCAACTCCGGTAAAATGCAGTTTGGGGTTTTTAGTCATTTTCAGCTACTCTAGTGTGGGATATTTGTTTAACACACCTAGTTTCATTTATTTCTAATATCCTCTTTTATTTATATGATATATGGATGTATCTATGGGATCCAATTGATAATTTCAATTTTTTATTGCATATGTTGCTGGAAATGTGTTTTTCATGCATGATTCATGAGCAATCTTGAAAAAGGAACATTACAGTTGTATCGGAGCAAGATCTTCGGCTCAACCTGTGGCTTCAAGCCAAAGTGCTGACTCCCTAAAGGAGGAATATTTCAAGATCTATAGAAATATTCTGTAGATGGCCATGTAGCCTCTGGATCTCATCCTTTTTTCAAAGGTGACATATCCAGTAAATGCCCCTGCAGTCAATCTCTGGAATAGAATATTGATATTCCTAAAAAGGGAAATTTACAGCTATCAGAATAAGGGGAGATGGAAAGAATCCAGAAAGCTTCAGTGTGTGAAGGAAGAAAGGAAAACAAGCTTACAAAGCTTCTTCCAAAATCTATGAAGAGCTTTCAGGGAGAGCTGAAGAAAATAAGATTGGAGATGAAATCTCCAGAGGAGGTTGATTCTAGAGCTGAATCTAGATTTTCACATGGTGAGTGTGAGCATGCAACTGCACTTCATGATTCATAATGGAGTCACATGCCCAAAGCTATCCTAAGATGGATGAGAGGAGGAAGAATGCCTAAGAGAATGACTCTTAGTGATTTGTTGTGGGGGTATGAATCTCAAACTGAGAGGTTTAGAGATCATACTGATTTTCAATATTTTTGCAAGATCTATATGGAGAAGAGCCAATAGCAGGATGCAGATAGATTTCCTCTATCTACTTTTTCCGGATCACCTACATGTTCAATTGGAGCTTGGGTGAAGGAGCTAAACTCCTATTTGCAGCTACACCATATTTCCAGAGATTAAGCTATCAGAGTTGCAGCGCTGCATTTCAGAGGTAAGGCTCATGCATGGTGGATTTTTTAATCTTATTCCTTAAAGAATGCCAACACTTTCTCTTATGAAAGATTCATAAAAACATTGATGGAGAGGTTTGGTGAAAAACTTCCTAAGACATATGAGCAAGGAAAACTTGAGAAAACAAAACCCTTACATGTGATGGATGAAACTCCATTTCAGAAAACCATGAGAGGAGATGATGTCTTGCATTACACTTTTCTGGAAGCAAAACCTCCAGTTCATATTCTTGAGCAAGAGGGCATGGGGATCACTTTTTCACAAAGGGATCCAATTGTTGAGATGTTGGCCACACACATTGAGGAGGAAGAGGGCAAAAACGCTGCCACATCTAGAGCACATTGAGTGCCTCATGCAGAGGGAGGAGGAGCACATGCTCCTGCAGGAGGGATTCTTGTATCTTTTCATGAAGTTCCCCGAGATCTTATACATAGAGGTCCAAGCATAATCAGTGAGCAGCATGATTATGCAGCATTGCAGCTGGAAGGAGAAGGTAGGGAGGAAGAGCAGCATCAGTTGATGAGAAGCACACACCCTTCTCTATTTTAGAAGGCTAATAAAAGAAATATGCATACTAATTTGCACAGTGAGGGCAAGGGCAAGGTTGCCCAATCATATATGCAGTCTACTCTTGACATTGATGTCTCACTACATGGAGGCATTCCACCAGGGAGGCCACCATATCTACAATTGTTGAGAGATATCTTGTCTTTGGGTTGACCACTCTTGGATTTTGGAGAGGTGAAGAGTTTGGAGGAATAATTTGGCATGGGGGATGTCAAATTAGCAGGAAGCAGATTGAGGACAGCTTCACATGACATATCACCAACGTTGTCTTTGAGGAGGATTGATCCTTATTGGAGATCTCAGCTTTTGGTAGAGTACTCCAAGGATCTTGGTGCATGCATGATTCTTGATGATCCGGATGGAGATGACAGATACATGGTGGATGATGTGGTCATCTATTCCTATGGCATGATCTTCTTGACTAGATCTTCTGGTCTCAAGGAGAAGCTACTACATGAAACACATGGGGACTTATCTTCTATGCACTTTGATGCATATTTCCAGTTGATGGAGGAGTTCACTTGGGAGGGCATCCATCATGATATATATCAGCATATGGAAATATGCATAGCTCAGATGGTGATAGAGAGGATGTCACAGCTACCTTCCTACTCATTGGGAGTGAGGGAGAATTTGTAGTTGAGCCATTTCAGCTCAAGACCTCAAGTACATAATGGAGGAGGTATCATTTCATATTTTGTTTTGTACTTCTTTTCATTATTTGAGCAGCATGATGTAGCAAGAAGAATCATTTCTTCTTGTATATCATATGATGATGTACTTGCAGCTACTTGTAGCATTTATTTTGGCTATCCTTTTGATGAGTTGTGGGGGAAGCCACATGATTCTTGGTGTACACCATTGACACCATATTGTAACTTCATCTTTTCATCTGATGAGATGACTATGGCAGCAAACAAGTGGCTGGTAAATCATTTGTTAATTGTTGTTTTGATGCAGGCCAAGGGTGCACTGCGCTAGTTCCATGAGAGGAACCAAGATTCACTCTCCGGTTGTCATTTGGAAAATAGATTTTATTGTATCATGCTTCCATGTATTGTTGATGCGTTTTTGTTAAAAGGAAGCTTGTATGAGGAAGAGATCAGGCAAAAAAAAAAATTTGTTTCTATGGTTGCACTTGGGAGAGTATGGGAAAAATTCTTCCCATACTTTTCATGATATTTCTGAAGAGAAGAAAGGCACGCTCATGGTGCAAGGAGGCTACCCTTCAGTATTGGAGGATCATGAGAGACTTCCAGGGGAGGAGATGATATTCTCACATAGCAGCATGATAGTGGATCGCTTTGTCATATGGAATGTCAAAGGGAGAAGTCATGGAGCCTTATTCTTAGGGCCTACAACGCTGACACATGGGAGTATGTTCTTTTCGATGGAGTGTTCCAAAGATTATGTGTATCCCTTCTTCTTGCAGAATATTGTGAGAGGATCCTCATGGGGGAGCTTATACATAGACCTCACTTTTAGCCTACTCACTATGTATGGTAGGAAATACATCTCTGTACTTGTTGATTACTCCATTGAGTATTTGTACTTCCTGACCATGTTTGAATAGTGCATTGCTCCTCAAAAGAGCAAGAGTATTTTTGGGTTTCATGGTCACTTTAGGGCCAATATTTATGATGATAGTAGCCCATATATACATAACTTTGGGCACGTGTATTTTTATTTTATATATGTAAAACTGACATACATTGATGCTTACTTCCCCATGTTGGGAGAAAAGACATATATAGCTTGTAACTTGTTGCAGGACCACTTGCCATATGACATTCTCAAGCAGGAGTTGGGAGAACTATGCTGTATTCACCAGAGAGACCATATGTATCATCCAAACTTGCACATAAACTTCAGCCATTTTATGATTTGGATGCCATGTGGTGATGATGTGTCATTCATCTTCAATGGAATGGTTTGGGCTGGCATGACTCATGATTTTGGAGGAAGAGTCTTTGGAAACTCCATCTTCTTCTTGCCATTAGGGAGCAATCATGTTGTAGCCCAAGATCAACATACCTTCTACACTTATCATAAGTGGAGAAGAGGATAGCGTGGGATAGGCCCTCTTGCCTATCATGTTCACTTAATTAGCCCACCTTCATTTCAAGAGCACAAGGTGGAGGAGATTTTCCATGAGTTTCCATGTTGGAGGGTGACTCACTTCATTTGGATTATAGCATGGGTGATGGAGGCACTAATTCACCATGTTGATCATCAATCCTACTTTTTGGAGGCCATGAGATAGCTACCATGTCTCCATTCACAATTTCCACCTTTGATTGATGCAGACACATTGGTTTTTCACACTTGGGAGGAAGCATTGGATGACAGTTTATTTGCAGATTCTCTTGATGCAGTGATGGAGGCTATTGATGGGAGGCCACATGAGGAGGAGGGGAGATATTTTTCTCTCCTTATGCATTTCCTTAAGGACAAGCAAATATTTTTGAGGGGAGGACTGTAATTTTCCCAAAAATTTAGCTTCCAAGCTGAATGGAACATTAGAGTTAGCAGCAGCTGTAGCTGGTAAATAAATGGGTTGAAAAGCCCATAAGTCTCCTAAGGAGGATAAAAAAACTCCAAGTGTGAAATGAGACACTCTTTATAGCTCAATAAGACACCTCCATGTGTGAACAAAGAGAAAATTAAGCTTCTTTGACCAAGTCAACAACGTAGTTTTCGTGGAGGAGGAATCCTAGGATAGATAACGCAATTTTGGAGGGAAATGTAACTTGGGTTAGAAGTAACCTAAGTGAGTGGGGCCAAGGGAAATAAAAATCTCATATTATATAAGGAAGAGGATGGCAGCATTATTCATCATGTTGTATAATTATTATTCTTGGCTGCCAAGAATTGTTGCTGCTTTGCTGCTTAGCAAAGTTGCAATGCTATTTAGCACTGGCTGTTCCCGGGCAGGAATCCCACCTCTTTTCTTTGAGTAGCTCATTAGGAGATTTTTTATTCATCATTCCAAATCAGTTTTTCAAGCCAATCTTCAGCCATCTACATCAGCACTGCTTTTCCAGAGATTGTGCATTGTTGTTAGGTGTAGCAATGGAAGGGATTGCAATCCCGGCATCTGAGCTAGTTTCTCATTGGAGGAAGGTTTCCTTCATTTGAGAGATATGTTTGGAGATCTCCAGGACATATTTCAGATCTGTGGTATCATACCACACACTTCTCATACCCTCCCAGCGCTGTTTCTACTAGGGAGTGCATTATTTTAGAGGCAGTGTTCATTGCATTGTTTGGTGGCTCCATTGCTGAGTTTCATTTTGATTGAGAGGTTCAACCTTTCATGGGAGGAATCCCTTGAGGGTTCTACATCAGATAATACATATTTATAGCCTTCTATGCTCTTGTGCTTCAGTTTTTTAGTGGTTATTTAGTAAATCACTGAATCTCCCATTTTGTATGCAGTGTATTTGACAAGAAACCCTTGTCGGATTCTCTTATATTTTTTATGAGGAGACTAGATCTCTATACTTCAGAATTATTCATTAATATATGAGTAGATATATTTTTCTCCCATATTTTTATGTTAAAACCCTATTTATACTGCGCAATCCATTGATGCAGCAACTCTGGTAAAATGCAGTTTGGGGTTTTTAGTCATTTTCAGCTACTCTAGTGTGGGAGATCTGTTTAACCCACCTATTTTCATTTATTTATGATCTACTATTGTATTTATATGCTATATGGATGTATCTATAGGATCCAAGTGATAATTTCACTATTTTATTGCATATGTTGCTGGAAATGCGTTTTTCATGCATGATTCATGAGAAATCCTGGAAAAGGAACATTACAACCTAGTATTGAGCCCTTTAGCACAAACATAGGTATTTTTTGAATGGATCATGGCTGTCATTTCTACTACTACCCCATTGGACATCTCCAGAGATCCCAACATCATTCAGAATGTCTTCATTGGAGTTGAATGTTCCCCTAAAGAGACTTAGACTTACACTGATCTCTTTCGAGAATTTCGGGATGTGTTTGCTTGGTATTATGAGGAAATTCCTAGTATAGATCCGTCTATTGTCCAGCATGAGATCAAGACATATGAAAATGCTAAGCCTATTTAGCATAAGCTTCATCCGATTAACCCTAGGAAGGCTACAACTATCAAAGCCGAGGTTGAAAAGATGCTAAATGCGGGTTTCATATACCCCATTCAATTAACTGAGTGGGTTTAGAATCTAGTTCCTATGGACAAGAAACAAGTAATGATCCGATTTTGTATTGATTTCATGGATTTAAATAAATCTTGTCCTAAAGATAATTACCACACACTGTTTATAGTGCAGATTATTGATGAGTGTGTGGAGAATGAGATTTTCTCCTTCATGGACGGTTTCTCAGGATATAATTAGATTACTATCCATCTTAAATATCAGCATAATACTGCTTTTATCTACCCTTGGGGTACCTTTTCTTACAAAAAGATGCCTTTCAACCTTAAAAATACTAGATCTACCTTTCAGCAGGCTATGTCTTATGCCTTCCACGACATCAAACATATTATCGAGGATTATTTAGATGATTTAGCTTCTCGTTCTCGCAAGAGGATTGATCATCCTTCACACCTTAGACAATTTTTTGAATGATGTCGGTATTATAAAATTCGACTGAACCATAATAAGTGTTTTTTCGCTGTCACATCCGGTCGGTTATTCGAATTCATCGTGTCTACGAAAGGGATTCGGGTAGACCCCTTCAAGGTTAGGAAATACTTCAGTTGCCTCCCCAGTCTTTGATCCATCAAATTCAAAGTCTACAAGGCAATGCCAATTTATTACAGAGAATTATTGTGAATTATGCTGAGATTACAAAGGGATTTATGAGGTGGTTAAAGAAAGGAGTTCCATTTTTTTAAGATGACTTTGCTCAACGTTTGTTCGATGCTTTGAAAAAATCATTGAAATCTGCTCCATTACTGAGTCAGCCTGATTATAGCAGGGATTTCCTCTTGTATCTCGCTACAGCAGAATCTACCATAGGCATGGTTGTGGTTCAGTAAGACGATGGTCTTTGCGAGCATGTTGTGTACTACCTTAGTCGAGGCTTGGTGGATCGTGAAATCTGGTATTTTCTGATTAAGAAAATAGATTTGGAAGCTATCCATGTTGCCCAGTGGCTCAAACATTTTATCCTCCTTCGCAAAACTTACATTTTGGCGAAATTTAATCCATTTCAATTTGTTCTCAGTAGGCGAGTGATTGGGGGCGAATATAATCGATGGATTTTTATTTTTCAAGAGTTTGATCTCTAATTCCTGTTTTCCAAATCCAAGAAGTCATTGGTATTTGCGGAGTTGATTTCTGAGTTTCCCTGTGGAGAAGAGATTGTTTATGAAGAATCATTTCGTAATGAACATATTTTTCTCATTTCTTCATAGGATCCTTGGTATGGAGATCTCATATTTTATCTCGAGACTGTGAATTTTCCCTTAGATTTTTTGAAAGATGAGCATCGAAAGTTATGTGACTTAGCTAAAAGTTATTTTATTATCGGTGAGACTGTATATCATCACGAGGTCGATTCGATCCTTAGATGTTGCTTAACTCTTGAAGAAGATGAGGTTGTGCTGAATGATTGCCACAGTGGAGCTTGCAGTGGTCATTTATCTAGGCTTGCTATAGCGCAAAAAATCTTGTGTGTAGGATACTTTTGGCCCTCGATTTTTAAAGATTGTGTCGCGGTGGTCAAAAAATTTCATCCTTGTCAAGTTTATACTTGGAATATACACGCTGATGCAGCTCCGCTCTTTCCTGTCATTATTTTCGGTCCATTCACAAAGTGGGGTATTGATTATACTACTTGTAACCCGCCTTCGGCTAAGGTTCATATGTACATTATTGTAGTTGTAGACTACTTTACAAAGTGGGTTGAGGCTATGCCTACTTTTGGGAATGATGGTGAAACAAAAACCCCTTTCCTATTGAACCAAGTCATTTCGTGCTTTGCTATCCCCAAATAGATTGTCACTGACCATGGCAGTAATTTTCATAACAGTATGATGGCAGAATTGGCTCTCAAATTGGGTTTTCGATAGGAGAATTCATCTCCTTATTATCCTCAGGCCAATGGGCAGGTTGAAGCCATTAACAAATCCTTGAATACAAGTCTTCAATGGACAATTGATAAATCCAAATCCAATTGACATGTCATGTTGCACCCTGCATTTTGGGAATACTAGATGTCTGTAAAGACTGTAATGGGTTTGACTCCATTTCAACTAGTTTATGGGTTGGAATCTATATTTCCTATTGAATGTGAAATTCCTTCCCTTAAGCTCGCAATTGAGCTTCTTCCTAACACTTCTAGTATTTAAGAATTCCTTATCCATCCAGAACATCTCGATGAGTAGCGCCGAGATGTAGCTACGATGAATGAAGCTCATAAGAAACGAGTGACGGTCTAGTATGATAAGATGGTCAAGCCTAGGGTTTTCTCTGAAGGTGACCTTGTCTTGGTTTATGCCCAAGAGAAATATGCCTTAGGGGCACGCAAGTTCAAATCCATGTGTTATGGCCCCTTTATCATCAAGAAAGTCCTGAAAAGAGAGCTTATGCATTGGTTGACTTTGATGGGAATGAGCTGGCAGAGCCTAGAAATGGGCTCTATTTGAAGAAGCATTATGCCTAGGTTTCTTCATAGAATTTGATTTGTTATATATTTTTTATTTTGGTACATGTATGTTTTTCGATTTTTGGTGTGACTTTGATGATTTTGATCTGCTTTAGCAGGTATCATTGGATGAGATGATTCATTTTGGCTTTGCTGATGGTGTTAGTAGACATACCCAACACTTGGCTTCCATGGCTTGGGTAATTCACTATCCATTTGGTCATTTTTCAGTCTCAAAAGGTGTTTGCATTGGTGCTGCTTCGAATAGTGTGGCAAAATACATTACAGTGGTCAACCTACTATCAGAGGCAATATCTCTTCATGTTGATTCGTTAGTAGTTTAATTGGATTAACATCTAGTGGTTTCACAATTAAACAACACTTATCATGTTAGAGACGCATTTTTGCATCGATTATTTTTTAGGGTAGGTTTGTTACAACATTAATTTCAATTTATTACATTACTTCATATTCCTTGATCTCATAATTGGTTAGCAGACTCATTAGCTAATCAAGCACTTGATTGGCACTTTAATCATTCAATAATTTAAAAACATCAAAAAAATCATTCATCATTGTAAATTTGGGACATTCAAATGATAGAGTCGCTATGTATATATATATATATATATATATATATATATATATATATATATATATATATGAGAGTGTTCAAAATATAAAAAATTGGACCATCATGTCCTACAAAATTAGGGCTTATTCCCGATCATGTCTATCATAAAAAATAATAATACAGTCATTTGATCAAATCTAAATATACTCCTTAGGCCCCTGCCCGACATTTGTGTTCCGTTAGAACACAATAGCAGTAGCTACGCGGGGGAATAACCCAGTCTCGTGGTACTCCAACAACCCTCCTCTAGATAGCCTCAGGAAGATCCTCTATAGATGCGATGGGTACTTGGCGAGTTAAAATCTCAAATTTTATCTGGATGGCACGGCGGGTCCTTCCTAGGTCTTCAACATCTGACTCACCTCTGCATCGCTTATGTCTTGGGTAACCCTCTATTATTACTGGTCCCATGTTTGCATCATGATCATTAAAATTTTGTAAGTCATATTTTCCTATCAAAAACATTTTTCATTTCACATATAATTTGAAAAATCAATCAAAAATATCACATAGTAAAAAAATATTGTCCAATATTATGAATGGCAACCCATGCTGCTCCGGGTGGAAGAAACAAATCAGAATCTGCTCTGAAATCCATTGCAACATAGGGATATTCCTCTACTGAGATGACCTGTTATGCCCACCACTAGAAGAACTCATCATCCCATGTGGTTCGAGGAACTTCACTTCCCCCCGGTATCTTCATCAAGTCTTCCCATCTGATTATTCTTAGATCTCTTGCGCTACTCATGGAGGAGATGATCTTGGGATGAAGCCCTGGGACTCTCTCAAAGAAGAATGTCAGCAGAATAGTAACGTATCCAAAGTGTTTTTTCATTACATAACGGATGGAAGTTAGTTGTTTCTTCATATTAGCCAATAAGGTTGTGCACGAATCATAGACATGGGCCAAGAATTCCACTGCTAGGCTCATATGAGTACGTGAGGCCTGGTGAAGGGATGTCGGCCCTACCATTCTGCCAATAGTGAAGAGAAAGATTTTCATGTACAATTCCCGTACATATTTGATTTGGGTCTGAGTCCCAACCTCCTTTGCACCATCCACATAGTATACCTAGACATTTTCATCTACATTAAGCCCTCCATTGGGGTTACCATGCAAATAAAATAGTTCTTCCCTCCAGAAAATTCCAATGATAAAATAGATGTCTTCCAGCTCAATCCGCAATGGCATATGATCAATCATAAATAACTCTTCATTTGGTTCCCAAATAATTAACCAACTTCTTGAGAAATTAGTTATTGGTTTTCATATTTGGTATTTTTAAAAATTTCAATAAATCACAGCTCCAAAGTAAATCTAATTATTGTTGGTCCTCCATCACTTCATTATCAATTGCACTATCCTCTCTTTCCCTTTAGCTGATAGTTATCCTGGAAAATTTCATCCATTGAACCATTAGATATTAGTTTTTTAATTCCGCTCTGCACATAAACTACTTCATTCCGACAAAGTTGTCTCTATACATGAGTTCCTCATGACGAACCCATGTATACGCAGAGGGTTTCAAGAAAATTATATTTCCTACAGTCAAAAATATAAAAAATTGCTTGAAATAGGAATGAAATTGATAAGCAAGATGAGTACAAGGCTTACCTGACTGGTTTGAGGTGATTCGGTGGTTGGTTGCTCCATTTTCAAGAAGCGGTTTTTTTTTGCTCCAAAGCTCTTTTTCCACTTTTGCACTGCACAAATGACCAAAATTTGAGCCAAAATGCTTAATTATGTCGATAATTTGAATTTTTTTCAAAAATTTTATTTCTGTCTATTTTCTAAATTTGGTTAAGGTTGTTTAACCTTTTGGTTTGCAAGTGTTGGGAAAATTTATTTTCAGGTACATTCTAGTGAATTTCAGATATTTCCAATTTTCCTTCGGATCCATGACGGTTGACCTCTCATGGTAGGTATTTGATCCTAAACTGGCATATAGGTTAGGGAATTTACTTTTTGTTGCATTTTTGTATACTAGCCTCCATTCTGATCACTTTCCATAGGGTCGATCCCATCATCTCATGAATATTTAACCAATTTCACTTGCCTATTTTTAAATCATGATTTGGTGTTAGAGCCATCCTTTACATGGGCTTCCTAGTTAGTTCCTTGCTAGTATTTGTCACCCACGCTGCAATTTGTCTAGGCTGAAGAGTCTTCTTTAGTCCCGCCATGACTTATTCATTGAAGCTTCATTCTTGTTCTTCTTCCTTATCTTTATTCTATCCATTTACCTTAGAGGCTCCCATTGTTGTCAAGTTTTATTATTGCATTGGATATTGACTACTTTTTTATCTTGGCCTTTAGCCGGCTTTATTTGGACTCATGTTTAAGCCCTCTTTTGACCATGTATTTTTGTACAAGTTAACCGTGCAATCACTTAGCCTTTGCGACTTGACACCTTTACCCATCGATGGAACATCCTTTTGAGTGTCACTTACTGGTTTTCACCACCTTGCATTCAGCATAGGATTGTTCCTATCCCAGGAGCTACAGAATTTGTTTACCAACACTTGTTCTATCCATTGTACTATAGGAATTCTTTTATTCTTTTTTAGGCTTTGAAATATGAAAAAGAAAAAAAAAAATAAAAAAAAAATAAAATATATATATATATATATATATATATATATGGAAAAAGAGTGGGAATGAGACAATATTTATAAACTTGATGGCATCTACAGTGTCTGTTGTTTCGCCCTTGAAAAAAGCACAAAAAAGATAAGTATTTTCTCCATTTGGGATGGTTTTAGTTTTTGACTTAGGAGAAGCCATAACCTCGTTATCGAGTCAATACTCCCCCGGTTGGTTATCTCTTCCAATCATATGGAAGTTTTGTTTATGCCTCATGCATGAAAAACTTATACAAAGTTATCATTTGCTGCGATAATCAAAATGAGTCGTGCTTTTGTTCAAGGGAAGTTAACCTAAGTTGACATTTTTGCAATGTCTCTTGACTCATTTTTTAGTCTCCCATCCCAGTTTTGTTAGTATCGTGTTCTATCACATCAACTATTTGGTCCTTTGCTCGTGCTGGTTTCAGAAGGTCTGCATTGATTTTTTGTTGGCAGGTTTGTCTCTTATCGACTTTGACATATTTATCTGAGAGTAAACCTAGAGCCACACCCTAGCCATATTTACATCATTGATAGGTGACATTGTGCTCAAAATTTGATCAACATCATGGGTCTTTCACTGATTGGTTTCCCTTGTGTTCGAATTCAACGTACATTATCACACCTCGGATTCGTGCAGTACGTTGATTTTCATTTGACCATATTGGTGGATATCTCACCTCTTTGTTAGCTTTTCATTATTATTTGGTTCAAAGGGTTTCTTCTGTTCGCTAGCTACATTTTGTGCATGATGGAAACATATTTCAGGTTGGTTACCTCACTTTGTTCCGTCTGATTCCTTCCAAACCTTGGCCTGCAGGTTACACTTTGTGCTGGACTAATGTGGGGTGCCTTAATGCCATCCTTCCAACATATCTTTTCACATCGACTCTGACACATTGCTCTAGAAAAAAGTTCTTGAGTCATTTTTTTAGTACCTTAGGGTTTGCAATCATCAATCGCAGACTCCTTCACTATCGACAATGATAATACAACAATGTCTCTTGATTGATATATTCTCTCAAATGTCTGACTTCAACTCATTTATTCGCACTTGTTAGATTGTATTGGGGCACCTTGACACTCATTATCATTATCAGTGGTTTGTCTCGTGTTTGTTAACAGTATACATCAAGGACTGGTAATCAAACGATTTCTCACATGGTTTACCTTAGCTCATTTATTCCCATTGTGTAGAATTTTTCCATGTTGATTGGTGAAGACCTCGGGTTTGCATCAACATGCTTTGTCTCACTTTTACAAATCCTTCAGTTTTCTGCCATTGACACCGTCCACCCTTATATGTTTCATTTTCGTCACAACAACATCTTATATGTTGGCGCTTGAGTTGCATGTTGTACCATTTGTTCCACCACTTGTGATTTGGTATTTGGAGATTCAGTTGTGAGTTCAGTGATCAGATATATATGAAACATCATTGGTCAGTCTTTTATATGTGATACTTGGACATGATTCTGACTTATACTTCCGAGTAGTGATCAGATGATTCACTATGTACTTTACATTTAAGTTATACTTTTATACATATTGGATCCCCTCCATACTTGATATGCGGATATGATTTTCTTTCACTGAGAAGGGGTATGCCCACCTCATATATGAGATATCTTTTTGATTTATATCACTATTTTTTGGTAGGCTAAAATCTGGTGAAGTCCTCTCTAGTCCTCGCAAGGTTCTTTCTATGCGCATAATACATTTTGGCCATCATGTAGCCCTTATGACCTCATATTAGGGGGCATTTGTTATAGCATAATTTATCACCACTATATACTCGATGACTTATGCATTGGCTATGGGAAGCACCTGCATTCAGACTTGGTCACATTTCTCAAAAAATAATATTTTAAAATCCATATGTGACTCTGCCCAGTTTTTTTTGCGTGAAAATGTGGGTCCATCCATAGCTGACCTGCTTATGCTATTTAAAATATTAAAAAAATATAAAATTTCCCTATTATTGAGGTGGGTTTTACGATTTTTCCTGTAACTTGACTACCCTAACCAGTGGCCTAAATCTTCCCCAAATGAGAAAACTAATTTGAGGAAGTATAAATACACCTCAAGGGAATGACTTAAGGGAGGAGAGAGAGAATATTATTGATGTTATAGCCTATTATAGTGATGATCAAGTATGATATTTCCCATGTTCCTCCTACAGTTCCAGGGTTTTCAAGGAACCCTTGTTTACTTGTGGTGATCACCCTCATTCTATGTGACATCCTTTGTGTACCACTTACGGAAGAAGCTTTATGAGGCTAGGGATGGACGAATCTGGAGGACAGTTTTTCTAAAGGCCGTGGCAGATCTTAGGTGATTTATCCACTATTATTTTATGTACATGTTATCAATAAAGGAAGTACCATCATGTTCCCGATGTTCATGTGTTATGTGTCTCTTATACATGCTTAATAATATTGAATATTTTATTTCATGTTATCTTTATGAGATCATGTATGCTAATTTTCTAACATCCAGGACATATATGTTGTACAACTAGGTTTTATGCTTGTTCTCGATTGATTTTTAGATTCTGGAGCATGAGGAGTTGCAGGGAGTTTGAACCCTATGGGATGTACTACAAACGAATCATAAACAGGTAAGATTTGCAACACTCAATTTCTAGTTTAAAGAATAGAAGTTGGTAATTAGAGTCCTTCTTGTGATAACATGACCCTTCTCTGTGAGGTTTTTCAACCCAGGACCTTAGCGTAACTTTTCCCATAACAAGACACACAAAGGAGATAAAGAAGGTGCAGGAGAAAGTCAAAGCTTTGCAAAAACAAAAAACTGGGAGTGAAGCTTCACATTTGGTTGAAGCACATAAATCCCAAAGGTTGTTAGAAAGGATATAGAAATAGAAATAGAGTCAATTACTGGCCAAACCTTGCCCCAAGTGAAGGAGAGCATATATATGGACATCCTAAATTCTATGAATAATATTTTGTCATGTATCCAAATCATTTTTGAGCAGAAGGACTTGATAAAGAAAGCCACATAATAAATCACAGAAATCAAAGAGAATTTGGGTGACAAGCCTACTGAAGCTTATGACATTATGAAATTCCTAAACTCAAAGAATAAATATGAATTGGAGGACTTAGGAATTGATGACAGGAATGAAACCATACTGTAAGTCAAGATGTTTCTGACTAAAACAAATCTCATTACTAAATTAGAAGAAATGTGTTAATGACTGGAGAGAGAAGTTAACATGTTTTCCAGAAGAATTGAAGCATTGAACCAAAAAGGTCTACCAATTGTATTTTTAATTAATGATAAATTAATTACCCATGAATATTACAATAAAAATCTAAAGGAAGTGGCCAAATACAGTTCCAAATTCACCAACATAAAGGGAAATGGTTTTTACATTAAGCATGAAGCAAATCACATCTTTGTGGTAAAACCAACTTTTGCAAAATATACTAAGGTAGATGAAATTTATAGGAAGGAAAAAAAGCTGAACATCTCAGATGAATACATGTGGGATAAGTTATGTGAGTTATTTGATTAACAAATAACTCCAAATGTAGTTACACGATCATCCAACGCAACAAAGATAGACCGGCCAGTTCACCAATAGTTTCCTCCAAATTAGAGCCACCTCTCAAAGAAACTTACACCTATCCTCTTATTTTGTGCATTAGATAATTTTTTTAGATTATTGCTAAATATACTCTGACGGTTGAGACAGGAGTTTTGTAAATATTGTATAAATACTTCACACTTCAAAATATTCTAGGTTGATTGTTGAATACTATTTTATGAAAGCTATTGTACTTTTTCCAGTCGATGAACTGATCATTAATACAAGGACTTCTTCACAAGTTTCATGTGTTGTACAAATTGGTGATGTGCTTCTTTCGTTTATGTTTCATTTCATTGTTTTCCTTTATTGTTCCTTCTTAAATATGAATTACATTACAGAAATGTTGACGATCAGGATTTGTTGAAATATACACCTTGTTCTTGTTGTAAGTAATTTTTATGTTTTCTTATGAAGTCAAACTAAAGAATTATTAATTTATATTTAGTTTCAAATGAATCTTATTGTTTCTTATGTTCCATGTCATTTTAAATCTAGAATATCCAACTAGTTCACCTATCTTGCCTTGCAAAAATCCTTTAAAATTTGATACAGATCTAGTTAGGTTTATAGACTCCATAGCCCAATGGAAGTATATGAATTCAATCAACCAAATCAATCAAATCAATTACAAATAAAAAAACAATTGTATAGTCATAACTAGCCTAAAATTTACATAAAAAAAAGCTAAATTTTATAGAGAGATCCCTCTCTAAGTTTAGAAGGGCGAGCTTCTAGACTTAAAACTGGTTTTGATGTTATTTTCTATGTTTACTCTCACAATCTCAAAAATTACAGAACAATAACAGATACCTTCAATGGCACCGAAGATGCAGTAGTCCACACCATCGAATTATAATACTATTATGCCATGGTAATAAGCTAAAACTTATTCAAATTTTCTAGGAAGAAGAACATTGGGTTCACAGGATAGTGAAGAAAATCGTGGAGCGATTTCTCAAAAAGATTCATGAAAAATAAGAGTGGGCCAGTGGGGTTGGGGTAGGTTCATTACTGTAATCCCCACCTACCTAATACCCACCATCCAAAAACTTCATTGAGCCAAAATAGTTAATACTTTTTGTCATTATAAGTAATATTGAAATATAAAAGAACCCAATGACACATCTACAATTTGCATGAAATATAAATTAACATGGATGCCAACTCGACTCAGGTGTAGTACATGCCTATATATATATATATATATATATATATATATATATATTTGAAATATCTAATGCACAAAACTTGATATTCAAGAACATACAACAATGAAAAACTACGAAGCATAGTATATAGCATATCTATAATAAACGTATATATTTTTATATACCCCACACTTATCGTGGCTATACTACATATTGATTGATGATTTTTGTAAATTTTATACATATCAATATATGTACACGCACACACCACATAAAATGTTTTGGTGGATGTGATTCAACTTGGTTCCAAGTCCGAATTCAGCCAATCCTTTGGTAGCAACTTTCATAACCGCTCCTTAGGCCCGACCTTGACTTTGTAATGATTGTATGCGACCAAATCGGTTGATAAGGCATTGGAAAAATTGAGAACCAAAGATTATCATTGGTCATCATTAGTCTATTTAAATCTATAAAAGCAACAACACTTTTTCAAAGTGATTCAGATGCAGATAAATATACATATATAAAAAGTCATCCGAGTAAAAAGAAAATATGGTATATTTGTGATCATTTTTTTCCATCGTTTTAATCCCACTTTATTTCTCTTTAACATATTTAATTAGTTTTTATAGTTTTTGGATTGCGAAAAATACATGTACAAAGCTAAAATTGGCCACTATTTTGAAATTATATCCAAAACAATAGAAAATGATATTCAAAATCTCCAAATTCTCACCTGTATGGAAGCAAAATTACAACTAGTGTAATACTTAGGAAAGACAAATGAGTGCAACAACAACTCCTATAGCCATGCCAACAACAGAAAAAAATATAATATCTAAAAATAAATTAAGAAAAGGTTAAAATACTAACTCAAAGAAGTATATATGCAGAGAAAGAAAATGGATACATGTAAGAAAAATCTCATCGAGAACACCTAAAGTGGAGTTTAAACTAGTCCAAAGAGCTAGCTCAATTGGTTTCTCCCAATTTCATTACGCATTTTTCTATACTTGTGACAACATGTATCTAGGTTAAATCCACATAGGTTTCGAACACTAGGAAAAGCCAATAAATTTATTAAGGATTCCATCCATGAATGCTGAGAAGCACTGTAGTTTCTCCAAAAATAAATCCTTGGATTTAAAAAAAATAAAAAAAAGTGGTGTTGGAATTAGAAGTTGATGTTGAAAGATAAAAGGAAGAAGAAATTATTTTCTCCTCTAAGTTATCAAAATTCCCAATTACCTTATAGAGTTTTTTTAAATAAATTATTCAATTGACTATTTTGAGTTACAATTTCATTCTCTACTCCACACATCTTAATTATACTTTGGTTTTCATATTCCAAGAAATGAATTATACTTCACATAAAATCTAAAAACCACATTCTACCTACACATTAATAAAATCATATATCAAAACACTCCTTGTATCTTACCAATGTAACTAGAAAGTGTGAATTACAATTCCACTTCACCATCTTAATTTTAGCTTCACTCGATACATAAACGTAAAGTAAATTTCTATTTAAAACATATGAAACTAAGTATAAACTTGGGAAAAAATCACAAATTTAAATTAATATACACATCGTAAAAATTAATTTGTAAAATAAAAAATCAAGAATTTGAATCGAAGAAAAGAAAAGGATGCTTAAGCTTGTTTTTTAATTAAACAAGAAATTTTGTAGATCTGTCGGTTGGACGGATTTGCCTTTCTCTACAAAAGGGGGAGGGAAATTTATCCATTGAAAGGAACGTTATCTTCCTCTGTGCGAAATGAGGGCACTATATATATTGAAAGGAACATTATATATATAAATTATCCAAAATTATTTTTCTTATGTGTAAGTTTGAGTCCAAGTTGGTGCCAAGCTTGTCATGTCATATGTATGTGATAAGAGACAAGGCAATTAAATCATGTTTCATTGGAAGGGTGGTCGAGTTCTCTCTATCAGTAATGGTTTATTTTAATTTCAGGAACATATTATATTAATTGATTCGTGCTCTGCTTTTCTCTGTATCAATTTATATGCGTTGTGATTTTCTCAGCTCTGTTTTTTCCTTATCATTTCAGGGGATCCCACTCATGTGAGTTTTATTATTTCATTTTCTTTTTGCTAGTTTTATTCGTTTACGTTGTAACGAAGGAAACCTAGTCTTAGTTTCTTTATAAATCCATCAAACCGTTAATATTTTTTTCTCATATCACCCATCCATCCATTTGGTTGATCTAGATTATTAGAATAATCATCTAGGAACCTCATCCCTAATTGGATTATTATTAGAATAATCATGTAAAAACATCATCCATAAATGGATCATTAGAATAATTTATTGAAGCGAAGGTGTAAAGATCTCCAAACTAGGCATGCAGCAGTGAGGTCTTGATGACAAACACCCTAAGATTCCAATCATAGAAATCCTACCCTGTCTGTAGAGCTCCATATTATATCAGTTCAAAAAGGAATTCTATACTTAAAATGTCTCTACAAAACATTTAATCATAGTTCGTTGCTCTGTTATTCAAATCTTAAGATCCATGACTTCTCAGCCTATATTTCTCAATCCTAGACGAACTTCATGGATAATGGATTTAAGTAAATTTTTTCATAAGCTATAAAATAAGTTTTCATTAATTACCGAAAATAATTTTAAATTTATTTATTTATCCCTCTCTCCATTATCACGAGAAAATAAAAAATAGGATTTTAGTCGTTTACTAATTTTAATAAAGATGATTTCCTATAACTTAAAACCATTTTCGCCTGGAAGTTACAACAACCTAAATTAATTTATAGAGTTCAATGATTTCATTTTGTGCTGAGTTTTTCATAAGAGAAAGCAATCATATCATCCACTGCTCAAAGTGTTGGATCATACTCCTGTGTTGGAAGTGTCTATGTAACAAGAGACGAAGAAGTTGGATCATCCATTGTTGGAAGGTCAGTTGATGATTTGAATAGTCACTTCTCTCTCACTAATGTCTTTGCTCTCTCTCACTAATGGGTGATTTTAATTTCAAGTACATAAAATGTTAATTTATATTCACTCTTGTTTTCTTTGTTTTTTAATTCATTTAAGATATTGAAATGTATATCCATCTATATCAAATTTGGATTTGGTGTAGGCCATTTCTTCTATTTCTGTTAGATTTATTTCAATGATATTTTTTATTCTCTTATGTGATGAATAATAATCTCCATGAGATTCGATAATAGATATTCTCTTATAGAAAACCACAATCCATTCATTTTAGTTTTATTATTTCATTTTCCTTTTACTTTTCTCTCATCTCATAGATGTGATAGTTTTTTTAATTCATTGCAGCCATTGTATCTCAAATCTTATATTGCAAGGAATTTCTTTCATTTCGGATAAATTATTGAAGGGATCAGTTCCAATTTTTTTTTATGTTGTAACATTCTAATAGATAGGAATAGGAACCTTCATGAGCTTCAATTATATATAAATTTCCTCTAATATATACTCTCAAAGAAAAGTCCAATATGGTCATTTCAGTCATCCCACTCATTTCAGTTTTATAATTTCATTTTCCTTCTACGGGTTTGATTCATTTATGTTGTAACCATAAAAACCTAGTCCTCACTTCGAAAATTAGGATTCAGAGTACCGAAAATCATTCTCCACTACATGAATCCATTGTGTATCTGTACTAGATAATATATGATATTTAACTATATGTATATACATGTGCGTGTGTGTGTTAAATTTGGAAAGTAGGGCCAAACTCCACTCTCCACTGCTCATATGATGGAGATGATATTTTTGATGGATTCCTCTTTCGAAGAGATGCAAGATTGATCTAAAGATAATCTTATTTGGATGAGCAGAAGTTGGATTTTGAATTTATTTTTCAAACATGTGTAAATCATTAAGGTGGGAAATAATTGTAATGTAGGCTTACAAGCCCCAAAATATGTGTAACCCACCCTCATTGATGGATATAAAAAGGAGAGACTCAAACCTCATCTAGACATCATCTCATCTCCCATTCACTTTCCTTCTCGTTGGTTCATACAAATTAAGGAAGAAATTCTCTATCCTCACACATGTGAAAGGGTAGTTGTGATTTCCAAACCGTTAAAGGGTTTCTCCAACAGTGTTGAATAGTGTTTACCTTGGGTCAACTCTCAATTTTTTACTTTGATTTTGGGACAGAATCCGAGTTTGAGAGGTCACGTTTGGTGGCATAGAAATCAAGAAAATCTCAGTTGTTTGACTCCGGAATTAACTGCACACTTTGACCATAAATTTGACTAATGCATTGACCAGGTTTGACTAAGAAATTCAAGACTATTTTGGGCTGAATTTGACTGTTCTTTGACGACAAGTTTTACTGCATTTGACCGAGCTCCATTGGGAGGAATTTTTTTGGTTTGAAAGGTGCTAACTTTGCTAGCCAGGGAATCCTGATGACTACTGAAAATTGTACTTTCTCTCTTTACTGAATTTGAATAATAATAAGAAGATTTGATAAAAGGGTTTTACCCACATTGGGGTTTTACTATGGCATCCGCCAAATTATTATGTCCTATTGTATTGTCTTTCCTTTTGGTTATTTTTTTATGTTCTATCATCATTTACTGTCAATATTAATGTGATTGCTAAACAAGAAATTGAATTGGGCTAATAATGAAGATTGAAGTAAATTTCTCTAAGCATAGAACATACCATTATTAACTAATTTACATGGTATCAGAGATGAAGTGAATACAAATCCAAAGAAAGAGTGAGAAGAGAAATCACTTAAAGTTGATTAGACAAGGACAAGGGTCAATAGATTCCTCATCATACTTTAAATCTGATAACAAGCTCAATGATATGCTTGATTATCATGCTTGGAAAATATCCCTGGATCTAACATTGTAGGAATAAGAATTTATGGATTATGTGCAGGAAAAGATCACTTAGTCTCTATCAAACGCACTAACTACCACTAAATCAAAGTAAAAGAAAGGAGAGGTCAAATCGAAGAATATAATCAATTATTATATTCACAATAACTTGGTTTCTTATATCTCCGAGTTGGGCACATCTAAGGAGATGTATGATAAGTTGGTTGGCATGTTCAAGGATAGAAATGCTAATCAAATTCCATTTTTGATGGAAAATTTAAATGAAATAAACATGGAAAAGGGAGAGTCCATCCAATCCTCCTTCATGAGGCTCATGAAAATCAAGAATGATCTCTTAGCTATTGGAGAGGTCGTACCTAACCGAGAGCTCACTCTCATTCCTCTTGGAGGAATCCCTCGGGCATGGTATGTATTCAATACCACTATTCTGAATAATAATATAATTACTTATTTTTATGAATTTTTGACAAGATGCACCCAAGAGGAGACAATGATGATAGAGAGAGACAAACCCTCAAATGGAAATGGAAGTGAACCTACTACCTTCTCTACTCATGCAAAGAAGAAGAATAATGTTGGTTCGATAAGTCAAGGTCAAGGAAGAGTGATTCCGAAGGGAAGGAAGGTTATATGTTACAATTGTAACATGTTTGGTAACTATGCTAGATAGTATGACAATAAAAGGGACTATCACTGAGATGATGACTACAACAACGATAACAACTTCATGGGGAATGGAAATAAAAGGAAAAATAGGTTGAAAAAAAAGGAAAGAGAAAGGCTCCCTCTGATCAAAATGGAAATGAAAATGGCCAACCTTTCAAGAGGTCAATGGACTCAAAGTATGATGAATCTAATGTTGTTGATAACAAGAAAAATGAATATATTCTCATATCTTCCCTCTTTGTTTCATCTCCTCCTGACACCCTAGATAACTGGTTGATTGGTAGTGGTGCCTCGAGGGACTTCACTGGATATAAATATTCCCTCTCCAATTTGATATAAAATGATACTGATTTGGAAATTATTCTTGGAGATAATTCCACCTATCATGTGAAAGGGGACAAGAAATCTAACCCTTCATCTAAATCAAGGGCAAGTCCTTCGTTTGCAAGATGTGTTGTATAAAAATCTAGTGTCTATGTCGGCAATGGAAGAAAAAAAATTCAAGGCGACATTCATAAATGGAAAGGTACGCACTTGGAAGAGGAACTTCATGGAAGAATCCACTCTTGTTTTTAGGGTTGATATAGTCTATCATGTTGGAGAAAGTTCGTTGGGAGCCATGACATGTGTTGGGTCAATTTACTGAGTAAACTAACACAAGTATTTAATTATCAATCCGGGTTTGTAAACTTGGAAGCATGTCCAAAATATATGGATTTCATATGTATTCAATTATAGAATAAATGCATACTAAAAATACAAATTTTAACTAATTAATTTCTAATTTAATATGTAATAAGTAGGAGAAGAGACTCCTAACCTAGGAGAACCAAGTTGGCCTTCTCTGCAATACTACTTCATCAATAAAAATCAGAATAAATAACGAAAAATTTCTTATGATGACTTAAATAATAAGAGAAGAGACTCATAACTGAGGAGGTACATGTTTTCCTTATTTATAAGTTTATTCATCATTAATACCATTGTATGAAAACTGGAAATTTAGAAAATAACTTAAACAAAAGAAATGAAGATGAATTCTAGTTACTATTCTTTGATCAAATAGAAGGAGAATTTTATTAAAACTCTTGTTTGGCCCTTGATATGTAGATTATAATATAAACTAAGACTCATCATCAAACATAATAAATTTCTATTCAACTAAATAACTGAGTAAACATGAAGCAAAACTAGTTTATGAAATTTCAGCTAAATTAACCAAAAAGTGTACTTAGCTTAGTGTGGGGGCCCTCCACTCTTGTCATGCACATTGAAAGAAATTATAAGCTACTGAAACTCAATAAATCATTCATCACATTCAATATTAAAAAGAATATAGAACTGGTTTCTCCAATTAACTCACATATTCATAAATCTCAAAATGAAATCATAGAAATTCTCCATGTTCATGCCTTCAATTTTCTTGGCTTGAATAGAAAAATAATAAAAAAACTTGACTAAAATGTCTCTAATGGAAATATCTATCCTAATGCAGTATATCTTGGTCGAACTCATCCATCCAATCATACAAAATCTACAAAATCCCACAAAATAGTATTTTTGGCCTATTTCCTAGGGATTTTCTGAAAGACAAGTCATGTTTGACCAACTTTGACCAGGCATGTTTTAGCTTGGTTTGACTGAACCAATAGGTTCAAGTCCATCCTTGTTTCCCAAGATTTCTAAATATGTTCTCATTTCATTTTGAGGTGTTTTGCATGTATGAATTCAATGGAGCCATTACGAGAATTTTTAGTTTTGTCCAAAAATGCACTTAAAACCAAATTTTTACAAAAATCTCTAAAAATTTAGAAACATAACTTATTTGCATGAATATGCATAATAAGGTCAAAATAGGTCATATGTGGATATAATGAAGTGGAAAATTATGGAAGGATGCAATGAATGAATAATATGAGTTGATCATGAAAAATGGTGTTTGGGATGTGGTACCAAGACCAAAGGACAAATATGTTTGTACACTTGGAATTATGTCCAAAATATATGGATTTCAGATGTATTCAATTATAGAAGAAATTCATATTAAATATAAAATTTAAGTAAGTAATTTCTAATTCAATATGTAATACGTAGGAGAAGAGGCTTCTAACTTAGGAGAACGAGGTTGACCTTCTCTACAATACTACTTCATGAACATAAATCAAAATAACTGATGACCAATAGCTTATGATGCATAAAATAATAAGAGAAGAGTCTCCTAACTGAGGAGGTCCATGTTGTACTTCTTTATAGGTTTATTCATCATTAATACCATTGTATGAAAACTAGAGATTCATAAAATAAATTAAACAAAAAAAAGGAAGATGAATTCTAGTTATTATTCTTTGATCAGATAGAAGGAGAATTTTACTAAAAATCTTTTTGGGCACTTTATATGAAAATTAGAATTTAAACTAGGATTCGTCAGAAAATATAATAAATTTCCATACATCTACTTGAAGCAAAACTATTTTATGACATTTCAGCTAAATTAACAAAAAAGTGCACTTACCTTGGTGTGGAGACCCTCCACCCTTGCCTTGCACAATGAAATAAATTCTAAGCTACTGCAACTCAACCAATCATTCATCACATTGAACAAAAAAAAGAATATAGAACTTGTTTCTCCAATTAACTCACAATATCCAGAAATCTCAAAATGAAATCATACAAATTCTCCATGTTCATGCCTTCAATGTTCTTGGCTTAAATAGAAAAATATTAAACAAAATTGACTAAAATTTCTCTAAAAATCATATATATACTAATACAGTCTATATTGGTCGAACTCATCCCTCGAATGACACAAATTCTAGAAAATCCCACAAAATACTAATTTGGCCTATTTCCTAGGGATTTTGTAAAAGACAAGTCATGTTTGACCAGCTTTGACTAGGCATGTTTTAGCTTGGTTTGAATGAACAAATAGGTTCACGTCCATCCTTGGTTATCAAGCTTTAAAAATATGTTCTCAGCTCAAGTCGAGGTGTTCTGCATGTATGAATTCAATGGAAACATTACGGGAATTTTTAGTTTTGTCAAAAAATGCAGTTAAAATGGAATTTTTACAAAAATCTCTAAAAATTTAAAAACATAACTTATTTGCATTAATATGCATAATAAGATTAAAATAGGTCATATGTGGATAGAATAAAATGGAAAATGATGGAAGGATGCAATGAATGAATAATATGAGTTGATCATGAAAAATGGTGTTTGGGATGTGGTACCAAGACTGAAGGAAAAATATGTTGTCACATCGAAATGGCTCTACAACATAAGTATGTTGCCGATGGAAGTGCTAAAAAATTCCTGGCAAGATTTGTTTCCTAAGAATTTTGAAAGAAATAAGGTATAGATTATTATGAAATATTTGCATCTGTTGCTTGCTACACCACCATCTATTCAATCATTGCCCTAGCTGCATCGCCAGGATGGAGTCTCCATAAGATGGATTTGAAGATTTCCTTCTTACATGGCTCGATCAAGGAAATGGTATATGCAGAAAAAAATTTGGGGTTTGAAGTTTGATATAGAGATACTCACAGATGTAGGCTAAAGAAATCCCTCTATGGGTTGAAGCAAGCCCCCTAGGCTTGGTATGAGAGGATCGATAGCTACTTGGTGAAGTTGGGCTTTGGTTAATGTGATAATGACAATCCTCTCATTCTAGTTCTCTATGTGGATGATCTCTTCCTCACAAGTGCTGGCCCTCTTATTCTTCAATGTAAGAGGGAGTTGTCTTATGTGTTTGAGATGAAGGACCTAGGAATAATGCACTAATTACTAGGTTTGGAGGTCTGGAAAAAGCTAGGTGAGATTTTCCTTTCCAAAGGAAAATATATTTTTAAGCTTCTGGAAATATTTGGGATGGTGGACTACAATTTTGTGATTACTCTGATGGAACTCAAATTTAAGAAGTTGTCTGGAATTTTTGTTGGGCATGATTTGGGAAATCCTACCGAGTATCGTCAACTTATATGGACCCTCATGTTCTTAGTGAACTTCAGTCCGAACATATTTTTTGCAGTGAACATGTTGAGTCAATACGTGGTCAAGCCTCATCACATTCGTTGTATTGGTGCCAAGAGTCTCTTGAGATATCTCTGGGCATAATCAACCATGGTATGAGATACATTGTTAAGATTATGAGGCTCCATGGATATACATATGTTGAATGGCCAGGAAATGTGGTGGATCGTAATATCACATCTGGATTTTTCTTCACCATAGGTTCTGCTTCGATCTCTTGGATGACCAGGAAGTAGAAATTGGTTTCTTTGAGCACTGCGTAGGTCGAATACATTACAGCAATTATGGCCCATTGTGATGTTGTTTAGTTGATGAATCTATTCAATTAGTTGTTGGGGCATGTGCTAGATACCATTGTAATCGTTTCCGACAACCAAAGTGGATTTTGAATTTATTTTTCAAACATGTGTAAATTTTCAAGGTGGGAAATAATAGTAATGTAGTCTCACAAGCCCAAAAATATGTGTAACCCACCCTCATTGATGGATATAAAATGGAGAGACTAAAACCTCATTTAGATACTATCTCATCTCACATTCACTCTCTTTCTCGTTGGTTCATACAACCTAAGGAAGACATTCTCTCTCATCGACATGTGTGAAAGGGAAGTTATGATTTCCATACCGTTAAAGGGTTTCTCCAACGGTGTTGACCAGTGTTCACCTTGGGTCAACTCTCAATTTTTTATTTTGACTTTGGGATAGAATCAGTTTTTTGAGAGGTCACGTTTGGTGGCATAGAAATCGAGAAAATATTGGTTGTTTTATTCTGGAATTGACTGCACACTTTGACCGCAAATCCAGTGCATTGATGAAGTTTGACTGAGAAATTCAAGTCTGTCTTGGGCTGAATTTGACTGTACTTTGAGGCCAAGTTTTATTGTATTTGACGGAGCTCCATTGCGAGGAATTTTTTTTGTTTGATGAGCACTGAATTTTCTAGCTAGGGCATCCTAATGACCATTGTAAATTGTACTTTCTCTCTCTGCAGCATTTGAAGAAGAATAAGAAGATTTGATCAAACGGTTTTACCCACATTCTAGTTTTTCCGTGGGATCCACCAAATTATTATGTCCTCTTATCTTGTCTTTCCTCTTGGTTATTTGTTTATGCTCTATTAACATTTACTGCCAATACTAATTTGATTGCTAAATAGGAAATTGAATTGGGATAATAATAAAGATTTAAGTAAATTGCTCTAAGAATAGAACATACCATCGTTAACTAAAATTTACATGGTATCATAGATGATGTGAACACAAAGCCCAAGAAAGAGTGAGAAGATAAATCACTTAAATTTGATTAGAAAAGGACAAGGGTCAATGAATTTCTTGTCATACATCAAATCTGATGACAAGCTCAATGATAAGTTTGATTATCATGCTTGGAACATGTCCCTGGATCTCACATTGTAGGAACAAGAATTTATGGATTATGTGCAGCAAAATATCACTTAGTCTCTATCAAATGCACTGAATATCACTAAATCAAAGTACAAATAAAGCGAGGTCAAAGTGAATAATATCATCAATTATTATATTCACAATAACTTGGTTTTTTGTATCTCCGAGTTGGGCACATATAAGGAGATGTATGATAAGTTGGTTAGCATGTTCAGGGATAGAAATGCTAATCAAATTCCATTTTTGATGGAAAATTTGAAAGAAATAAATATGGACAAGGGAGTTTCCATCCAATCCTACTTCACGAGGCTCACAGAAATCAAGAATGATCTCTTAGCTATTGGAAATGTCATAGCTAACTGAGAGCTCACTCTCATTTCTCTTGGAGGACTTCCCCGAGCATGGTATGTATTCAATACCACTATTTTGAATGATAATATAATTCCTTATTTTTATGAATTTTTGACAATATGCACTCAAGAGGAGACAAGGATGATAGAGATATACAAACCCTCAAATGGAAATGGAAGTGAACCTACTGCCTTCTCCACTCATGCAAAGAAGAATAATAATGGTTGTTCGATAAGTCAAGGTCAAGGAAGAGTGATTCCCAAGGTAAGGAAGGGTAGATGTTACAATTGTAACATTTTTGGTAACTATGCTAGATAGTATGCCAATAAAATGGAATCTCCCCGAGATGATGGCTACAACAATGATAACAACATTAGGGGGAATGGAAATCAAAGGAAAAACAGGTTCAAAACAAAATGAATGAGAAAGGCTCCCTCTGATTGAAATGGAAATGGAAATGGTCAACCTTTGAAGAGGTCAAGGGACTCCAAGTATGATGAATCTAATGTTGTTGATAACAAGAAAAATGAATATATTATCATATCTTCCCTCTTTGCTGAATCTCCTCCTGACACCATGGATAATTGGTTGATTGGTAGTGGTGCCTCAAGGAACTTCACTGGGTATAAAAATTCCCTATCTGATTTGATCAAAAATGATAATAATTTGGTAATTATCCTTGGAGATAATTCCACCTATCACGTGAAAGGGATAGGGAATCTAACCCTTCATCTAAATCAAGGGAAAGTCCTTCATTTGCAAGATGTGTTGTATAAAAATCTAGTGTCTATGTCGACAACGGAAGACAAAAAATTGAAGGTGGCATTCTTAGATGGAAAGGTAGGCATTTGGAAGAGGGACTTCAAAGAAGAATTCACTCTTGGTTTCAGGGTTAATACAGTCTATCCGATGATAGGTAGTCGTAACTCAGTAATTTCTAACGATTTTTTAATAGTATACTTAGCACTCATTGCATCGGGTGATGCTCACAAGGGTGAATAAGTGAGATTGAAACTAGTGAAATGAATCACATAGCATCAATCATCACTTTCAGGGGGCTTGCACCTGGTGACTACGAATTCCCAGGAGGTTACCCATCTCAGATTTCCTCTGGCTTAAGCATGCATAAATGTGGATTTTTCCCCATAATCAATCCCATTTATCTTGCTACCCCATTTGAAAAACCTTAGCAAGTATTGTGCCTCATGAACCATTCAAGTAGATCTCCCTTCACTCTTTGTATTTAAGTATTAAGGGGATGGGTGACCTCCCATAAAGTCCTGGTTACCTGGTGCAAGCCCCTGAAATGATGATTGATGCTATGTGATTAATTTCACTAGTTTCAATCCCATTTCTTCACCCATCTGAGCATCACTCGATGCAATTAGTGCTAAGTGGACTATTCAAAAATCATGAGAAATTAGTCCATTATGACTACCTCTGATGGAAATTTTCATACATGAATGACTTACTTAACACAGTTGAATCCAAAAAAAATGTATCTATTATAATTCACTGTGTAAAACCCCTCAATACTTAAATACAAAGTTTGTTACTACATCGAACAAAAGGGAACTGCAGAAAGAAAGAATAGATATATAATTGAAGTTGTAAAATCTATGCTCCATGATCAAGAGTTGCCAATGTTTATTTAGGGTGATGGTAAAAGGACTATTGCATATGTTCAAAATAGGTGCATACATCAAGTCTTGTATTATAAAACTCTAGAAGAAGTATTTACAAGTGAGAGACAAAATTTTCAACATTTAAGAATCTTTGGTTGTCTATTTTTTGTTCATGTACCCAAAGAGATAAGTACAAAGTTGGAACCATTCAGGAAGAAGGGTACCTTTTTTGGATACAATGAGAATTCAAAGGACTTTAGGGTCTATTTTCTAGGGAAATGATATATTGAGACCTGAAATGATTTTATATTACATGCAGATGTTGCATTTTTGAAATCCAAGAGCTCACAATTGGATTCTGATGAAGAAGTTCAAATTCTCCAAAGAATGTGGAACCAAAACCTGAGGAACCTTTATATATAAATAAAGCTCCACATGAATAATATATTGATCACAAACATATTGAAACTACAAAATTTCATGTTGTCGAGACAAGAAATAGACCTGCCTAGTTAGAGAAACAATTGAAGGAAGTTGAAGGTTGTGCTACTACTCGTGGGACTTTTACAGAAGGCAAGAAGCCTAAAAAGTACTATGTTTATACAACCATGATGTGTAATATCATTGAATCTGAGCCATCGTCCTAAGAAGTAGCTATTTAAGAACAAGTATGGAAATAATCGATTATTGAATGCTATCATTCCATATTAAAAAATGATGTTTGGGATATTTTTACAAGACATGAGGGTAAGTTCATTGTGTCTTCAAAATGGATTTACAAGATAAAACATGTTTTTTATAGAAGTATTGAAATTTACAAGGCTATATTTGTGCCTCTTGGATTCAACCATAAAGAGGGAGAGGATTATGAAGATTTCTTATATAGCAGGTTCGAAGTTGCATCAAATGGATGTCAAAAAAACCTTTCTAGATGGGGTCATCGAATAAGAGGTCTACATTGAAAAACCTCACGGTTTTTAGGACCATAATAGAGAGACACATATTTGAAAATTTAAGAAGAACTTGTATGGATTGAACTAGGCCACTCTTGCTTGGTGATTGAGTTTTTTCTTGACGAAGAGAGATTTTGATCAAAATATATATTTCAAATTGATTGACGGTGATTGTTGGGTCAATTTACTATTGTAAACTAACGCAAGTATTTATTATCAGTCTAGGTTAGTGGAACTTAGAAGCATACCCAAAGTATATGGGTTTCAGTTGTGATTAATTTAGAAGATGGATTATTGATGATTAGGGAAATCCATATTACAAATACAAATATAACTTAATTAATTTCTAAATTCTAAACAATACATCAAGATACATGAAGTAATAATTGAAGAGGCTCTTCACTAAAAGAGATCCTCGTTGCCCTTCATCATTGATTTAATTTATCATCAATACTATTGTGAAAACACGAATTTAACTAAACAATAGATTAAGATGCATGAAGTAATAATTGAAGAGGATCTTCAATAAAAGAGGTCTTGGTTGTCCTTCATCATTGATTTCCTTTATCATCAATACTATTGTGAAAACATGAATTTAAATAAACAATAGATTAAGATGCATGAAGTAATAATTGAAGAGGCTCTTCACTAAAGGAGGTCATGGTTGTCATTCATCATTGATTTCATTTATCATTAATGCTATTGTGAAAACAGGAATTCAGAAAAGCAGGAAAAGATGAATCTTAGTTTTGAACTCTTAGTGAGATAGAGTAAGTATTTAACTTAAATACTTATTTGTCTCTTTGTATGCTATATACAAACAATATTAAGATCCATCAACAATCAAAGCATGTAAAGACATGTAAAGATGAATTATAACTGAAAATCTTGATTCGATAGAAAGAGTGCTTAACTTAAACAATTATTTATCCTTTCATATGAAGATCATTAGATTCATCAATATTTAAATAAACAAATAAAACATAAGAAAACTAATTCAGAAATTGCAGCTACGAAATAAACTAAGAAATGCACTTAGCTCGCTGTTGGGGCCCTCCACCCTTGCCTCGCACACTGAAGGTAAAATCGGCTACTTAAGACTTCAAGGAATCAAACAACATGTAACAACATCAAAATATGATAGAATAGATCTTCAATTATGTATCCAAGTCTCAGAAATAATAATAAGAAGTCATACAAGTTCCATTGTAAAAGCCTTCAAAGTTTGAGGCTTAAATAGATAAAATATCTAACAAAGTCATCTAAAATAACTCAAGTAGTCAAAACTATCCTTATCCTATCACATCAAGTCGAATTCATCTATTTATATCCATCATAATCTAGAAAATCCCACAAAATAAGGGTTTTGATCTAGTTTCTAGGGATCCTCCATAAAGACTGGTCATGTTTGACCACCTTTGACTGGGCCTATTAAAGTTAAATCTGACTGTGCCAATAGCTATACTCTTAGTCTTAGTTCCTGAGCTTCCTAGAAATATATCGAGCTCGAGCCCAAGTGTCCTGCACATATTAAAACTGTAATCTTATTACGAGAATTTCTGTTGCTGTCCAAAAATGCACTTAAATTCCAATTTTTACAAAAACATGTAATAATTGAAAAAAATAAATTAAGTACCTGTATATGCATATTTGGTTCAATTTAAGGTGGATATTATGGTAAATAGATGGATAATATGCAAAAATGAGGTGTGTTTCCTATACAAAAGGAGATAAAAAACGAGGGCCAACATCTCCCCCAAACTGATGATCAATCATGTCCTCATGCTTCATTTTTCCTCTTTGACCTTCGGAGCCCTAGTGCTGATCCCATTTGATGCAGGAGCATTAGGCTCAGAAAATCCTTTGTATTTTAATAGACATAGGAGTCTTGTGTTTTCAAAAGAATATTGGTTTCTAATGTAATTATTAATGTTTTGGGTGATTTAGAATAATAATTAATTAAATATTGAGAGGAATTTTGTAAATGTTCCCGAATGATTGGAGAACATGAGAGAAATAGGATAGTTTAGATTCCTTAAGGAATGGGAGATTTCAGAATTAATTTTCTATCTTAAGTTAGAATCATTTTGATGATTTTATGAGTTTGAAAGGATTTTTAGGGATAAAGGATAGATTTTAGGACTTAGAGGATTTGGAGCATTTTGTTGAGATAATGGAGGATCTAAACCTAAATTGGTTCATAATCATTTGTATAAATTGTAAATACTCAAGGAAATAGTAGAGAGTAGACAGTAGTAGAAAGTAGGGTTTTGAACAAACAAAGGTTTGTTGTGGTAAGCCTACGGGCAGTTGTAGAAAGGGCCATTAATTAGAAGATCAGGCCAGGGACAAGAAGTCTATTACAATTATTTGATTACATGTATATATATGGAGGAATTCGATTTCTGAATTATTGTGTGCACTGATTTATTGAGTTTTAATGAAGGAAATGAATGAGCAGGGTACTCAAAATTGAATGATATAATGAATGAGTTTAGAAGAAAGTGTATGATTATGTCTTGAATAACTCTGTTTATATCTCATGTGAAAATAAGGGTTAGGAATAATAAATATTTTTGCATGTAATTTGAATCAAATCGGAAGAACTCGATTATTGTGAGACTGTGTATTTTAATAAATTGAAGATTCAATCAATGATTGAATTCTAGAGGAATTTTGTATGCCAAGATTTAGCATCGATTACAGGATGAATCGATGCTTCTAAAACAAAGAGCTAGGTCCTCATTTTGTTTTCAATTCTCATTGCACAGAGGCAGAGAGAATACAGAATAAAGTTCAGTTTTAAATTGCGAAGAGTTGATGTGGAGCGACAAGTGAAAGGGTTGTCAGAGTACGTTGGGGTTTTTCTACAATTGCAAACGATGAAGTAGAGCTATGATTCGATGAATTGAGTGTTTCATTAAGTGTGAAGAGGAGGTAGATTAAAGAATTTCATGCGGAATTATAAGTCAAAGAAATAATGCAGAACCATGAATCGGGATGGTTTGGAATCAGAAGCAAACAAAACAGTGAAGGCGGTTTTAAAAACCAACTAATGGTTTTCGCACAACTTTTAGACGGTAAGTGGTAATTGTTGAAACGAATGCGATAACGTTCAGGAAATGACACGTAGCATCGATGGTAATTAAATACCACATGTTTCACGTGCATAAGAACTGTTAAATGGTGTGAAATTTTGTTAAGTGATAATCATTGGATCATTGGGTTGGAGCACGATGAAGCGTCCGCCATCAGATTTGATAAAGGATGTACGGTGAATGGGTTGGTTGATAGCCGTGGGTCCCAACATACATATGTTGCTAACTTTGGGTTTTAAACCAAAGTCAGATACAAATTTCCATAAGGTGAGTATTAAGTGTGGGCCATATTTGATTTAAGTAGAGCCTCGACATATGTGCAGTTTATTCACCGACGGAAAGGGTAAGTTATAAAGTATTTGTGTTAAATTTATAACATAAATTTTGGTTTTAATAAAATTCCGCAAGGACATGTGAAGTATTGTGGCATGGTCCATAAAGTTTATGATTTGAAGAATATTATGATATGTGGGGTAATAAAGGTTGAAATATATGTGGGGCCAAAAT
This sequence comes from Pinus albicaulis, assembly GCA_034641835.2. Taxonomy (NCBI): domain Eukaryota; kingdom Viridiplantae; phylum Streptophyta; class Pinopsida; order Pinales; family Pinaceae; genus Pinus; species Pinus albicaulis. The sequence continues at coordinate 123,542,357 of CM076573.1, forward strand.
TATATGGTCTTATCCAAAGTCAATTGCATAGATGGATGTGATTATGAATGGGTATTTTATATGGTTGATAGTCACAATTATTAAGAAATCTCAAGTGTGAGAATTCGGGTTAATGCATATGGATATGCATTAATAAATTGAAGGTGCATAATTAATCACACTTAAGATTTTGGTAAAGCGGATATGATTGGTGATTTGTGTTTAATCCAAAGTTCAAATAATTTGTCAAAGTGGGTATTTAATTATGGTTAGTAAAGCATAATTATCAACATATGAGATAGCTTCTGCAATATAGTTTGTCCCAATTTGAGGATTATTTTGGGTAATGAATGTGACATGCATTTTTACATGGAGAATGTGGGTTTTTTCTACTTAGGTAGCATCATTTTTGGTATCAAAGTAGGAAACAACTCTTTGAAGGTTCAAGTTTTTTTTAATTAAATTGGAATTAGAATGAATGCATGTGCGATGGAGAAAATAAAAAGAGATCAGATTTTGAAACTGATAGATTGCAACACATAGAGATACAGTGTAGATGAGAGGTGAAACAAGATCACAAAAAGATCTTGAAGGTGAGTTGATATTTTATCTCTGGTTTGAAGATTATGTTTGTAGAATTTAGGTTGCAGGAAGTTGAAGGAAATCTCAGCAAAAGAAGTTCACAGCTTTAAGAGCAGTGATGAAGGAATCTAGTAGAGGATTCTAAGTGGAAGAAGAATGTGGCAGAACCTTGAGGAATTTCAACAGAGGTTGGATAAAAAGGACAATTGTGTTCTTAAAAGGTGCATATGAGTTAAAGCCTAGAAGGAGCAGAAAGGAATGCTCAAGAGGTTCCAGAAGATAGAGAACCAATGTTTGGCAAAAGACCAAATCCAGAGCAAAGGATTGGTGAGGTAATTTGTAACAAGGAGAACTTGTTATTGTAAAGGCTTTAGTACAACTCATGGCGAATGAGTGAGGAACTCATGAAGATAGAAATGGAGAATAATATGACTACTGATAGTCATAGAAGAGATAGCAAAGGTTCTGAGAGAGACCACAACATAAGAAAGGAGAAAGAAGATTCCAAGACAAATGACATAAGGAAGAAGTTGACTAATAAAGAATATGACAAAGAGTTAACTGAGATAAGAGAAAAATTTAATAAATTGAAAATGATGATAGAAGAAAATCAGAGAATTGGTTGGATCATGAAGAAGAAAGTAAAGTGGCAGAGGCTACAACAAAAGAGAGAACAACAAGTGAATATGCAGTTAGCGGAAGTGCTAAGAAAAATTGAATAGATGATGGGTGTGCAATTGGGATGTTAAGAACTTAGAGAAGCTGAGTTGAAAATGAAAGTTTCCATTTGTGAAGTAGAACATAGTGAAGTTATGGATAGAGACGAAGAATGGATATCTATGAAACATCTTATGAATCATTGTGAAGATTCAAGATAGCAAGAAGTTTACCTTGTTGAAGAGGGAATTATTGATGATTTCCTGAGTTTTTGGGAAATTCCAAATCATTTGGATGATGTAAAGCCTTGTATTTTTGAATCTAATAGTTTTGATGTGATTACAGGTTTTGTAGAATAGGATGAGCAATCTTTTGAAGCTGTCAAAAGTATGGGAGAGTATCTTTCAGAATATAAATACTCTGAAGCAGAAAGTAATGATGAGGAATGTCTCTTGAATGAGGAAATCAGTGGTGCATTTGAAGCTCTTAAAACACAGGAAGAATTTATTGTGAAAGAAGAGGATGAGATACAGTCTGAAGCACTGATATGTGAAGCAACAATTGAGACTGTTGAATCTTGTAATTTTCAAACTAAAAATTTGTGTAAAAATGAAGAAATTGTAAGTGATGATGAAATACTTCAGAAATGCCAAAAAGAAATTGCCTTGCTGGAATATTTGCTGAAAAACTCAGAGTATGATAGAGAGATTACAGAAGACAGAGTTCAATACAGTGAAAAAGAAAAAAAAGACATCATGAGAGCAGATGATGTGGAAGAAAGACTTGTTAACAGTCTCGAGAATCTTTTAGAGAATTCTTTGGAAAATTTGAATCAGCATACTGATGTGTTGATAAGGGAGGAAATTTCAGAGCATCATACTGAAATAATGGCAGAGGAAAAAGAGGCACTGAGGCCTTATGGTTTCTATTTTAATAATTTTTTTGTGAATGCAGGTTTTGTTGCAGACGATGGAGAAAATTTGACACATTTGGGCAGTCAAATAAAGGAGAAGGAAGAAAATTCTGTGGAAGTCTTTAATCCATGGAATAAAGAAATTAAATTGCTGGAAATTATGCTAAAGAATCATGATTCAATACAGGAAGAGAAATCTCAATTTCAATATTGGGAAATGCATAATGTGGATATGCAAAAGTCAGAGGACAACAACAACAAGCTAAAGCAAAGAGATGAAGATAGTAGTAAAGGGCATACTATGTATCAATCCAATGAATCATTGAAGGGAGAAGACAAAGAAATTGTCATAAGTGACAATTTGGAAGAAGTTAGTAATTGCAGAAAACAAGAGGGTAAGGATGACGGGGTGGTAGTAAGAATAAAAGTTCAACAATCAAGATATGAGAGAAATAAGCAGACATAATATTTATTGGATAGAGAAATTGAACTAATAAGAAGGATAATGATAAACATGTCTCAGAGGAAGACATCAGTAAGAAAGAAAAGAAGTAGCAGCAAAAAAAGGAAGACAGTAATAGACTGTGAAAGTACAACTAGTGGAGAAAAACAACATATAGTGTGGAGGCCCGGAGAAAAGCAACAAACAACAACAAAAATAGATGATAAATTACAGAACAAAGTATGGGATCCAGGAAGACAAAGACTAGAAGAACATGATCAGGAGATCATGATTATTTTTAACCTTGGGAGTCTAATGCAGGATCATTAGGCTCAAAAAATCTTTTGTATTTTAATAGACATAGCGGTATTGTGTTTTCAAAAGAATATTCGTTTCTAATGTAGTTATTAATGTTTTGGGTGATTTAGAATAAGAATTAACTAAATATTGAGAGGAATTTTGTAAATGTTCTCGAATGATTGGAGAACATGAGAGAATTAGGATAGTTTAGATTCCTTAGGGAATGGGAGATTTGAGAATTAATTGTATATCTTAAGTTAGAATCAGTTTCATGATTTTATGAGTTTGAAAGGATTTTTAGGGATAAAGGATAGATTTTAGGACTTAAAGGATTTGGAGGATTTTGTTGAGATAATGGAGGATATGAACCTAAATTGGTTCATAATCATTTGTATAAATTGTAAAGCCTCAAGGCAATAGTAGACAGTAGATAGTAGTATAAAGTAGGGTTTTGAACAAACAGAGGTTTATTGTGGTAAGCCTATGGGCAGTTTTAGAAAGGGCCATTGATTAGAGGATCAGGCCAGGGATAAGAAGTCTTTTGTAATTATTTGATTACATGTATATATATGGAGGAATTCGATTTCTGAATTATTGTGTGCACTGATTTATTGAGTTTTAATGAAAGAAATGAATGAACAAGGTACTCGAACTCGAATGATATAATGAATGAGTTGAGAAGAAAGTGTATGATTATGTGTTGAATAACTTTGTTTATATCTCATGTGAAAATAAGGGTTTGGCATAATAAATATGTGTGAAGGTAATTTGAATCAAATCAGAAGAACTCGATTATTGTGAGACTGTGTATTTTAAGAAATTGAGATTTAATCAGTGATTGAATTCTAGAGGAATTTCATATGCCAAGATTTAGCATTGATTACAGGATGAATCGATGCTTCTAAAACAAAGAGCTCGGTCCTCATTTTGTAGTTAATTCTCATTGCGCAGAGGCAGAGAGAATACATAATAAGGTTCAATTTTAAATTGCCAAGAGTTAATGTGGAGCGAAAAGCGAAAGGGTTGTCAGAGTACATTGGGATTTTGCTACAATTGCAAATGATGAAGTAGAGCTATGAGTCGATGAATTAAGCATTTCATTAAGTGTGCGGAGGAGGTAGATTAAAGAATTTCATGCAGAATTATAAATCAAAGAATGAATGCGGAACCATGAATCGGGATGGTATGGAACCGGAAGCAAATGGAACAATGAAGGTGGTTTTAAAAACCAACTAATGGTTTTCATGCAGCTTTTAGATGGTAAGTGGTAATTGTTGAAATGAACGCGATAGTGTTCAGGGAGCGACACGTAGCATCGATGGTAGTTCAATACTACCTATTTCGTGTGCATAATAACCGTTAAATGGTGTGAAATTTTGTGATGCGATAATCGTTGGATCATTGGGTTGGAGCACGATGAAGCGTCCGCCGTCATATTCGATAAAGGATGGATGCTGAATGGGTTGGTTGATAGCCATGGCTCCCAACTTACATATGTTGGTAACTTTGGGTTTTAAACCAAAATCGGATACAAATTTCCATAAGGTGAGTATTAAGTGTGGGTCATATTTGATTTAAGTAGAGTCTCGACATATGTGCAATTTATTGACCGGTGGAAATGGTAAGTTATAAAGTATTTATGTTAACTTTATAACATAAAGTTTTGTTTTAATAAAATTCCGCAAGGACATGCGAAGTATTGTGGCATGGTCCATAAAGTTTATGATTTGAAGAATATTATGATATGCGAGGTAATAAAGGTTGAAATATATGTGGGGCCAAAATTATATGGTCTTATCCAAAGTCAATTGCATAGATGGATGTGATTATGAATGGGTATTTTATATGTTTGATAGTCACAATTATTAAGAAAGCTTAAGTGTGAGAATTCAGGTTAATGCATATGGATATGCATTAATAAATTGAAGGTACATAATTAATCACAGTTAAGAGTTTGGTAAAGCAGATATGATTGGTGATTTGTGTTTAATCCAAAGTTCAAATAATTTTTCAAAGTGGGTATTTTAATTATGGTTATTAAGCATAATTATCAACACGTGAAATAGCTTCTGCAATAGAGTTTTTCCCAATTTGAGGATTATTTTGGGTAATGAATGTGACATGCATTTTTACATGGAGAATGTGGGTTTTGTCTGCTTAGGCAGCATCACCATTACTAATCCTGAAACCTCATGTTGTATTGTCTACAGAAGGGAATCCATGTCTTTGCCCTGCTCTTCCTTGTAGATGGAGGTTTTCACCTTTTTCTTCTCATACTTAGCTTTCCAAGAGTTTTTCTCCTGAAGCCACCTGAATGCCTATTTATAGAGAAGGTTGTTTTTGTTTTTTAACTTCTCCATTTCCTCACTGATCTTCTCATTCTCCTTACCCAATTTTTCATTGGTTATTTTATAGGTTTCATTTTCCTCGTTCAAGTGCCTCTCCATAGTTTTTCTTATCTCTAAGCTATCATTCAACTCTCTAACTTTGGAATGGTTTTGATATCCCCTCTTTGAATCTTTGGAAACTGAAGAAGCTTCCACTTTATTGTTTTCAAATTAGGAATCATTATCTATAGGATCCTCATACACTTGTTGTTGTAGTCTTTCAATGATTTCATTTTCCTGTTTTGTTATAGGAGAAGTTTCCATGACTTGCATTTCTGGTTCTGGTGAATGTTTCTTCTTCTATCTCCTGGAAATAGTAAAAAGTGGTGCTTCTTTTTCTAACACAATTGCCTCCTGCTGTTTCTTTGACCTTGTTCTGGGATAAAGAGATGTATACACAATGTTCCTTGTTTCTTCTATGGGTTTAAGTTTGCTTTCAACAACTTCTTCTACAAACTCATTTTCAACCAAGAAATATTCCCAAACCATCCCTTTGACTTTCAACTGGTAATCTACAAGAATTTTGATGAGTCCCTAATGAATAAATTGAGCCTATTTGGGTTTAGTCTCTCTTTTTATGCTTTCAATCATTTTCATCAAGTTTTTGTAGAAGAAATAGGGTATATTTGTTCTTATATCTCACTTGATGTGTTGTAGAAACCAAACATGATAGAGGTGTACTACACTGAATCTATTGTCACAAGTGAAGAATTTCTGAATTACTAATACCAATTCTTCCCATGCTTCATTAAAACATTCCCTTGGGATCCCTTTTGATCAATCAAAGGAACCCTTCTCGTTTTTATCTAGGAAAAATGTCCATCCCTTATCTCTAAAATGTAAGCCTTTGTGATATAATTCACCTAAAGATGGAAAATCTAATGCTTCAGAGAGATACTCAGGAGTCAAAGGGATATGTATGTTTCCCACCATGGTTTCATTCTGTCTAAAGTTATTAACAAATTCTTTTGTGACCTTCTCATTATGACCTTTGAAATTTTGAATAAAACCTATTAACCCTCACTGGTAAAGTTTTTCCAGAGTCTGACTACTCTAGTGTTCTATTTGGAAGTCTTTAGGTTCTTCTCTTGAGGACATTTGGTTGGAAAACCATTTTATGTAGCCATCTACCACCATTAACTTCATTTTAAAAAAATAAAAATTTAAGCACTAGATGTAACCATGGTAGTAAACTTACCTTTTTTTCTTCTCTTCCTCTGTCAATCAATCAATCCTCTATTTTTTCTCTTTTGAAGAATTTGAGCTTACTGTAAATAAAAAAATTAATTTGATAGAAAGGTTTCAAGAAAAAATAAGTTTATGTTTCTAATATTATACCCTCTATTTTAATTCTCTATTCTCCTTAAAAACATTCTCTAGCTCTGTTTTGAAAAAGAAATTGGACTGTGTAAAGAAAATTGAAAAATGTTTTATACAACAGTGCTTTTTTACTCATCAATTTCATAAAAAAAATTCCAAAACTTTGCATTCAAACTCACTGTGTATACAACAGAAAAACTTCAATTATCTCATCACAAATTCATGATAGATTCACTACTTATCTTCATCATTCCTCATACTCTGTCTTCTGTCATAAAAAACATGTCTAACTGTCTTCCATTTTCTTCATAAACTTTGTTCTAAATCTTTAGACTGAGTGTGTTAAAAACAAATATATTACATAGTTTAGTTAATAATAACCTCACTTATGCAATTTGAATTGAAATTCCCACTCTCTGTTTTCCATTCGAAATGAAACATTGTATATGAGGGCGTGTCGAGCTTACCTCTCGTATGCAACAGCTCTTGTTATTCTCTTTGATCTTCGTGGTCTTCTTTCAGTTGAAATAAAGGTTTAATCCACAACAAATTCATTAAAATATTCATTTGTGAACTTATTCAACGAAATATTTCATTGATTGACTGATGGTAGAGTGGTTTTTGAAAGGTGTCAACACGTTTTTGAATCGTGTTTAATACAAAACTCATCGCATGACAAAATTGCAATTCAAATGAAATCACTCCCTTTTATAACTCAGAGTTTTTTGACACAATCCCGATATATTTTAAACAACAAAATCTTCAATAATTTCTTTACCTTCACCTATATCCACTTGATAGCCTGTGCCAAGCAATAGATTTTCCGATCTTGGCCTTGAAATTAAGTTTTGTGATATAATCGATCAAGATGGATTATCTAATGCTTCAAGAGAGATATCTGGAGTCAGTGCGGGATATGTATGTTTCCCACCGTTGTTTCATTTCGTTCAAAGTTATTAGCAAATTATTTTGTGACCTTCTCATTATGACCTTTGAACTTTTGGAGAAAACCTATCAACCCTGACTGATAAAGTTTTTCCACTGTTTCCCTACTCCAGTGTTCTATTTGGAAGTCTTTAGGTTCTTCTCTTGAGGCCATTTGGTCTGAAAAACATTTTATATAACCATCTACCGTCATTAACTTCATCTTGTAAATAAAAATTTAAGCACTAGATGTATTTGCCAAAGTAACTTACCTTTTTTTCTTCTCTTCCTTTGTCAATCAATCAATCCTCTATTTTTTCTCTTTTGAAGAATTTGAGCTTACTGTAAATAAAAAAAAAATTTTGATAGAAAGGCTTCAAGAAAACATAATTTTATGTTTCTAATATTATACCCTCTATTTTAATTCTCTATTCTCCTTAAAAACATTCTCTGGCTCTGTTTTGAAAAAGAAATTGGACCGTGTAAAGAAAATTGAAAAATGTTTTATACAACAGTGCTTTTTTACTCATCAATTTCATAAAAAAATTTCCAAACTTTGCATTCAAATTCACTGTGTATACAACAGAAAAACTTCAATTATCTCATCACAAATTCATGATAGATTCACTACTTATCTTCATCATTCCTCATACTCTGTCTTCTGTCATAAAAAACATGTCTAACTTTTTTCCATTTTCTTCATAAACTTTATTCTAAATCTTTAGACTGAGTGTGTTAAAAACAAATATATTACACAGTTTAGTTAATAATAACCTCACTTATGCAATTCGAATTGAAATTCCCACTCTCTGTTTTTCATTCGAAATGAAACATTGTATATGAGGGCGTGTCGAGCTTACCTCTAGTATGCAACAGCTCTTTTTATTCTCTTTGATCTTCGTGGTCTTCTTTCAGATGAACTAAAGTTTTAATCCACAACAAATTCATTAAAATATTCATTTGTGAACTTATTCAACGAAATATTTCATTGATTGACTGATGGTAGAGTGGTTTTTGAAAGGTGTCAACACGTTTTTTAATCGTGTTTAATACAAAACTCATCACATGAAAAAACTGCAATTAAAATGAAATCACTCCCTTTTATAACTCAGAGTTTTTTGACACAATCCCGATATATTTTAAACAACAAAATCCTCATTAATTTCTTACCTTCACTTCCAGAGAGATCCACTTCTTGATGGCTCAGCTAAGCAATAGATTTTCTGGATTCGAGGCCTTGAAAACTTAAACCTTTGTGATATAATTCACCTGAAGATGGAAAATCTAATGCTTCAGAGAGATACTCAGGAGTCAAAGGGATATGTATGTTTCCCACCGTGGTTTCATTCTGTCTAAAGTTATTAACAAATTCTTTTGTGACCTTCTCATTATGACCTTTGAAATTTTGGAGAAAACCTATTAACCCTGACTGGTAAAGTTTTTTCACAGTCTCCCTACTCCAATGTTCTATTTGGAAGTCTTTAGGTTTTTCTCTTGAGGCCATTTGGTCTGAAAACCATTTTATGTAACCATCTACCATCATTAACTTCATTTTTCAAATAAAAATTTAAGCACTAGATGTAACCATGGTAGTAAACTTACCTTTTTTTCTTCTCTTCCTTTGTCAATCAATCAATCATCTATTTTTTCTCTTTTGAAGAATTTGAGCTTACTGTAAATAAAATAAAAAAATTTGATAGAAAGGTTTCAAGAAAACATAAGTTTATGTTTCTAATATTATACCCTCTATTTTAATTCTCTATTCTTCTTAAAAACATTCTCTGGCTCTGTTTTGAAAAAGAAATTGGACTGTGTAAAGAAAATTGAAAAATGTTTTATACAACAGTGCTTTTTTACTCATCAATTTCATAAAAAAATTTCCAAAACTTTGCATTCAAACTCACTGTGTATACAACAGAAAAAATTCAATTATCTCATCACAAATTCATGATAGATTCACTACTTATCTTCATCATTCCTCATACTCTGTCTTCTGTCATAAAAAACATGTCTAACTGTCTTCCATTTTCTTCATAAACTTTGTTCTAAATCTTTAGACTGAGTGGGTTAAAAACAAATATATTACACAATTTAGTTAATAATAACCTCACTTATGCAATTCGAATTGAAATTCCCACTCTCTGTTTTCCATTCGAAATGAAACATTGTATATAAGGGTGTGTCGAGCTTACCTCTCGTATGCAACAGCTCTTGTTATTCTCTTTGATCTTCGTGGTCTTCTTTCAGTTGAACTAAAGTTTTAATCCACAACAAATTCATTAAAATATTCATTTGTGAACTTATTCAACGAAATATTTCATTGATTGACTGATGGTAGAGTGGTTTTTGAAAGGTGTCAATATGTTTTTGAATCGTGTTTAATACAAAACTCATTGCATGACAAAATTGCAATTCAAATGAAATCACTCCCTTTTATAACTCAGAGTTTTTTGACACAATCCCGATATATTTTAAACAACAAAATCTTCATTAATTTATTACCTTCACTTCCAGAGAGATCCAATTCTTGATGGCTTAGCTAAGCAATAGATTTTCTGGATTCGTGGCCTTGAAAACTTAAGCCTTTGTGATATAATTCAACTGAAGATGGAAAATCTAATGCTTCAGAGAGATACTCAGGATTCAAAGGGATATTTATGTTTCCCACCGTGGTTTCATTCTGTCTAAAGTTATTAACAAATTCTTTTGTGACCTTCTCATTATGACCTTTGAAATTTTGAATAAAACCTATTAACCCTCACTGGTAAAGTTTTTCCAGAGTCTGACTACTCTAGTGTTCTATTTGGAAGTCTTTAGGTTCTCCTCTTGAGGACATTTGGTCGGAAAACCATTTTTTGTAGCCATCTACCACCATTAAATTCATTTTGAAAAAATAAAAATTTAAGCACTAGATGTAACCATGGTAGTAAACTTACCTTTTTTTCTTCTCTTCCTTTGTCAATCAATCAATCCTCTATTTTTTCTCTTTTGAAGAATTTGAGCTTACTGTAAATAAAAATAATAATTTGATAGAAAGGTTTCAAGAAAACATAAGTTTATGTTTCTAATATTATACCCTCTATTTTAATTCTCTATTCTCCTTAAAAACACTCTCTGGCTCTGTTTTGAAAAAGAAATTGGACTGTGTAAAGAAAATTGAAAAATGTTTTATACAACAGTGCTTTTTTACTCATCAATTTCATAAAAAAATTTCCAAAACTTTGCATTCAAACTCACTATGTATACAAAAGAAAAACTTCAATTATCTCATCACAAATTCATGATAGATTCACTACTTATCTTCATCATTCCTCATACTCTGTCTTCTGTCATAAAAAACATGTCTAACTGTCTTCCATTTTCTTCTGTATAAATTTGAACTTAAATCTTAGATAATATTTGAGTGTATGAAAACAAAATATACTAAAATAAATTAGTTAATAATAACCTCACTTATGAAATTCGAATTGAAATTCCCAATCTCTGTTTTCCATTCAAAATGAAACATTGTATATGAGGGCGTGTCGAGCTTACCTCTCGTATGCAACAACTCTTGTTATTCTCTTTGATCTTCGTGGTCTTCTTTCAGTTGAACTAAAGTTTTAATCCACAACAAATTCATTAAAATATTCATTTTTGAAGTTATTCAATGAAATATTTCGTTGATTGACTGATGGTAGAGTGGTTTTTGAAAGGTGTCAACACGTTTTTGAATCGTGTTTAATACAAAACTCATCGCATGACAAAATTGCAATTCAAATGAAATCACTCCCTTTTATAACTCAGAGTTTTTTGACACAATCCCGATATATTTTAAACAACAAAATCTTCATTAATTTAATACCTTCACTTCCAGAGAGATCCACTTCTTGATGGCTCAGCTAAGCAATATATTTTCTGGATTTGTGGCCTTGAAAACTTCAGTTTGTTCTTTATCACTTCTTTTCTCCTTTTCACTATATTCTCCACCTCTTCTTATGCATTTTATCTCTTTTTCCTCTCGTTATTCTCATATTTTCTTCTCTGCATTTTTGTTTTCACAGGTTTTTGGATACGAGGATGTGCTTTGACTGCATATTCCATTCTCTTACTGAGCCTCTCTTATGGCAATGATGGTGAAAACACTTGGCAATGATCATTTATAAGTTTTGTTAATGGCTGAAATGGTCTTGATAGTGGCAAATATGGTTTCATTTGTTTTACACAGTGCTATGTAAACACATTTGAAAACATCTAACCATTCATCAACTCTTTTGATCAACCCATGCACGTATTTTCTTCTTTGATTGTCATGCTGGTGTACATTCGTCCTACTATGCAGCTTCTTCACGTTTTGTGTTAATGGCTATGTGCATTCCAATTATCTGCATTACCTCCATGCATCATCATGCTATCTTTCTCCATAACTCGCATTTTATCCATGCATCTATGTGCCATTATCATATGTTGTCTCTCCACTGCATGCATTCATTCTCATCATGAGTTACCATATTTCATCATAATCATGTACTTTGCATCATTCCTTAGGTTTTCATTCATTCATTTCTATTGCATTTTCTCCATTACCTTAGTTCATTTGTTCATATGATTGCGCTTGTTTTATTTTGATTTAAAATATTTTCACTATATCATATACCTTTGCTCAATACCATATATCTTTTGTAATTGTGCTCTATATATTTTGAACTTTGGTTTTTAGATTTTGATATTTAATTTTAAAAATTGACTAATGAAATAGTCAACTTTTTAAAGTTAAATGTTTATGATAATGATGCTAACCTTTGTTTATGTTTTTTCCTTCCAAGTGTCTTCCATATGTTAAATATTTGACCCTTTTTTCATTATTCTCTTTTTTAGGAAATACATGGGGTATGATATGAATAGTTATATGGAATGTTTTGAATAGTGGTATGGATATAGATGTGAATAGAATATGGTTAATTAGAATAGTGGTATGAAGAGGGTTATATATGATAGAGTATAGATGAAAGTGTAGGGAATGTAAATGAAATATAGGGAATTTTGGTGGTGTAAATTAAATGTGGGTAAAGATGCATAACTAGTATCAAATTAGTTTGTCCAATTCTAGAATATTTCAATAAAAATTTAAGAGTGAACTTTTTACTCACTATACAGATGTAATCCCTTTTTGACGTTTGATGATGATCGAAATTGTGTTTTTTTTTACGACGACTCTTGTAGACTTTGTAGAGTCTTTGTTTCTTCTTGCATCTGGTTTGATTTAGAATAATTATTGTTCAGGGCCCTTTTACAGGTTAAAATTTGACATTTTCATGTCCTATCTGCTATGATCTTCTCAGGTCCCCTCTGATATGTTAAATTTTCAGGTCCCTTCTGGCGTAGTTTCACAATGATGTTCCATATTTGAAAATTTCAACAATAATTCAAGTCCCTTCTATAAATCTCAAATGATATACCAGGACCCTTTATGACTGTAGCTCAAATTCTATCTTCAATTCAGCTGCTGAAAACTATTTTTCGTAGTTTTTTTTATTTCACACCTTCCCCCAAGCTGATGTTATGACTTTTCCTCAAGTTTGCAATGTCTTGGAGGGTATATCTACAAAAATATAGGACTTTGTTTGTTGATTCCACTTGTCCATTTTCTTGAGGATGATACGGAGTTAATTTTCTATGTTTGACCTTGAATCTCTCTGTAATATCACAAACATGTTTTGACATGAATTTTTCACCTTAGTCAGCTACTATATGTCTTAAAACTCCATATCTCACAAATATCTCTTGAAACAGAAAAAAACAACAGATCCTTCTGTTGCCCGTGCTACTGCCTTGGCCTCCACCTATTTAGTCACATAATATGTACATACAAGGATGTATTTCTTTCCATTGGATGGAGGGTTGATTGGTCCCATAAAATCTAAAGCCCACTATTCAAATGGTCCAATAAGTACTTGTGGCTTTAATGGAATTTCATCTGATGCCACTGGTCTACCAATTATTTGGCAATTGTCATATCTTTTGACATAATTTCTAGAGTCCTTGAAGATGGATGGCTAGTAGTAGCCATGCTTTAGCACTTTGTATGATGTCCTTTTAACTGCAAAATGACCACCACATGGTTCATCATGACAAGATTTCAAAATTTCAATTATTTCATCTTCTCTTACACATTTTCTAATCATTAAATTAGCACCGGTATAAAATAGATCTCCATTGACCCAGCTATACCTGGCACTTTCTCTAATTATTCTTCATTTCTGTTTGGTTGTGTAGTGAGATGGTAGGATATCAGATGATAAATAATTAGATATATCTGTAAACCAAGGAGTTTTGACATTATATCGAATAGATGTTCATCTGGGAAATTGTCTGATACTAGATTTGGATCACCGGCTGAATTTAATCTTGACAAAAAGTCAACAACTTGGTTATCTTTTACTGGTCAATCTTGTACAGTAATATTTAATTATTGCATTAATAATAGCCACCGAGTTATTCTTCCATTTGTAATTGATTTATTCATTAAATAATTTATAGAATAATGATCTATGTGAATGTAAACTTCATAACTTGTTATATAATGTCGAAATTTATTTACTATATGTACGACAGCTAACATTTCTTTTTCCATAATAGTTTAATTCAATTCTGCTCGTGTTAAGTTTTTACTGATGAAATATAGCACATAATTGAATTGATTCTCTTTTTGTCCAAGTGATGCTACAATAGTTGTATTAGATGCATCAGTTGAAATGTAAAATGGAAAATACCAATTAGGTCCTCGAAGAATGGGTGAAATTGACAATTTTTTATTTTATTTTTCAAATGCATGTTGACAGTTATTAGTCCATTGGAATTCTACATATTTCACAAGTAACTTGAATAATGGCAAAGCTATTTTACTAAAATTTTCAATAAATCTTCTATAGTAGCCTGCAAAATCCAAGAAACTTCAAACTTCTTTTTGTGTTGTAGGCAGTGTTAAACTCATAATGACTTGAATTTTTGTTGGATCCACTTTAATCCCTGAAGAGGAGATATGGTGTCCCAATACTATCCCCTCAATTAACATCATAAAAAAAAATTCATTACTAAGTGATAGGTTTGTCTCAATCCATATTTTTAACAATTTTTCAAGATTCTGTAAATAATCATCATATGTTGTACCATACACAATGAAATCATCCTTGTAAACTTCCACACACTCGTGAATCAAATTAGAAAAAATAGCAAGAACTTCTCTTTGAAAAGTAGCAAGTGCATTACACAAACCGAAGGGTAATACATTGTATGCATATGTTCCCCAAGGGCATGTTAATGTTTTCTTATCTTGATCTTCTAATGCTATTTTTATCTGATTATATCCGCTAAATCCATCCAGAAGTGAGAAAAATTTCTTTCCAGCTAATGAATCTAACACTTGATCGATAAATGGTAAAGGAAAATTGTCTTTTAATGTAAGTTTTTTGAGTTCTCTATAATCCACACGAATTCTCCATTTCCAATTTTTCTTAGGTACCACAACTAAGGGTGAAACCCATTTACTATCAGAAATAGGATAGATAAATCTAAATTGTAACAATTTCTCTAATTATTCTTTCACTATTTCTTTCAACATGGAGTTCACCCGTCTTTGTGGTTGCCTTTAAGGTTTTATTTCATTATCAGTGTAAATGTAATGGATGCATGTTTTTGGATGAATTCCTAGCATGTCTTTATAATCCCGGGAAAAAGATTTTGAATAATTTTTCAATAATTTTATTAGCTTTTCCTCTTGTGATGATTGTGAGTTGTTACCAATATTCAAATGTCTTTCCAGACTGATTTCAATGATCTTTATATTTGAATTGGTAATTTAATTTACAGGAAAAATGCTTTTAAATTTATTTTTCAATGATTTTATTGGCAATTTTCCCAAAAAAAATCATTTAAAAGATAACTAGAAGCTTCATATTGAGTTATCCTAAGCTTCTCTGAAATATTTGGTTCTAAGATGGATAGATCTAATAAGTCCTCATTTTCTTCCTCCTCTCTAAAATTGTAAACTTGATTAAGGCTAAGAACAGGTTGAAGTTTTTGTTGTTATTCTTCATCAAGTAATTATAATATAGAAGGATATTGAGCAGGAGGATATAATGTAATATTCTTTCTTTCATCTCCATGTGCAATAATCATACTTCTTGACCTGCATCCAATGTAAGAATCCGTAGTGGCTAACCTGGTCAGCCTAAAATTAATGGATGCCCTCCCAAGTTTGTTTTTGGCTGCAAAATCAAGAATTCTACAAGATACTCCCATGGATCTAGTGAGACAATGATATCTTCTAGTATACCTTCTAGAACAACTTTAGATCTGTCTGCAAGTCCTAAAATGGTAGCAGTAGATCTAATATTGTTCAAGTTCAAATGTTTCATAGTCTCTGTTGTCATAATAGTCATAGTTGCTCCCAAGTCTATTAAAGTGTTTGGCACTGAAAAATTGTTAATCGAAATAGTAACCATAGGAATTCCTAGATCAACATATTCTTCAATGGCTATGTTTGTAGACATGATATTTGAAAGGCCTCCAATTACCTGGATTGTTGGTGGATCCTTCCTTCTTTGGCCAGATTTCTTAATGCATAACTTCTTTATTTTTTTGCATATATCGGAATGTCTTTAATTTCCTGCAATAAAGGAATTTTAACATATGTGTTTTTCAATTCATCTAGAATACTAAATTCAGAGAGAGATGTTGGAATGTTCTGTTTTATTAATCTCTCTGGATATGGTGGATTCTATGTCATGATGGTTTTAACCTTCTCAATTTGTTTTTCTAGTTGAGATTGTTCACTTTGATCTCCTTTTTCTATTTTTTCTTCAATTATTGGAGGATAGTCATTTCATAACACCTTCCCAGACCTTAGGTGAATATCTTGTACTAGAAGAATTGAATAAGTAGGATATTATGTTGCCTCTTCCAAATGATATGATGGTCTATCCACCTTGTTTCTTGGATTAGTTACTGGTTGAGCTGGTAATTGTGTTGGTCTAGGAGGTGGCAGGTGAAGTTCCTGCAGTTGAGTTAGCGTTGGTGGGTTTTGAGTTGGATATGGCATGGGTTGTTATTTTTGGAATTGTTGATATTGAGGAAATGATTGCAGAGAGTATGGTTGTTGATATTGATACTACTGGGTATACATTTGCTGTGGTGGTTGGTTTCCATAACCATATCCCCTCCAACCTTGTGAAGGTTGGTTTTGATATTGTTGTGGTGGAAAAGCCTACCATGGCATTGGTGTATTCCATGTGTTTTGAAGATATTGAAAACTTTGGGGATTTTTTTGAGGGAACTATTGAGGCATTCTTGTCTGCCAAGGTCTCCTTGGTGCCATATAATAGAAAAAATATACTCTTTGTACTTATTCTCCTTGAAATTATTTTATCTTTGGACATTTTTATGTTGCATGATTTTCTGTGCATAGTCCACATACTTGTATATCTTGCAAAGGACATTCCCTGAGTGGATGTTTTTTTCTACACTTTGGACAGAAAATTTCTAAGATTTCAATTTTCTCTTATTTCTTTTTCTTAGCTTTCAAAACATCTACTTGTGTACCTAGAGTTCTCAAGAGATCTGTCTTAAAGTTTTCTAGCAGGCTTCCTATCTCTGCTCTTGTTACTACACTTGCTGCAGATTTGGAAGCTTTTGATGAGATATCTCTTTTCCCACTCTTAGCTCTTCCCCTAGAGTATTTTTGACATAATTCAGAAATTTCTTGAAATGGTAAATTAGAAATATCTCCTTTTCTCATTACATTAAGAATGTCTAAATACTGATCTCTAGTACCCTTTAGAAAAATAGTGTGGATGGTATCAGAACTAAGAGAATGATGTTTGGATTTTTGTAAATTGTAAAGGAATCTTTCCAAATATTCCTCCAAAATTTTATCTTCTTGTTGGGACATTCTGAAAATCTCTTCTTTCAAGTCTATAGCCCTGCAGTAAGCTTGATACTTTTTAAGAAATATTTTCTTCATATATTCCCAAGAAGCTATCGTGTGTTCTCCTAATCCCATGAACCATTTCAAAGCTGCAGCTTTTAAAGTAGCAAGAAAAATAAAAAATTTATGTGTATCATCAGTATATCTGTATGTTCTACACAAGATGTCAAACTGAAACATGAATTCATTAGGATCTTCTGTTGACATTCCATACAAATTAGGCAATACATAAGGTGGAATATTTTTCATTTTTATTTCTCCTCCTAGTATTTCTCTTGCATCTAAAATCGGAAAGCCAAAAGTAGTCTCTTGGTCATTATTAACTTATTTCTCATTTTCTTGTGTTCTTCGATTTTGGTTCTCTTATTTCTTCTTCCCCTATTCTTCGAAGTTATTCTGCTCTTCTATCTTCTTCTGCATTTCTTTCCTCTTCAATTCTTCTTTCTTCTTCTCTTTGTCTTTGCCATTCCCTTTACTTTCTTTCATATTCTATTCTTTGTTTAGGATTCATATTTAATCTGGTTGATCCTTCTCCTTCTTCAACCATTTCGTGTTCAAAGACTTGTAGTTTTTCAATAGGTTGACTTTGTATTTCTTCCACTACTTTGATTTCCTCAAGGACATGTTGCTCTAGTTGTTCAATAGTTTGTTTTCTTGTGTCCTTTTGTTTCCAAACAGAAGGAGTTTCTTTAGGTGATTTATTTTTCTTTACCTCCAAGGCCAACAAGATTTGTCTTTCAACTAAAGTTAATCTCTATCCTGATCTCTATTTTTCCTTTAACTCTTCTATAGTAGGTTTTCCAGCAACTGGTGTTGTTAATCCTATCGATGAATGAACTGTTGGGGAGTTTTGTTTCAGAAATCTACCTTTTTCATCTCTATCTCTAGGCATAAGAAAACATTTCTTGAAACAAAAACTATTTTTTTTGTTTTTTTTGGTGATTTTATATTGTTTTTATCTTTTAATTTTTTTTTCTTCCTATTTTGATTGTTTTTGAAATATGCTTCCCCGGCAATGACGCCAAAATGTTGGGTCAATTTACTATTGTAAACTAACACAAGTATTTATTATCAATCCAAGTTAGTGGAACTTAGAAGCATCCCCAAAGTATATGGGTTTCAATTGTGATCAATTCAGAAGATGGATTATTGATGATTAGGGAAATGCATATTACAAATATAAATCTAACTTGATTAATTTCTAAATTCTAAACAATAGATCAAGATACATTAAGTAATAATTGAAGAGGCTCTTCACTAAAAAAGGTCTTGGTTTCCCTTCATCATTGATTTCATTTATCATCAATACTATAGTGAAAAAAGGAATTTAACTAAATAATAGATTAAGATGCATGAAGTAACAATTGAAGAGGCTCTTCACTAAAAGAGGTCCTGGTTGTCCTTCATCATTGATTTCATTTATCATCAATAATATTGTGAAAACAATAATTTAACTAAACAATAGATTAATATGCATGAAGTAATAATTGAAGAGGCTCTTCACTAAAAGAGGTCATGGCTTTCGTTCATCATTGATTTCATTTATCATTAATGTTATTTTGAAAACATGAATTCAGAAAAGCAGGAAAAGATGAATCTTAGTTTTGAACTCATAATCAGATAGAAGAAGTATTTAACTTAAATATTGGTTTGTCTATTCGTATGAAAAATAGAAACAAGATTAAGTTCCATCATCAATCAAAAAGTGTAAAGGCATTTAAAGATGAATTCTAACTAAATATCTTAATTCGGTAGAAAGAGTGCTTAACTTAAACACTTGTTTGTCCTTTCATATGATTTTTAAGAATTATCATTAGATTCATGAATACTTAAAAATAAACAAATCAAACATAAGAAAACTAATTCATAAATTACAGCTACGAAATAAACTAAGAAGTGCACTCAGCTCGGTGTGGGGGCCCTCCACCCTTGCCTTGCACACACAAGGTAAAATCAGCTACTTAAGACTTCAAGAAATCAACCATCATGTAACAACATCAAAATATGATAAAACGTACCTTCAATTATGTCTCCAAGTCTCATTAATCATAATAATAAGTCATACAAGTTCCATTGTCAAAGCCTTCAAAATTTGAGGCTTAAATAGATAAAATATCTAACAAACTCATCTAAAATAACTCAAGTAGTCATAACTATCCTTATCCTATCATATCAAGTCAAATTCATCTATTCAAATCCATCATAATCTAGAAAATCCCACAAAATAAGAGTTTTGACTTAGTTTCTAGGGAAACTCCATAAATACTGGTCTTGTTTAACCACCTTTGACTAGGCCAATTAAAGCTTAATCTAACTATTCCAACATGTGTACTCTTATTATTTGTTCTCAATATTTCTAGAAACATATCCAGCTTGAGCCCAAGTGTTCTACACATATGCAAACCATAATTCTATTACGTGAATTTCTGATGCTGTCCAAAAATGCACTTAAATTCCAATTTTTACAAAAACATCTAATAACTGAAAAACATAAATTAAGTACCTGTATATGCATATTTGGGTAAATATAAGGTGGATATGATGGTGAATATATGGATAATATGGAAAAATAAGGTGTATTTCCTACACAAAAAGAGATAAAAATTGAGGGCCAACAGTGACCCCTGATACTATTATTGTACGTAGAGGATTTGTTTGTATCAGATTCCCATGTATTGATTTTTTAGTGCAAGATAGAGATGGTTTCTAAATTTGAAATGAAAAAATTTGGCCTCATGCATTACTTTTTGGTATTGCAAATTTGGAAAAATCCTAAGGGAATCTTTATGGGCCAAGGCAAGCAGATTGTCTCAATCCTTTAGAAATTTTTCACGATGGACTATAAGTCGATTTATACTCCCATGGTGATAAAATTAAATAATGTCTGGGACAATGACTCAAAGTTATTTTATCCTAGTATGTATTGCACACTGATTGGTTCGTTAAACTCTCTTGTGAACATGAGGTCAAATATTTGTTATGCAATTAATAAATTGAGTCAATTTCTAGTGGAGCCTCATCGTGTACACTAGGTTGTAGAAAAAAACATATTGAGGTATTTCGAGGTACCATTGAGGATGCTATAATGTATGCTTCTAATTGTGAATGGAAACTATATGGATTCACTAGTGAATATTAGGATGGTTTCTCTAATGATAGAAAGAGCACCTCTAGTTATTGTTTTAGCCTAGGATCAACCATGATTTCATGGTCTAGTAGGAAACAAACCTCTATTGCATTGAGTATATTCAAATTTGAATACATTGCTACCAATCTTTCCTACTGTGAGGCTATATGGTTTGAAAAATTGTTCTCTTAATTGTTTGATCAAATTTTAGAGTCAATTATTATTTGTTGTGATAATTAAATTTTGTGAGGCTATCTCAAAACTTGGTGTTCCATGAAAAATCAAACCACATTGAAATAAATAATCATTTCATCTAGAATATTATTCAAATATGAGATGTGAAACTTGAATATGATCCTACTAATGAGGAGGGTGTTCATGTATTGAAAAAGGCATTTTCCTGGATGAAATTTGGAGTTGTTAAGAACCCCTCTCTAAGTGACATGGAGAACCAATTACACAACATCATGGATATACTATCTCCTATAGAGTTTTCAACGAGAGAAATTATTTTCTGGGAGATGTATTAATTATTAATCTTATACGTTGTGTGTGGGGAGACATTGTTTTCTTGGAGATGCATTGATAAGTCATCATATATGCTCTGTGTTGAGAGAAATTGTTTCCAAAGAGATGTATTGATGATTCCTTTTGGAGGATATTTGTTGACAGACATTGTTGTTCAGGATATGTATTAATGACTACTCTTGTAGGTTGTGTTTTGATAGGCATTCATGTCTGATATATTTATTAATGATTCCTCTTGTAGTTCGTGTACCAAGAGACTTTTTTTTCCAAGATATGTATTAATGGTTCCTCTTGTAGGATATGTGCCTAGATAAATTGTTGTCTTGGAGATTCTTTGAGATGGATGCTATGTTTATTTCGTTGTGTTGAGATTGAAAGAGAGAGGAACTTGGTTATGTTATTTTTCTTTAGTTCTGGGTCATGAAACCTATGGATTGGTCAGGAAGATGAATCTTGTGATAGAATGAAAAAATTATCTCCCTAGCTAAGAGGGATTGTTGAAATATAAGGTATACATGGTATGGATTTTCCATAAAAAACATGGATAAGAAATAATTTTTTTATCCCATCCTAACTTTACCAATGAACTCAATAAACCCCACAAGTGAGCTTCTAGAAGCCCTATTATGACACCTATTAAGAATTGGTGAATTGAATTCAGTTTACCCATCAGAACATGAAGAAATTTGGTTTGAAATATAAAGCTAATTTTGACTTCCATTTTATATCATATCCACATGTGTGAGGAAGTCTACAAGAATTATTTTGAATATTGTTTGGATCATCATCAAGCGCTCTTTTCTACAGTGACTACGAATCATTTCTACCTATTTTTTCTTACCCTTTTTATGGTTGAGAATCATATAGAATTTTTCTCCCCTTTTATGGCACAATTCTGAAGTTGACTAAGGCTTCTTTGGTTGTATCTCCTCCATATTTTTTGAAAATAATAATGGGAAATTTGGCCTCATTATACGATCAAAGGCCTATAGAATCTCTCTCTTATAAGGAAATGTTTTTTTGGGTTTTCCCCCTAGTTGGTTTTTCCATGGTTATGAACCTAATCTTGATGTCTCTTGTCTCTTGATTATTATATATTATTCATTTTCTATTGTGAACTCTATTTAGTTCCCTTGTAAAATAATATTTTGTTGTATTTTTTAATGTATAACTACTTATTGACTAAAGTAAATAAGGATAAATTTACGTCAATAAAAGTAGTTATCATTTATGAAAAACCATTCTAGACATTGCATCATTAGAATTTCAATAAAAAGAAAATAAAATATTGAAGCCCCACAATGTAATTGGATGAGAATTATTGATATAGTAAAAAAAATTGGGTTATTAAGACAATAAAAAATATTTCCACAGCTAAACACCATGGATATATACATATGGTAATTGAAGGGACAAAAATATAAAATATGGATAGAACAATGTAACAAGGTTAGTTGTCTTGGGAATAAATTGAGGTTGAGAAAGAAAGAGTATTGCCATTGTAAAATGTGGTCTGTGAAGAGGAAAAATAGAAAATTAAAAGTCGTTGTGTGATATTTTATGTGAGTTTTGTCAGTGCAATAAAGTGTGAATATATGAAATAATTGCAAAGAAGAACGAACAATTGAAATGTTGATCGTGTTGAGAAATCTAGTGGGAACAACATTGGCTAATTTCTCTTATACTGATAATTATTTGTGGTTTATTTTTACTTCATTACAATAGATTCTTATTTGTCTTGTTTAATATTAGTGTTTTATTCATCAAACAAATACCAAACCATATCAAAATAGTAATCTAAAACATGATCACAATGGTTGAAATACTCTTCCTTATATTGTTGGTGAGATTCCTCACCCTTGGCCCGACTCATTGAAGTCATTACTTCCATGAAAAGGATCTCCCTCCAAAATTGCATTGTACCCCATTGAATGTCCACTACTTCCATACCATCGTTGTTGATTTGGTCAAAGTTGACCCAGTCCACATGCTTCTTCCCTTGTTCAAACATAGGGAGCTTTATCCAGCTCTTTTGATGCTCTCCATTCACATTTGGATTGGTTTTATTCTTACTAAGGAGATTTATGGGTCTCCCTTCCCTCTATATTCTTCTAACTAAGAAGAAAAAATAGATTTTAATATTCCAATTAGATGCATGCTAATTTAGGAATATTAAAATCCTC
The DNA here is from genome assembly GCA_034641835.2 of Pinus albicaulis. Taxonomy (NCBI): domain Eukaryota; kingdom Viridiplantae; phylum Streptophyta; class Pinopsida; order Pinales; family Pinaceae; genus Pinus; species Pinus albicaulis. The sequence goes on from CM076573.1 coordinate 123,565,663, forward strand.
CCCTCCCAAAAGTTGCTTGTCCTCAAACAACTGAAAGGATAGATCTAAAAAATGTAGGGAAATTCATTCGCATGTGGAGCTCCATCCTCCAAGCTATCATCCATATAAAATGAATCACCTTCGAGAATGGTAATTCATAGAAAAACTCTTCGAGCTTTCTCATGAGAGGTTTCTCCCAAAGACTCAAGTCAATAATTGTAGCAGCCATATAATGTCCCATGCTCCTCCTGAAGCATGAAGAAGTGTGGGAAATTTCATCCCCAATGGACACATACAACCAATGTGTCATCCCTCCAATCATGTTAGCAACAATAATAAGAACATCATCAACATATGGGATCATAATCAAAGTCGTGCTAGCTTCCATGTGTAGTAATGTAGAAGGACAATGGTCCCTCATGTGCAACCAACACAATTTTTCTCCTAACTGCTACAGAATATGGCATGATGAGTGGTTTCTCAACCACTTTTTATGTACCCCAATCTTCTCACATGCTTGGAGAAGGTGTATGGTGTATGATGCAAATTGAGCACACCTTGAATAAGATATGATCTCCCCAAGATATCATAGCGAGTGGCCATCACCAATACTGCTTATGGCCTTAAGTAGACCATGAAGTCAATAAGAAACAGTGCCACCTCTTGGAGAAATTCCCTGCACATGGATGGTAAGGAAATATAAATACACAGTAAGTGAATCATGATGTACAGAAATACAAGCTTTACCATGTACTTTGTTCAAGCTAGTAAGGTGGGTCATAGATGGGCCTCCTCTCACTCCCAATGAGAAAGGAAGTGGTTGTGATAATTCTGCCAAAGAGTTATGTCTCTCCTCATCCTCCAAATAATCCATGCATATCTTCATATGCTGGTGCATCTCCTTTTTGAAGCCTTACCAAATGAATCCCTCCAGGATAGTACGATATGCTCTTATAAAACCAGTGGATTTGGAGAGAAAACCCTCATATGCTACACCTAGTAGTTTCTCCTTGAGCTTAGAATCTCTAGTCAAGAAGATCATACTATGAAAATAGATGACCCCATCTCCCACTGCATATCTCCCATTAGATAACTAGCCATAAAGCACTTTGTGTGAAAAAATATCCTTGGAGTATTCTACTAACAATTGGGATCTCCAATAAGGGTCAATACTCAATAATTATAGCACTGCTGATCTATCATGTAAAGCATTTGTCATGTTTCTACTCTCTTTTTGGACATCTCCCATGCCAAAGTCATAAACACCTGGATGTTGCAATCTTGCCTTTACTGCTCCTCTTGCAACTGCTCATGCTCTAGTGAAGGTGGAATTTTTTTGAGGCTAGCCTTCCCTGAAAGTCTATCACCCATAAAAAACTTTATGAGTGTGGCCAATGTAAGCATGAGTGGCCACCAACCTTTATCAAATATGGAAGATCCCTCCCAATGTAGAATTATCTTATGATTCTCCAAAGCCATGGATTGGTCTCCTTGCACCCTGATGGTGCCATCCATCCCCAAAACATCTTCTCTCAATGCAAGATGTTTGGTGAGAGTGGGTAATAATAAAATTAGGAGAATGTCTCCCTCCTCTTTGAGCCTAGCTCGGTGTCTCTCCAAAATCTATGAGTGGTGCAACTATATGTGATGCATCTCTCATCATCTCCCAATCTGGTGGTCTCCCAGGTGGAATGCCTCCATGTAATAAGACATCAATGTCAACAGTATACTTCATATATGAGTGGACTGCTTGGTCCTTACTTTCACTATGCAAATCATTCTGCCTCTTTTGTGCATCAATATTTTGAAATAGATATGGGTGTGTGCTCTTAATCATATGATGATGGCCATCCTCCCTATCTTCTCCTTTCATCTGCAAGGTCTCACAATCTATCAATGTTGGAAATTCTTGTAACGGTACAATAATTCCTCTTATTGGAGAAATTGCTCCATCTCCCTCTTCATGAGGTGCTAGATCTTCTCATAATGTGACAACATTTTTACCTCTTTCCTTCTCTTCCACTTCATCATGAGTTAATTTTACCTCATCATCATTAAGAGGCCCTTTGTTTTGATCCTCTTTTGAAAAAGAGATCTCCATGCCTTTATTTTGAGAAGAGAGCTCTTCCAGAAGTGGGGATCTTGCCTCTAGCAAGGTATTCTGCAAGTTTCTCACCCCCTTAGTAGCATTATGGAATGGAGTTAGGTATATGGATCCTTCCAAATCATGCAAAGGTTTTGTCTTTTAGGCTTGGCTAGCTCAACCAAGGATGTTTGAGAATGTTTCTCATAAAATATTTTCACTAACCTCCTTGTGAACTTTGCATAAGTAGACACATTTACATGATTCAAGGAAGAATTTTCATAAAACCACCAGGCATAAGACTTGCCTTCAAGATGCAGCACTACTACTCTAATGGATTCTTCTTCTGAAACTTGTTGTTGCTCCAAATAGGTGTCTAGCTCCTTCACCCAAGCCCTAGCTGTGCATTTAGGTGACCCATCAAAAGTAGATAGGAAGAATCTACCCAAATCATGTTGCTTGCACCTCTTTCTTTTATTGTGATTGCTAGGTATTCTACCCTCCTTGATCTTACAAAATCCTTGAAATTTAGATGATTTTTGAACCTCTGAGATTGAGATTCATACTCTTGAAGATAGTCACCAAGAGTCTCCCCCTTTGGTACATCTGCTTCCTCCATCTCTCTTTTTATGAATATAGGCATGGTAGAGCATTGTATATATGATTGTGTGGCTAAATTCTCACACCCATAATATGAAGAACTGGATATTTATTCATGTGAAAATATTTTTGAGGGATCTTCATGTCTTTCCATCCTGATTCCCTTGATTTCTTTGTTAGTCTAATGCATAGTTCAAAGAAGAAGTTTTGAAAACTTCTTTCCCTCCATTTCTCCAAATAATGGAGACTTTCATTTGTCTCTTCTGTGAGTCTTCTCCTTTATGTGAGAAGTTTATTCTTCTTCTGATAACATAGATGCAATGTATTCATAGGGTGAGCCAAGATTATTCTCTGATACCACTATAATATTCCCAAATGGAAAAAGCAGGAATATAGTGCATAAACATGGAAATAGTAGTGTAAATATCACATCAAGACATGATACGAATATGGAGACACTAATAGCATAAAAATGATACAATACAATGAGGCACAAATAATACAACAGAAGCCCATAAGCCTCCAATAGATAAAACCCCTAAAAAATTAGGCACTGCTACTATACCAAAATGTTGGAAGAATGCTACAACATAGTCATAATAGCACTGCTAAAGCAAATGAATATAAAAAAATATGTAATGGCTGATATATGCCTCAAGAGATACAAAAAATAAAGATCTAGGATATATAGCAACCTACAACAAGAACCCAAGAGGGTTTCTGGAAATACACCCAAAAATAAAAATGGTGAACCCAAGCCCTAGGGCTGAATATTCACTACAGAAAAATAGATGGGAGATATGGTTGCAGCTGATATATATATGGCCCTCCTATAATAGACTCTCTAGGTGAAAGGCTGATCCCTCCACTGAAGAACCAACTCCCCAAATCATGCACATAGATCACCCCTAAAACAGATCTCCAAAATAACATAGTTGTGGAATTAAAATGTGTTGTAGGTGGTGGTGGTAGCTTGGCCTGGTGCCAAATAATGAAATAATTCCCATGAATCCTCCTTGCTGATATCCCAATGGAAAGGCTACCTCTCCACTCAAACACAAGCTCAGAAAATGGCTCTATAATCCCTCCACAACTTTTTCTCTGAAACACAACACAACCTCAATAGGAACTGTGTTGTATAATAATATTGATGCTTTGGCTTGATGCCAAAATGAGGAAATGAAACTCAATCACTTCTATTGACTAGGCACTCGAATTCCCCCGAGGATGAAGGTGGGATTCTTGCTCGGGAACACCCTGTGCTAAACATCATTGCAATATTAACTAAACAGTTGAAGAGAGCAAACAAGTCTTAACAGACCACATTAAAATAATAATATAAAACATGATCACAATGGCTACCATCCTATTCCTTATATTCTTGGTGAGCTTTCTCACCCTTGGTCCCACTCATTAAAGGCACTACTTCCGTGCAAAGGATCTCCCTCCAAAACTGCACTTTCCCTCATTGAATGTCCACTACTTCCATACTAGTGTTATTGATTTGGTGAAAGTTTACCCAGTCCACATGCGTCTTCCCTTGTTCACACATAGGGGAGCTTTATGGGTCTCCATACCATCTTTATTATTCTAACTAAGAAATAAAAATTAGATTTTTAATATTCCAATTAGCTGCATGCTAATTTAGGAATATTACATCATGCTCTATTTTATAATATTTTCATAAATGTGTTTCTATTGTTCTAATGAATGAATTCATTTAACATGCTCATTCTGACTCTCTCTCTCTCTCTTTTCAAACCCTATACACTATGAAAATTAAAGTATGTTATTCAGTTGACTAACCTAGCCTCATCCTTGTCTTTGCAACTGAACCTTTGAAATCATACCTAGAACCTAGACCTAGTTGCTTGACTAACATTCCTATCCAACAAAAAACTCAAAATAAACAAAACCCTAATTTACTATGCTTTATAACTAGCATAATATATTTACATATCCAGTCATATCATTGGTTGTAAAAGTGAAATTGAGAGAGCCCTCTCTAGTTTTGTTAGGGCTAGCTACCTGACCTAAATATTGGTTTGAGGTTACCCCCTCTAGTTCCATTCTCAGCCTTAGGAAACAGAGGGGAGTGATAACAGGTTGCTAGATGAAATTCAATGACTTTGTGGATGATGGATCATGATGACGTATATAACATGACATATATCACATGAATTTGTAGATTGGTCCATCAGTTCAATCATTTTTAACACAATATTTTACTAGTTTAAATATAATTTCTTTTATAAAAATAAATATATAATATAATTTTTATAAATTCATTATATTTAAAATATAAAATTATTATTAAAATTAATAATAATCACTTTTACACTAAGGTTTTCATACGTCCATAGCTATAAAAATTAGCCAATTTCCAAAAAATTGTATCCTTTTTCACTAGATCTCCATGGTTAAGAAAAAGTTACAACATGTCCTATGATCACATGCCCTCCCTTGGTTGATGAAGAAAATTTCCTTCATTCATCATTATGCTCCTTGATACACTACTTTCAGCAATGGAAGAGATGGACACTTGTGAACCAAATGGTTTTCCTCACACACAAAGCACATTTCCATAACATTTATTTGGCACTCATTTCTAGGGTGCCTCTTGGTGCATCTAGGGCCAAATATGTCCATTTGCAAAAAAAAAGTATGTAAATTTTAACTTTTACAATCCTCCAACATACCTCCTATTTCATTCTTAATGGATGAAGTAGAACGTGAAGGAGTTACCAAAACCTAGCTAGATCTACCTCTTTTTCTTGTAGCTCTAGAGTGATTTTTTGATTTTTGTTTTAACGTACTCATAATAGATTTGGTAAATATCTCCATTACACAACATTTTAAAGGTATCCGTCAACTCATATCTAAGCCCACATAGTAAAAATAGATTCATTGATTCTAGATCAATGGTGGAGTTAGCTCTAATATAGCTCAACCGAAATATTTCTTCAAATCCATGCAATATTCCTTGTAATTTGTGTTGAATGCTTAATTCATTTGAGCCCATGTAGTAATTACATCTCCCTTTAAACTCATGAACCAGTGCAAGGTTGCATCCTTAAGGGTAGAAGGAAACAATTTCAGATTATGCTCATAAGATCTATAATCATATGTCCTACAAACTACAAAAAAATCAAATATTGAGGTGTTAGGGTCCTTGAAATACATTTCATGGAAGTGTGGAAGAGCATTGGGGTTGAAATTATTTATTTTAGTTATTCCATTTGTCTCTTTAATAATAAATAATTTAGGCTGCTTATTAACATCCAAACTGTTTGTGGGTGATGGAGGTTTTACTCATCATATAGGCTCCTCATAAATATATGGTTTCTCACATAAAAATGCCTCTAAATCCTCTGTAGATAGAGTAAGAGTCCCATGGTCACCAAAATGTGAAGGTTGACAGGTTTTAGGAAGAAAAAAAACTTGAGTTATCCCTAGATCTACAAGGCATGAAATAAATTACCTTCATTTTGTCTTTCTATGTCTTTTATAAACATAAATACCGATGAAAAAACAAATATGCTTTTTTGCTGGAAATAAAATTTGAAAGAACCAACTTAAAGCAAAAAATAAATACCTACTTTGACACCTCCCCAACAACTGCATAAAAAGTGATGATCCTCAATATTACAACAAGAATGTTGAAACTCCTAATGTGATCAAATTTAATAATCAATTTGGATTTTGCAAAAACTTAAGAGGCATAAATACTATATGAAAAACATGCAATGTTCTATTTAGGTCGATTTGATGTTGTAATATTCCTATTTTAATAGGAATATTCAATTTCGTTTTATTTTCTTTGTTCAAAGAATAATTATGTAAAGGAGGGTCAAAAACTCCTAATAGAAGAATAGATCCATGCCCAATGTGAAAAAGAGTAAATCTGGGCTACTTTAATAAACACACTTGAGTGTGAAAAGAAAAAATCCACTTGACTGGGTCAACCTCAACCAAATCTACAGCGCTGTCCAAATGCAATGTACCAAGATAAACATTGCAGATCTAGTTGGAGGTTCCAAATGTGAAAGGAGATAAACCTTTGAGATGGTTTAGGGTTTTGGAAAGCTCTCATCTTATAAAAGGAAAGGGAAGGCAATGTTAGGATATTCCAAAAAATAGGAAATATTTAAGAATAACTGAGTCTAGGGTAGAATTAGGTAAAGTGTGTTCCTTTACCATGTACATTTGTAACTTATAATCTGACGGTCATGATTTGTAGTGATCCGACGGTTATCTCTCACCTCGATATTAAAGGCACTTGATCCATGGCTTAGCACCTGATTGGTACATGATCTCTATTTAAAGAGCATGGAGGGTCATTTTTCTGGTAACCGTTTATGAGAGAAACATATGTAACTTCTCTTTTATATTAATATATTCCCTGAAGTGCTGCGTTGGCTCAGGGCGTGGATTGCTTCCCTCTTTGAGGGTTTTAACCACGTGATTATACTGGTGTATTGATTTGTGATCTATTTGTGAGCAATGATATTTGGTTCTTGATCTACAGAACTTACCTTGTAAATTCCTACATTGTATTAGAGCTATTTTGAGGGTTGCATTCGTCGTTGATCAAAATCTAAAGCTGGTTTGACTGCATGAAAATTTCATTTTGTAGATCTACTATTTATGGACATTTTTGGGCTTAGAGAACTGCTCGGTTGTGTCTGAAGCGTCTATTATAGTGAGGAACGCCTTTCATTTCATGCAAAAAGGTTTTCAGCTGCCCAAGTTATGTCAGTTTAGATCTGGAGGTATAAAGCATCTATTTTGCAGTTATATTTGTTAACAGTTCTGCTTATTTCCATTTTTTTTCTGTTTGTTTTTGGTATTAAGGCTTTATTTATTTGTTGGATCTATACGTCTTCTCTGTGTATGCTTTTTTTTGTGCGCTTCGTGCGATCTCGACAAATTAGAAATATAAAAAAAGGGATTTTTTTTGCTACGTATGCTCTTTCCCCCCTGCGTCTTTTCCAGTAAGGCTAATTGAGAAACTAACATTCTTTCATAAGGCTTTCCATTTCATTTTTTTTCTCGTTTTTTGTGTTTTTTTGTGCATGAAAAGGCACACACACACCGAAGAAGAAGAAGAAGAAGAAGAAGAAGAAGAAGAAGAAGAAGAAGAAGAAGAAGAAGAAGAATAATAATAATAATAATAATAATAATAATAATAATAATAATAATAATAATAATAATAATAATAATAATAATAATAATAATAATAATAATAATAATAATAATAATAATAATAATAATAATAATAATAATAATAATAATAATAATAATAATAATAATAATAATAATAATAATAATAATCCCACCTTCCTCCTTTCTAAAATAACATAATCCTTTTACTATCTCACTTGGTGAGGGGTTAGTTTATGAGAATGGATGTCTTGGGTTCAAGTCCCCTTCTCGAGCTTCTTTTGTAAAAATCTTTTTGTTCAAAGGGGCGTTTTTTTTTTTTTAAAGTCGCACTTCATCCCGTTCTCGTAACTATTCGGCATCTACAACTCAGTTTTTTCAAAAGGCATAACTTCTTCATCCGGAAGCCATTTTTTGAGTTGTTTTTTTAAGCGCCCTAACTTTTTGAGATCTTTCCATTGGAGCAGTTAGTTTTAACTTTTCGTAGCTTCAGTTTTTTTTTTAAATGGAAAGTGCATGCCCAGTTATTCCTAAATGCACCAATTATTTCCAATGGCTACCTCACATGGTAGATATAATTAGAAGTAAAGGGATTTATAGAATAGCCACAGGACAAGAAACTTAACCTTCCAATGATGATAGAGCTCCCAAATGAGAAAATAAACAAGATCAAGCACAAGGGTTGATAGGAATTTCCATTTCTCAAGATCTTCGATTTCATATCCTTGACATTAACACCCCTGATGAGGCCCTAGAAAAGCTAAAAATTGTTTTTGGTGTTCAAAATCAAATCTAGGCCCAATAGCTTGAAAATAAGTTGCTTACTTTGGACCCCAATAATTTCTCCTCCATTGAAGATTTTTTGTCCAAATTTAAGATCCTCGGAATTCTTTTAGAAGGTTGTAAGATCAAAAAGGAAGATGGTAGCCTCATATATTGCATTCTTGCTAAGCTTGGTCCTGCATACACTGTATTTGTTTCAGCCTTCCATTCCACCTGAGAAGCCATCATTTCTTCAGAAACCACCTACAAGAATCCCTCTTTTGATGCCTTTTGTGATTCTCTAATAAGAGAACAAGAAAAACTTTTACACCTTGGTCTTATCACTACTGGAAACGCTTCTAAGAAAGCCTTAGCAGTCCAACAACAACCATATCAAAAGAATCCCAAGAAGTAGTATCCTAAAAAATATGGTCCTAAACCAAACAAGCGCCATAAGAAATTTCAGCCGCAAACTAAAAAATCAAATCACCAAAATAATAAGGCGAATCAAAACAAATGGAAGAAGACAGATAGACATTGAAAATTTTGCAATCAAGATGGCCATATAGAGTCCACATGTTTTAAGAAGATGGAAGCCTTAGAAGCAACAATGAAGAAGCACAACATCAATTTGGAGCACTCTTGACCTTCATCTTCAGGGATGGCACTTTCTGCTTGTGGTTGTCAAGCATAAAGATCTGGTTATGCATTAAATGTATCTTCTTCTTCTCCTTCTCATGAGTGGCTCATTGATTTTGTAGCTTCCTTCGACATGGCTAAAAATAAATCCATGTTTTCTTCTTTAAATGATTGTAACACCAAACATATTTATGTTGGCGATGATAAATCTCTTAGTGTTGTAAGATCTAGAACCATTCATCTAGATAATGGTTAGTTTAATGATGTACTATGTGTTCCTACCTTGTCATGAAACCTTCTATCTGTTTATCAGATAACTCATTCAGGTGAAGGGAAAATAGTAGAATTCTCACCTCATGATGTTGTAATCAAGGACCTCAAATATCCTAAACATAATTTAACTATTGGCATTGTTGATGATTCCACAAGGTTGTATAATTTTGACAAATTTGGGTCATCATCTCTTCCCTTTGTTTTTGTTGCTCATAATGATGATGTGAGCAAACTTTGGCATGAGCAATTTGGTCACTTAAACTATCTCTCTCTTCAAACTCTATGTAAGGAAAATATGGTGATGGGCCTACCTATGGTATGTTGCTGAGATGGTGTTTGCTCCGGATGTGTACTCGAAAAACATCATCAAGATAGTTTTGAAAAATGTGTCCCTTGGCATGCTTCAGCCCCTTTGTAGCTTTTGCACAGTGATTTATGTGATCCAATTCCTGTTTTTTCTTTCTCTGGTTGCAAGTACTTCTTAACTTTCATTGATGATTTTTCTAGATGCACTTGGGTATATTTATTAAAACTCAAGAGTGAAGTTTTTAACATCTTCTTGGCCTTTAAGGCCTTTATTGAGAAACAATCTGGACATCAAATTCTTAAGTTAAGATTAGACAATGGCGGATAATATGTTAACACAAAATTTATCAACTTCTGCACTGAGCATGGCCTTCAATTGCAACATATTGTTCCATATACTCCACAACAAAATGGTGTAGCTGAAAGGAAGAATCACACCTTAAAAGAAATGGCTAATTGCATGCTTCAATCTAAAGGACTTGGTCTCAATTTTTGGGCAGAAGCCATTAACTGTGCAAATTACATAGTAAATCGCACTCCTACTAAGGTTTTAAAGAATATAACTCTAGAAGAAGCTTGGAACTCAATCAAAATAGATGTAAGTCAGTTTCGTGTTTTTGGAAGTGATGCTTGGGCCCATATTCCAGATGCGAAACATAAAGCCTTAGAACCTAAGAGTGAAAAATGTATTTTTTTTGGATATTCTGAAGATGTCAAAGGATATAGACTTCTTAAAACAAAATCCAAAAATATAATCATTAGAAGAGATGTAAATTTTGATGAAAATATATCGGCCTATGAGCCTAGTTGGACGAGTGTGCCACCTTTGGCCTGCGAGCTTAATTTGGCATATGTGCCACCTCTCTCTCTCTCTTCTATTTTTAATAGCATTCCTTCTAGTTCAGAAGATGATAGCAAGGATGAAAATCCTCCTCTAGCTCGTGAAATTTTTCCTTATACTCCATCACTTCCAAGATGGGTCCGCTCCACTCGGGATGCAACAGGTTCTCTTGCAGGTGACCCTGTTGATCGACGACGTACACATTCTCATTTTAAAAGAGCCTCTTCCTTATTAGCTCAAGTTCCAGAAAAACTTGATCCAGAAACCTTTGAAGAAGCATCTGGTCATCCAAATTGGGATGAAGCTATGAATGAAGAGTATCATTCCTTATTGGCAAACAATACTTGGGATCCTGTTCCTCTTCCAAAAGGAAGAAAACTTGCCAGATGCAGATGGGTTTACAAAAAAAAGTTTGGACCAGATGGAAAAGTAGATAGACATAAAGCTCGTCTTGTCGCTGAAGGTTTTTCACAAGTTGAAGACATTGAATATCTTAAACCTTCTCCCCTGATTTGCCACTTCAGATTATCCACCTTGTTCTTTTTTCTTTCCCTTTACGCCTCCTTTTAATGGGAAGTCCATCGGATTGATGTTAAATCTGCCTTCTTACATGGAGATTTTCATGAGGAAATCTACATGGAACAGCCCTGGATTTATCCAAAAAGACTCTAGCCTTGTTTGTCGCCTTAGGAAGTCTCTTTATGGTCTCAAACGAAGCTCCTCGAGCTTGGTATGCCAAAATGGATAGATTTATCTTAGATAATGGCTTTTCTAGGTGTCATTCGACAACATTGTCTACACCCGAAGATTGGGTAATTCTTTCACCATCCTTTTTCTTTATGTTGATGATTTTATCCTTCTTGGTAGTGATCCAAACCATATAAACCATGTGAAGTCTATCTCAAAGTATTGAAGCAATGACTTAGGACACTTGCATTATTTCCTTGGTCTTCAAGTCTCGCAATCCAAGGAAGGCATTAGCCTCTCTCAATCCAAGTATTCCTGTGATCTTATACACCACTTTCACATGGAAGACTATAAGCCTACCCCTTCTCCCTTTCAATCTGGAGTCAAGCATTCAGTCAACTGTACTACCCCTGAAGTTGATGCTACCTTATATCGTCAACTTGTTGGTAAACTTTTGTATCTAACCCATACCTATCCTAACCTTTCCTTTGTCCCTGGTCTTGTCGCTCGGTTTATGCATCAACCTAATGAAAGTCACTGGAAAGCAGTTAAAAGAATACTTCGATATATTCAAGGTACAGTTCCGTTTGAGATTCATTACAGTGTAGGAGCATCTCACTTGTTGATTGGTTTCACTGATTCTGATTGGGATGGTGACCCTAATGATCAAAAGTCCACTAAAGGATATGTATTCACTCTTGGTTAAGGACCTATTACTTGGTCTTGTAAGAAAAAAAGTGCCATCTCCCTTTCTTTGGCAGAAGCATAATATCGTGGTGCAGTTGAAACCAACAAGGAAGCCATGTGGCTTCATCAGATTTTTTCTGAATTTGGTCTTCATTAGCAGCATCCAACTACACTTTGGTGTGATAATCAGAGTGCCACTTAGCTATGTAAAGATCCAGTTCAGCATCAGCGTATGAAACACATTGAACTCCACATACACTTCATCAGAAATATCATTCATGATCGTGTTCTTGAAGTGCAGTATTGTCCGACCAATGATCAAGTAGCCAATATCTTTATGAAGGCTCTCACAGAAGTGAAGTTTACCAAACTTCCATCCATGTTTGGAGTTCAGGAAAGTTTTCATTAAGGGGGGATAGGCTCTAATGCCTCCTTCCTTCTCCTATTGTGTCACTTTTGTAAATCCTTCAATCCTATCCCAATTTGTTCTTAAAGGGGGATGTTAGGATATTTTGACACATAGGAAATAGGCTCCTTTTGTGTCACCTTTGTAAATCCTTCAATCCTATCCCAAGTTTCTCTTAAGGGGGGATGTTAGGATATTCCAACACATAGGAAATAGTTAAGAATAACTTAGTCTAGTGTAGAGTTAGGTAAAGTGTGTTTATTTACCATGTACATTTGTAACTTATAATCTGATGGTCACGATTTGTAGTGATTCGACATTTATCTCTCTCCTCAATATTAACGGCACTTAATTCGTGGCTTAACACCCGATTGGTCCATGAGCTCTATTTAAAGATCATGGAGGGTAATTTTTCCAGTAACCGTTTATGAGAGAAACATATGTAACTTTTCTTTTATATTAATAAATTCCTTGAAGTGGCTGCATTGGCTCAGGGCATGGACTATTTCCCTCTTTGAGGGTTTTAACCACGTGATTATACTGGTGTATTGATTTGTGATATGCTTGAGTGGTGACCTTTGGTTCTTGATCTACGGAACTTACCTTAAAAATTCCTACAGGCAACATATGGAGGTTGTTTAATGATTTGATTTCTGAATTGTTGTCTGTTTAGACAAACATATTTCCTAGTTGCTTAGCCTAGATTGCATTGAAATTTCTTGTTTAGGAGTTCCATCTCTTCCCATTGAGGAGCTCTTGGGAGAGCTTTTATTGCTTGTCCACTATCAGGTTGGAGACAAAGCTTCTACTTCCAACTGCAATGTAGATCCAGTGAGGGGTTGCTTTCTTTTGTAAGCTGCAGTAACTGGAATACTAGATTTGTTCAGATCTAGCTTGTATTGGAGCCTCTTCTCTGTGAGTGTGTCTTTTAACACCCTAAAAGAGTGAATCCATTGTTGGAGCTTCAATTTTTTATCTTGGCATCAGGACAAAATATTCTACATCACCATCACTGTAATTCCTTGAAGAGATTGTGTCCTTTTTGTTGGCAGAGTTGTAGTGGGGTTTGTGTAGCAGCTTGAAGGAAATATCTCTAGTGAAAGGGAACCGTCACTTCACTGTGGTGATCCATGGATTGGCCAACCAATCCATGTTAGTTTCAGATATTATCTTCTATGTATCATATGCTTCAGAAATTTCTGAATATTACTACAAATCTGTGGGTTAGATCTTAGATCTATTCATTGATATCCAACTTTTGCAGAGATCCCCAAGAGGAGTGTAAAGAAGAGCCTCTTTGGCATATAGATCTGTAATAGATATATTTTTATGTAAATATATGCCATATATCTGATATATAATAAAAAGCTGCTTCAACCCTCTGAAAATTATGTTGTCAAGTTCTTCAGTCTCAATACATGGTGCAACACCTCTATTTTGAGGGTTTATTCATGTTAAACCTTTGTTTTTCTCTTGTATATTGTTTGATCCATATCCTTGATCCAATTTACTGATGTTCAAACCTATTTTAGCTAACACCTTCAGAAAATCACGTTGTCCATGCTTCAGTAATTTCTGCATACTCTAGCTGATGGGAAATCAACATTTTTAAGCCATTTCGGGAGTGGAGGAACTATTTAAATTAGCTATAATGATCTGTTTAAGCTGATATTTGGTATGGGAGTCCCCAATGAACTAATATAACATATCCAACCGTCACTTTCCTCCGTTTTTATGCAGATATCTGAAAATAACCTTTTTAGGGCTTAAATCATTGTTTTTCCCCACTTTTGGTTGAAGAGATAGATCAATTTCCTTGCTGATGCATATATTACTAATAGTAGAGTGTCTATTAACACCTCCCATGTGTTATTATCCTACTTATACTCCAATACAATGTTTTTATGTTGTTGTAGTCCCTCATTGGACATTTATCAAGCCATACTAGGTGTGGGAGGCTTGTTTGCCTCACCTAGTTTGATTGGTTTCTGATCACCTCTTGGAATTGGGTCTTGGATTATCAAATCCAAGGAATCCAAGGCTGATCATGGTTTCTGAAGCACACATCCTTGAAAAATGTGGTTTTCAGGCCTATTTTGCTGAGCAGTCCCTTTTGGGATATTACAGTGGTATTAGAGCATGATCTATGGCTCAGCTTGTGAGATCCAGCTATCAGAAGACTAAAGAGAAGGATTTTAGAAATTTGAATAAATGATATACTATTCACCAATATTCTCCTGATCACATACTATTTTAACTTCATGCACAATACAGAATCTCTTCTACCATTGATCATTAATTGCGGAAATAAAATCAATTGCATGTGCACATTAAAACCATAAACAATCACACATATGAACACAATATTTCATGGGAAAGCTTAAAGCTGAAAACAACAACTATCTATATATTATATGTGATAGATATCATGTAACAATCATTGTACAAAACTCCTCACAAGCTCTCAGTACAATCTCCAATTGTTACACACTAATCAAGCTAGATCTAGCAAAACACATGCTCCAATATTTGCTACCTGATAGCCTGCCTCTATTGTGTAATAAATGCTAAAGAATGGCTCATAAATAACTTTGAACCACCTGGCTTGTACTGCGCAATACTCATTGGCTTCTCCAATCACTGGTTGTTGTGAATCATGCAACAATATAGTCACAACTGATAGTCACACTGCTCTTTCACCTATCTCTTCACTGGTCTCCACTGAAATTGTCCATTCATTGAAGTTAACTGATGTATTCTTTAGTTGATTAATGAGTTTATAATTAGTGAATTAATTAATAATTAATTCACACCACTCTCACTAGTGTATCAATCAGTTAGACTAGATACAACTAGCTCAACTATGTTTAACTGAGTTAAACTGAACACAACTCCATTAACTCCTCAGTCAACTCCACCAAACTCTGTCACCTGAGTTCTAATTGAAGTCTCCATGCAATAGCTCCATAACCCTTAGGAATAGCGTAATTCAGATGAGTGCAATCTGTGCCCATCTATGTCATGCTGAAGTGCTCCGAGAATAAGATAATGTTTATAGTCCAAATATTATTAAGAGCTAATAATATTCGACATATCCCCATTTTTAGGCAGCTGATCTAAAAATAGTTCACACGTAATATGTCTAAAAATATAAGTCCATATATATTTTCCAACTTGACCAACCATCGACAAATAGCATCACGCAACTCATAGAACATGATCCATATGTCTAATAAGACATATTCTAAAAATAGACTTGTGCCAAAAATAGCTTTGCGGGCCCACTTAGTGAAGGCAACTTCTTTCCACTAAGCTCATCATATTGTTGCAATCTCAACACTCCCTCTCAACAAGATAAGGATTATCTGCCACCCCTATCCTACCTCTGTGGTATTCGAATTTGCTCCTGGTGAGCGTCTTCGTCAAGATATCAACATCCTGATCCTCCGTGGGAATGTATGAAAGTAACATGATCTTCTGCTGCACACAATATCTGATATGATGATACCGGATGTCAGTGTGTTTAGATATGTCATGAAATACTGGATTAACCAATAGTTTGATGCAACTCTGATTATCACAATAAATCATAGTAGGATCTAAGTGTGAATTGAACAACCCGAACAGGATCTTCCTCATCCATATAGCCTCTCATGCAACCAAAATTTCTACCATATCCTTGGCCTCTGCTGAACTAAGTGCCACAAATCTCTACTTCCTGCTGCACCAAGAAAATGTTGTCGACCCGATACTAAAAAACCCTCCAGATGTGCTCTTTCTATCCGTTGGGCTCCCCACCCCATCTACATCTGTGAAGCCAAATAGCTTCACCTCATCTGACTGTCTGTACCATAATACATATCTCGATGTGCCTCTGAGATATCTCAATACATGCTTGACTACCTTCCAGAAGAGCTTGGTAGGCTTAACCATAGCTTGTGAAAGTTGGTTAACAGCATAGCATATGTTAGGTCGTGTATTGACAAGATACATAAGCGACCCCACCAACTGTTGATAAACAGTGGCATCCACTACCTCCCCTGAAGTAGCATCCTCCTTCCTCCATCCACCAGGAAGAGGAGTATCAACAAGCTTGCAGCCATGCATGTTGAACTTCTCCGATATCTCCTGGGCATACTTGCCTTGAGAAACAAATAGTCCATCACTGCGCTGCCAAATTTCCAATCCCAGGAAATAATGAAGGAGGCCCAAGTCCTTCATCTCAAACTCCTTTGCAAGATCAGCCTTGCATGAGTGTATCAACAATTGATCACCTGTCAAAATCAAATCATCTACATAAAGTACAATGATCAGCAACTTACCATCCACCATAATCTGGTATAGGTTTGGATCTACCTCACTCTTGGAGAATCCAAGTCCGGTGAAATAATTGTCTATCTGTGTGTACGAAGCACGAGGTGCTTGTTTCAACCCATATAGTGCTCTCTTGAGCCTGCACACATGTGACTTGTTGCTGAAGATCTCAAAACCTTCGGGCTGCTCTATGTACACCTCCTCCTCAATCACCCCATTGAGGAACGCAGTCTTCACATCCATCTGATGAATGTGCCACCCCATCTGCGTTGAGAGAGCAAGAATCGTCTATATGGAAGAATACCTTGCAATAGGTGCAAAGGTTTCCTCATAATCGATCCCCTCAATCTGTGAGAAGCCTCGGGCAACAAATCTTGCCTTGTACTTCTCCACACTCCCATCAGCTACCTACTTCACTTTGTAGATCCATCTCGAACCCACCACTGATTTCCCTTTCGACCTTGGGACAATCTCCCATGCACTGTTTCTGACAATCGAATCATACTCTTCCACCATGGCATCTACCCATGCAGGATCCTCCACATCTTCCTCGAAAGAGGATGGCTCTATCAGGATACACTTTCTCATAAGAGCCATGTATCTAGTATACCGATCAGGTGACTATCTCTGCCTGCGCTGTGATGTAGGTGCTCCTACAACCTTCTCTGCATCTTGAGCCAGTTGCTCAGCTTCTGTAGTGCGCTTTCGCCCTCTAATGGTTGGCACTGCATGAGTGGTCTCTTCCACTCCATGAACCTCCTCTTGTGGCTGATCCACATCTAGAGACTCACCCTTAAGAACTAATAGTTCCTCATCTACATGCAAGTGTGGCTCCCTCTCAAGAGAACACTTCATGGCTTTCTCCTCATGAAATTTGATATCCCATCGCACAACAGTCTTGCGACTATCTGGAAAATTTGTAGGGTGTATCAGTGTACCCCAAAAATATCCCAACCTCTACAGTTGGCTCCAGCTTCTTCCTTGCATCCTTCATCACATGAATGTAAACAGGTGAACCAAAAATCCTCAAATGGGAAATATCAGGCTTCTTATCAGAAAACGCCTCCTCGGGTGTACTCATGCTAAGTATCATGTGAGGACAACGGTTCTGCACATATACTGCAGTATTGCATGCCTTAGCCCACAAGTGTATGGGAAGGCCTTGATCATGAAACATCGCTCGTGAAACACCCACGATCGTTTTGTTCTTCCACTCAGCAACCCCATTCTGCTGTGGGTTATTAGGTGCTATGAGCTCTCTTCGAATTCCTTTTGCACTGCAAAATTCCTTGAATTCGCTAGAGCTGAATTCACCAACATTGTCACTCCTAAGAGCCTTCATCTGCTTCCCCGATTCTTTCTCAACCAGTGCCTTGATCTCACAGAACTTTGAGTATGTCTCGCTCTTCTTCTGCATGAAGAAGATCCAGCACTTACGAGAAAAATCATCAACAAATATCACATACTACCTGTGTTTTTCTTTCGAAGCTACTGTGAAAGGTCCACACATGTCTGTGTGAGTTCTCTCAAGGATCATCGTGGCGCGACTATCCTTCTCGTGAAAAGTGGCTTTCACAAATTTTCCCAAGGTACATCCCTTGCACTGATCTGACTGTGCAAGAGTACCCTTAGGAAGCCGAGTATAAATCTGCTGCAATATCTTCAAAGATCCATGGTTAAGGTGGCCCAATCTCTGGTGCCACAACTTGCCATCATCTCAGCTCACCACTCCTTCTACCTTGCCTGCCATTGTTGCGCGGCCATCTATCTACAATTGATAAAAAAATTTAACTCGAACCCCTATCGTCCGGGTCTCACCAGTTGCCTTACTACGCAGGAAAGCCTTTCCTTCACTAAATACAACATCATATCCCTTGTCTTCTAATATTGCCATAGAGATCAGATTCTTCTTCAATCCTAGAACATGCATCACTCCCTTCAATAAAAAGGGTTTACCAGACTCCCTCTCAAAAGAAATGGTACCGATACCAGTCACACTGTATCTACCATCATCGCCCATCTCGATGTGCACTCCAAGATCTTTCTCATCCAGATCAATAAAAAAATCTCGATCTCCTGTCATGTGAAAAGATGCACCACTTTCAAGAAGCCATAGTAAACCCATCATACTTGAGGCCAAGCATGCGATCAGTGAAAAATCCAACTCAAACTGTGAGGCTAAGGCCTCTCCAGCTGCAGATCTAGCAGCCTGCTTAATTTTCTTCTTCTGTGGAAAATTAGTGGCGTAATGTCCGTGTTGGTGCCAGTGAAAGCACTTCACCTTGGACATGTCCTGCTTCTTGCCTTTCGCACCGGATTGAGAAGAATTCTTCTTGATCTTCCCCTTCCTTGCTTTGGCAGCCAAAGCGCAATTTTCTTCATCTAAGTTCTTTGATGAAGATATGTCCCTGGTACTTCGCCTTATCTCCTCTTGCATAAGATCCGACCATTGACAAAGTGTAGGAGGCACTTTTAAATGAGAGAATTTCTCTTTTTAATGTAACGAAGAGCATGTGAGCACTTCATGAGAGAGTGAAGAGCAAATTTTTCTTTGTAATGTAATGCAGAGCATGTGAGCACTTCATGCGAGAGTGAAGAGAGCATTTTCCTTTGTAATTTAATGGAGAATGTGAGCACTTTTTGAAAGAGGAATGTTGAGAGTAAGATCTCAAGAGAGGAGAGTTTTCCCTACTTTAGGAGGAAGTAGGCCCTCTTTAGAATACAGATAAAGAAATTGGTGGAGATTTTGTTCTTTGCAGGTTATTGAAGGAGCAAAGTGTCCTACTTGCAAAAAGACAACATTGAAGTACGTTGATAATCGATGAGTTCAACCTCAACATTCAAAAACTCTTTTAGCCACCAATCTGTCGAAGGTCCATAAGCTTTCAATCCTCAGTTTATTTTGGCGTGCGAATAAATCCATGTCCTTTCTCATGTTGTATCTGTTAGCCTGTTCAAGGGAAGGTCCATATCTACGACATCAGTAGTGAAAATTATGATTCCTTGTAGCATATTTTCTCTCAGCTTTAAAAATACAACGAACGCACAATTCTAAGGCAGACTCGGAGAAGTAGTCCAAGTGGGACGAACTCCGTCACAAATATGCTTGTCTTATGGTATGATTTGTGTGATTGATGCAAAATTGTTCAATCTTAATTTCATGCCTAAACAGTTAATTCACATAATAATTGTTCAGTAAAATTGCCAGTCACATGTTCTACAAGGACTAGAAATGATCTTGGCCAGTGCCTTCTAGAAGAGTTCACATGTGTCAAGCTTCAAATCCAAGTGTCCATTTGACATCTACAATATTGGGAACATGTCTTGCCTATTATTGGAAAGTCATTTATTGTAAAAATACCTTCATCTCCTCTATAAATTGAGCACAGATCTGAGTGCTTGGTAAGGAATAATTTGAGTAGAGAGATGCTAGTGAATCTTCAATTGAGTTAGATTTGTGTAACAACTGGTGGAGAGATTTATACTATGACGAGGCTGAGGATCATTGCTAGAGATCGTCACTTCAAATCAGTCATTGGGTTGTAACCTATCCTTCTATTATGCATCTGTATTGTCTTTGATTTTCCCTATATGCATCTGTATTGTCTTATGCTATTTAGTGTTCATTCTTGCAAGAAGCATTTTGGACAAACTACTGGAATTTGAAGCTGCAATGGAAGTGACAAAAGGAGCCATTTAGAAGCACTTTGATCAGAAGTAAGCTTCTAATCCTTTCTGTGTGTCTGTTCTTAGTTAGGAGAAATAGTCATATAGTCTTTAATCTTTTGTTCTAGACTAGCACCTGTCTAGGGAAGCATGTTTTATCCATAATTCACAATTCTGGCCCAACACAAATAAAACCTCAACATATTTGCAATAAGTTGTTAGGTTCCTATAATACTAGTGTAACCCCTTATTTTTAGTGTTAGTGCAACTCCTTTATTGTTATTGTTGTGCCTATGTAGTCACCATATTTCTACTATTGTGTCCCATAGAAGCACAATATTGTTATTGTTGTGCTCTTATGTTATGATTGTTATGAAGGCTCTCATTATATTGTGACCACTTAGTCTCCTATATATACAAGGGAGGTTTTGTCATTTGAAGTGGATATTATTCATTTATGTAAGAAGGTAGGTTTCCCCTCGAATTGGATATTTTTGAAGTCTATGATATATAATTGTTATTTTTTTATGAGTTGGTTGCATAACGTTTGGTTTCAGACATATGATTTGAATTATCTAAAAATTGGTTGAAGATTCACAAATTGTAGTTTTGTGTATAGGTATTTCACGGCTGAAGGTCAAAACAATGACACAAGGGATGATTGTAGGTCACACTTTGCACACCCCTAAGGATGACATGTGGCATGATGATGTCATTATGATGTTAGCATGATGTTACCAAGATATAGTAGAGGAAGTGCGACATGAATTATATGATGACATGGAAACATGTGAGGGGGAGGTGGAAGTGGCACTTTTAGTCATCCAAGTGATTTTTTGGTAGAAAACACGTGGCAGGTGATCTCACATGACACATGGAAGAAATGCCACTAGGTATTTAGTGACTGGTCCTCCATAGATTTACTTGGTAGACCATGAGGTCTCACAATTCGTGAAAAAGACTAGTTTGGTGCATGTTTTTAGAGTGTTTACTTTTTGGATAAAATATTGATTTGTGCCAAAAATAGAATAAGGCCCGAAGTCCTAGACCATCCAAGAATTTCGTGATTTGGGGGTCTAACATTTCATACGTTTACTTTTGTGACAAATTTAGATTCAATTGATAAGGAGTTAGAAAATGAAATATGTCGAGATATCCACAATTTCCAAGAAATTTATAGTGTATGTGATAACAATCAAGGAGCCATATTCATATTTAAATGATTTTTTAAGTAAAATTTCCAACAACTTGTGGTTCCACTGTTCCATATGGATAATTGGTAATCTCATAGCTAATGGTTACAAATAATTCCACAAGGAAAAAATAGTCATATACTGGATTTTAGCTCAAAGGTTTGTGGTCATGGCCCCATTTGTGGGTGGCCTCTCAGCCTATCGTCCGTCAAAGCAACCAATGGGTCAACATAAGCTAAAAAGTAGTGAAGTGTTGGGCTAACAAAGAATTAAAACTCAATCATTTTTTTTGTCACATGGGGCTAATGAGTAAGATCCCAAGAGAGCCGTCATATGTCATCCATTAAGACATAGGTATCTATGATCAACATTTTTCATCAAAAACATAGAGAATAAATCAAAATTTTCAGCCCATCCTAACTTTATAAGTCAGCTCAATCAACACCGTAATTTGGGTTCAAGATGTTCATGATTTTATACCTACTAAAGCTAAGTAACCCTCCTATGACACCTATTAATAAGATGTAGCTGGCATTCATTACACCCATCATAACATCAAGAAATTCAGTCTGAAATCTTAGGATAATTTGGCCTTCCATTTTAGACTACAAGGGTTAATTTCATATTTTTTTGGATCATGTTCAACAGATCATTGCTACAGTGACTAAGGAAATTTCTATATATGTTTTGTGACATATTTTGTGGCTGATAATTGTAGAGAGTCTCACTCACTTTGTGACACAATTTTGAAGTTGTTCAAGGATCTTTTGGGTGCATCTTCTCCACATTTCATAAAAAATCGTAGTGGTAACTTTGACCCTTTATTGCAGTGACATGGGGCCTATACTTTGACATCCTTGTGTAGATCATCTTATTGGATAGAAGTGGAATATCTCTCATATTTTGTGTAGACATTTTTTGGGTATTATCTCATTGTTGGTTATTTTGGATTTGTTGGATTATTCTGAAGTATTATCGATGGACAAAATATATCTCTTATAAGGAAAGAATTTTTCAATTTTTCCCTAATGGGTTTTCCCCTAATTGTGAGCCTAATCTTGGTGTCTCTTGTCTTTCACTGATTTCTAATTATTCATTGTCTACTATGATATCTATTTAGTCTTTAATATGTTGTTCTAGAATAACACCTATCTAGGGAAGTGTGTCTTATCCATAACTCACAACTCTAGTTCAACAAATTGGCGACTCTGCTCGGGAGAATTTTTCTTAGATCTAGGTGTTTTAGCAACTTGTGGTTCCATTGTTCCATCTGGTTAATTGGTAATCTCATAGCTAATGGTTACAAATAATTCCACAAGGAAAAAATATTCATATACTGGATTTTAGCTCAAAGGATTGTGGTCATGGCCCCATTTGTGGGTGGCCTCTCAGCCTATCGTCCGTCGAAGCAACCAATGGGTCAACATAAGCTAAAAAGTAGTGAAGTGTTGGGCTAACAAAGAATTAAAACTCAATCATTTTTTTGTCACATGGGGCTAATGAGTAAGAGCCCAAGGGAGCCATCATATGTCATCCATTAAGACATAGGTATCTATGATCAACATTTTTCATCAAAAACGTAGAGAATAAATCAAAATTTTCAGCCCATCCTAACTTTATAAGTCAGCTCAATCAACACCATAATTCAGGTTCAAGATGTTCATGATTTTATACCTACTAAAGCTAAGTAACCCTCCTATGACACCTATTAATAAGATAATTTGGCCTTCCATTTTAGACTACAAGGGTTATTTTGATATTTTTTGAATCATGTTCAACAGATCATTGCTACAGTGACTAAGGAAATTTCTATATATGTTTTGTGACATATTTTGTGGCTGATAATTGTAGAGAGTCTCACTCACTTTGTGACACAATTTTGAAGTTGTTCAAGGTTTTTTTGGGTGTATCTTCTCCACATTTCATTAAAAATCGTAGTGGTAACTTTGACCCTTTATTGCAGTGACATGGCGCCTATACTTTGACATCCTTGTGTAGATCATCTTATTGGATAGAAGTGGAATCTCCCTCATAATTTGTGTAGACATTTTTTGGGTATTATCTCATTGTTGGTTATTTTGGATTTGTTGGATTATTCTGAAGTATTATTGATGGACAAAAAAAATCTCTTGTAAGGAAAGAATTTTTCGGTTTTTCCCCAATGGGTTTTTCCCTAATTGTGAGCCTAATCTTGGTGTCTCTTGTCTTTCACTTATTTTTAATTATTCATTGTCTACTATAATATCTATTTAGTGCTCTATTGAAGATTATTTGGTTGAAGTTTTTCATGTATAACTACTTGTTGGCAAAAGTATAAAGAAGGACCAATTTACAACAATCAAAGTAATTATTGTTTGTGAAAAAAATATTATACTCATTTCATCACTATAATTTCAACACGGTATTATAGATTCAATGGTGGAAAAGAGTAGATAGGTCATCTTGAAGAGAAATTAAAGTTCTCTTGAAGAAGATATTGCAGATAATTTCAATTTTTTTTGGGTTATATCCAATATTTTCAACATCAGTTCTTAAAGCAAGCTTGAAAGAACCACTAACTATAGGGCATTGAAGGAAAGAGTTGAGATAAATTTGAAAAGGAACAATGTAAATCATCATAAGTAAATTCATTAAAACATTTGATCAAGCAGAGAAGGAAAAGTATGATGATGATGATATTTTAGCAAAAAGCATTCTATTAAATTCTATTAGGGATCATTTATTTCCCTATATTATTGCGCATAAGACTATTAAGGCTATGTACAATGTATCATGATTGGAACGGTGACTTGTTCCTTTCATTTTGACTTGGTCTTTAAGTGTCAGACAAATATTTTGTTTTACAATATGTAACATGCCGTACAATATGTAAATATGTAACATGCCACACATGGGTCATTCATACATGACTTAATGACTTGCAGACTCAATGAAAATCTCCAGGTGGTAGCGTGATGACGTTTCGAGGTAGTAGCTCATTGACAGATATTTCGGGTAGTAGTTGGCTTTTAGATGTTCTTTCTATATAGTTTCATTTGATGATGAATAATAATGTACATTACAGTACCATAATAAAGGAGATGTTCTTTCTATATAGTTTCATTTGATGATGAATAATAATGTACATTACAGTACCATAATAAAGGAAAACAACTCATTCAAAATCAACGACTTAAAAAAATCGATTACAAAAAACAACTCATTCAAAATCAACGACTTAGAAAAAAGAGAAAGAGTACAGTACCATAATAAACAGATTCACGGCCGCAGTCGTGTTTGGCAAACGGGACACGAGAGATCTCTGCGCAACCATTTTGAAATGCAGTCCGAATGAAACAGGTGGGAGCATGGTAAACGAAGCACAGTGCGATTATTGTCATTTCCAGCTTGATTTTCATGGTCCTCAACATAATTCAGCGCTTCTCTGCAAATACAACACAATGATTTCTCTGCTTCTTCTTCATCCGCCATTTCATGTAATTCAACCTTTTGACACACTTTCTCCACTATATCTCCCACTATTACTTCTTCCAAGTCATCATTGTCTGCCCCAAGTGATCGAAAATGTACTCGCCTTCCAGTTTCAACGTGCCAAAGCGGAATGTCAAGAAGTGGCTGAATCCATGGCTGAATGTCATGAAGTCCAGGTGCACCAACTCGCAGCGGAATCCATGGCTGATTGTCATGAACTCCATCGTTGTCTGCCCCAACTAATGAAATCTGCTGCCCTCGCCTTCCACATTCCACCGCCATCTGTTCATCGTTTCCTGCTCGTCGGCCAGTGTGCATCCAAAGCACCCTCATTGACCACAAACGTAACGGCCCAAGCAGAATTGGCCCTCGTCCTCACACATCTCTTAACGGTTTGACCATTTTCTTTATTGGTGATCTTAAAGCTTCACTAAAGGTAATACCACTAAAATTGAATCTGTTAACGGTTTGACCATTTTCTTTATGAACTACAACTTTTATTAATATTGGGGGCTGTAAAAAGGGACATTTAGAGTTAATAGGTTAGCTTTATAACTACTCTAACGAGGGGTGATTCTCTAAACTATGGCGTGGAGGAATCTATTGAAGATATAATGGGCAGGTTTGAAAACAATTTCCATTTAATTTATGAAATAAATCATTTAACTATAACTAAAACATAATTTATAAAACAATTTAAATTATTTATATTTCATTTAATATATATCTATCTATATATATATATCTGAATTTGTGCAGGTATTATTCATTTTAATACTTAAGTTTTAGTTTTGTATTTAAACAGTTAATTCTTATTTAAAAAAGTTATAGTCTAAAAAAATTCACATAGTAATCTAGAAATTTCGGTAAGAGTAAACTAATTCTAAAAAGTGGTTAACTAACAAAAAAAAAAAAAAAAAGCTTATAAAGAAATAAAATAAATAAAAATAAAAGGATAGGAGAAAGGAATCCAACTAAGAGACTAAGGCTCGAATCGAACAACTACTTATCTTCCAACCATCATCCCTAGAAACAACCTTGGATTCCTCTAAACAAATAGGTATGAGTTCTACAATGGCTAATATCAGCTGTGTGTTCTTGAATCCTCTTATTTATGGAGTGATCGGTTTCTCTAATGTAAAGAACCCCACAAGAATAAGGGGTCATATAGACTCCTTCCATCCTTTTGGGTTCTAGCAGATCCTTAACCGATTTTAGGGAATTGCGAATGGTATTTAAAGGCCTAAAAGTGGAAGAAAACTTATGTTTCCTTAAAATCCTTGCAATTTTGTCATTAGTGCCCTGAACAAAATGTACAAAAGGTAACTGAACACTGCCAACTAGTTCATCACAGTACTTTTTTGGTTTATGACCTTTATTAGCATTAATTTTTTTATAAAATAATAATAATAATTTCAAATCCTATTATATTATTAATTTTTTATTTTATATAATATTTTAAAACAATTTATTTATTTATTTATTTATAAAGTATATATAATAATTGATTTTTTATAATTTATAAATTATCTTATTAAATTTTTTTCCAATTTATATATTTCTGTAAAAAAAATTACATAAATGAGTTAAATCTACTTTATAAGATGATATAATTTATAGAATATTAAAAAGTATAATTTAATAATTTTAGTTTTTTGATAATCTAAAAGTTATAGTTAATGAATATTTTGATTCTTTAATCTGTAAGTAAATATAATTGTCTTCTAATCGTCTTCTAAGATGCTAATTTAACTCTTTAAGAGGCATTTCGGGCTCTCCACAACATATTCATCTTATCAACATTTATGCTCCTTTTTAAGGTCATTTCGAATTCTAGCAACACTAGGACCTTTGCGATATTTTAAAAATTGTATCTTTTATCATTGTGGGCAACTTGAATCTCACCACTTTTAGTGAGGAGTGTTGGGGGTAGCAATGAAAATTGGATTTCGTGATCTCTTTCATCAAAAATATTTTCAAGGAGAACCCTTTCGTGGATATTCAAACCTCACCCCTCAATCTAACATGGAAGAATGGTCGTTCTAGTCCTGGCCTCATAGGAAAACGACTATGCAGATTTCTAGTCCCATAAAAATCTCCTTGAACAACATGGGTATACGTGCTCATGGATTTCTTCTGATACATTGCCAAACCATGCTCCAATCTTCCTACAATGGCAGGATGATCATATATGGAAAGGAATTCCCTTTAAATTTACCCACTCGTGGTTATCTGAACCAGACTTATGTCGACCCGTTCTAAATTCTTACTCTATCGATCATACTCGTGAGGAGGAATTTTGGAATGGTACTCTTTCTCATGGTCACCCTATGGTTGCAGATGTATATAGATATATCCTTTTATCTGAGTATGGATATGGGTATTAGCTGGTTTTATAAGGTCTGGAAATGGTGAATCCCTACAAAAATAACAAAATTCGGTTGGATCGTATGGAGGAATAGGATCATCACTTGGGAAAATTTATGGAAGAAGGGCTTTCTTGGGCCAGGGAGATTCCTTATGTGTAAACATGAATAAAAAAGCATGAAGAATCTACTATTTCAATGTTGTTGTGGCAACATCATTTGGGCGCAGGTTTTGTCGACCTTGAATGTAATCACAAGATGGGACTTTCCATCTATGGAATATTGTTACATCTCATGGATTACACACTATCTGGCTTATTAGGCTTCTCTGTTCTACATCATATGGGGAATATGGACTGGAAGAAATAACTTGATATTTGAGAATCACCTCCTTATCATGGACTACATAATTGAATCCATTTGTGCCATGTTTTGTGAATATGATGCATTGCCTAATTAGAATTTTCCTTGCAGATCCGTTCCATATGCCCATATCTTCTCTTTTCCGTAGGTTTTATTGATGAGGATGCACAAGGATACTTGTGTGGATGCGAGGTGGTTATCTTGATGACACCATCCTACAAATTTCACTTTAATTCTAATGATATTCAGGGTGAAATACATGGGCTGAAATTCTCGCGGTCTGGGGCCCTCTATACTATGTAAAGAAGCTTGGTATAGAATCCTTGGAAATTTTTTTTGACTCCTACGTGGTCATCGAATGGCTTAATAGATGGCCCTCCTTCAATGCACCTTTACTCTTCAATTGGATGCATAATATTGATGATTTATTTTTATGTTTCTCTACACCATTTATGTCCATGTGTACAGGGAGTTCAACTTTGAGGCTAATGCTCTTTCGAAATATGATATAACTAATCTTCTAGGGAGAATTTTCTTCTCTGTCGTGTGTTAGGGAACTTGATGAAGCACCGGTTCTTTCCTTTTGGTTTGATTTGTGTTCAACTATCATACTATGGCTATATTGTGGGTTCGGGGTGATTATTTGTTCGCTTCCTCGATATTTTCTTTTGTACAGTTTCTTTTTTCCAAAATACTATTAGCTTTTTCTTTTCTTAACCCTCACTAACTTCAGATGGATTGTTCATATGATATTTTTGTAATGTCTCCTTTGTCTATTTTTTTATTTCCATTTGCAGTGTCATCAATGGTTAGCTTTTTCATGATGGAGTATACAGGTACATGTACTCGTTTTTTGTAATAAGAAATCATGAGTTTCTTCTTTCACTGAAAAAAAGTAAATATAATCGTCAATTTGTATTGTTTTCTTATTTTTTTATGTTGGTATATAATCCTTGAAAACTTTGGGTGACTCTTAGGTGGTCATTGAATGGCTTAATAGGACGGCCCTGCTTCAATCCACCTTTACTCTTCAATTGGATGCATAAGATTGACAATTGATTTCTATGTTTCACCACACCATTCATGTTTATGTATATAGGGAGTTCAACTTTGAGGCTGATGCTATTTCGAAATAGGATATAACTGATTTTCTAGGGATAATTTTCTTCTATGTAATGCGTCAGGGAAATCGACGAAGCACTAGTTCCTTCTTGTTGGTTTAATTTTTGTTCAACTATCATACTATGGCTATATTGTGGGTTTGGGGTGATTTTTTGTTCCCTTCGTTGATGATGTCTTTTGTACAATTTATATTTTCAATACTACTATTAGCTTTCACTTTTTGAAACCCTCGCTAGCTTCAGATGGATCATTCATAAGATATTTTTGTAATGTCTCTAAATATTGTTTTATTTCCATTTACAGTGTCATCAATGGTTAATTTTTTCATGATGGAGTATATATTTACATATACTCGTTTTTTAATAATAAATCATGTATTTTTTCTTTCACTGAAAAAAGTAAATATAATCGTTAATTTGTATTGTTGATGCCAATTGAAAACAAAATTATATATATATATATATATTAAATTTATTAAAATTCATATTAAATTTTTAAATATTGTAAAATATAAATATTAAATTTTAAATTGGTTAAGATATATATTAAGTGAAAAGCATGGAGATGTTGTATAATTTTATTTATCTTTGAAATATCATGGGTAGATATTATGATGAGATAAAGAAAAAATGTTTTATTTCTAAGTACATTTTTTATATTTGAAAATTTTAATTTATTTAACTTTAATTATAAACATCAATATTTAAATTGGACATTTTTTTACATATATTTTTTTAAATTTTTTTATTATTATTTTATATATAGTAAGAGATTGTCTCTAAAAAATTATTTAATTTAAAATTAAATAAATATCTTAATTTTTAAAATTATATAGTTTTCATAATTAAATAAAAAAAATATTCTAAAATTAAATTTCTTCTTTTTATATATTGCATATTCAATTATAATAAATAAATGGTTGAGAGAGAAAAGGTTGGACTATCTTTGTTATTACAAAACACTGATGGATATGATGTGAATATTCACAGTTGTTACACTGAATTTTAATATATTCATTTATCCCACATTTACATCTCACATTGTGCATGAATTCACAGAAAGAAAGCTAACTCAAAGTTGAAAGATAGGTCGTCTCTAACAACCTTGGTTAAAAATCCATGTAAAAAGAAATAGGACCATGGTCATGGGATACACATTCCAAAATAACATGTGGGAAGACCATCCTAGTGGGTGTCACATTGGTTTCTTATGGCTAAAGGAAATTGGAAAAAGAAATGGCAGGCTTTGGAAAGGAAAAGAGGCATTGTTGGAATTTTATTCATGAAAATAAAGGAAAATAGGAGAAAAGGAAGGTGAAATGTCACAGGCTGCGTGTGAGGAAGAAAATGAAGGAAAATAATGAAAAATGAAGAAAATAGAGGCGTCATTGATAAAAATAATTATAAGGATCAGTTGGTAACCTTTTGTCAACTTTATCTTGGATCTGTCTCTATTCTCTCTCTCTCTCTCTCTCTCTCTCTCTCTCTTGTACTCTTGGACATTTAGAGTTTTCTTAGAGCACTCTCAAAGGAGTGTGGCATACTTGGGATTTGGAGCAAGTAGGAAAAGAAAAAGAAAGAAGGCGCAAGAGGTCTTCAGGATCAATAGCCATAATGGATTTTTATTTATAGGTATTGAGTTGCATGTATGATTTTGTCCCTAGTTTTGGCATGCATAACATATGCATGTGGTTATTTTATTATGATCTATAATTAGCATGGAGGATTTCCTGGATTGACACTAGTTTTTCCTAGCCTTTGCATTTCTTGTATAGTCATGGTGTTGTGAGTTTTACTTTTATTTTTTGGTTGGTTTTCATGTGCCTCTAGCTATGAGTTGAGTTATTAGTTCCTGGAAGCCTTTTTTGGACAAATGCTCTGGAAGCCCTGTAATAGCTTGGGTTGAGTTATTAGTCCTAGAAGCCTTGGTTGGAAAAACTCTTTGGAAGCCCTTGGTGGGTTGAGTTACTAGTCCTGGAAGCCCTAGCTAGAAAAACACTCTAGAATCTTGACGACAGTTGTGGGTTGAGATACTATTCATCAAAGGGCTGGTTGGAACAAACGCTCTGGAGCCCTAGATAGCTTGGGTAGAGACCAATATAGTGATGTTTAGTGATGTCTGTCTGTGACACGGAATTTCTGGTTGAGGTTTGAGTTGGATTTGCCACTGGAAGCCTTGGTTTTGTTTTGATTGGTTTGTTTTTTGATATCCCACATCAATTCTTGGAATATGGCATGGGGGTAGCTAGCTGAAAGAAAGATTTGGTTCAACCTAGTCTTTGGTCGGGTGGTTCGTGGAAGTCCCATATCTGGTTAGCTTATGCAATAATCGATAATAGCTCTTTCCCCTTGGTATTTTATGGGTATATATAATTGTTTATACGTGGTTTATATGGCTATTATATCGTTGATTTTTTTGGTTATATGTTGGTTATGACTGAGTTTTATCACGGTGATAATGTATGGCTCTTATCGTGTTTGTTAAACATTGAATGTACAATGAATGTATGGCTTAATAGATTATAGTGCAGTTATTGTGATGAGGCATAAATTATTATTAGTGATTCTCTGATAAGTGTGAGATCCCTATGCTTATATCTATTGTTTAAACTTGCAGAATGCATATTTGTGACGTGTTTGACAAAATTTCTGTCATGGCTAGTAGCAGTCCAGTCAAGTCCTTGTTCAAATATTTACATTCATATAATTGTTCTGGTGTTATTTTTAAATTCTGAAAGTTTCATGGAGTTACGAGTAGTAGAATTAGTCTTGAACTTAAAAACTGGGACATAATCCAGAGTCACTGGCAAAGAACTACTTGGAAAAGCAACCATTCGCATGCATTCCTTATTGTGGGAGTGACTAGATGGTCCCAATCACATGCATGTCTTGTTGTGGGTGTGACTGGAGGTCCTAGTCCCATGCATGCCTTGTTTTGGGAGTGACTGGAGAGTACCTGTTGCGTGCATTCGCATGTCAAGGGAGTGACTGAGGCTTTAATGTATGATATTATGAGTTTGTCTCAGGAGTTGGTCACCTCGATGGGTTGGATGGCTCTTGGGGGTTCTGTTGTAGGTGTAGAAGGCCAAGTTGTCTATGTTGCAATAGTTCCACTTTGTTAACTACACTTAGGGAGTTCAACCAAATCATAGTAACTATTCATCACATGTTCACCACAATTGGTCAGTTACCTGGGTAGATGTGGGACTCAGAGGGTGATACGGAGTGGTATCAGAGCATGGCTCAACACTTTGATTGGATGGGAAGAATGTGTTTTTCATGCATACATGTCAGTTTCATATGTGTTGTTTATGTTGTGGACTATGTGCTCGTCGTGTATGCATGGTGGTGGTCATTATTTTCGTGTTCTTTCCATGTGGAAGTTTATGATGTTGTTGTTTGGATATGTTTCTCATGAATGCACGTGAGTTGTATATGCATTTTTTATGCATGTTAGTGTCTACAGGTTGTTGTGCATGCATTGTTATGGTTATGGTTATGCATGCACAATAGGTTCAATATGCATTCATTAGGGAAATTTTTAGGTCTAAAATGGGCCTCCAAACAAAATTATAAAATAATAGTGGAAATAATAAAATAATATTTGATTACATCATCAAATTTTGGGGGGGAATAAAAAACTACTTTTTTCAACTCGTACTTTGAACTTATCTCCCTAAAGTTTTACTCAAATTTCGAGCAAGAATACTCGTTTGATGAAAAATTCAATTACTCGTCCAAGGAGTATGCATGTTGCATAATTTTGATAGACTTTTCTATGCGAAAAATGAGAAATACATAAAAAATGTGATTGCAATCACGTTTTTCATGTATTTCTCATTTTTTGTGTAGCAGGGTCCATCAAAAGTATGTAACATGGGTACTCCTTAAATGAGAAATTAAATTTTTCATCCGATGAGTACTCCCACTCGAAATTTGAGTAAACCCTCAGGGGGATAAGTTTAAAATACGAGTTGAAAAAGTAGTTTTATTATTTTCTTATTTTTTAATCTTTTTACTTTTTAACTCCAAAAATTGTGAAGCATTCCCCATGGTTGACATCATCATCTCGAATCCTATTGGTTCTTATAAAGTTTATTTTGGTTGTACATTTTTCTTAGGAGGCTCATTTTAGAGCTCAAAATTCCCCTAATGGTGAGCTTATTGTATGTAGTTATGTCATCATGATGTTGTTGATAAGATATGATGATGATATGTTGGCTAATATAGAGCAGGAGATGAAGACAATTAAAGCGAAGTTGCAACACTAGACTTAGGGGTAAGAGTTTATCTTCGTACATGTATTATATGGCATGTAGGTATGTTAATTAATGGATTGTTATAAGCATTAGGGTCACTTATACCCTTGTCATTATATTGTTTTT
This sequence comes from Pinus albicaulis, assembly GCA_034641835.2. Lineage (NCBI taxonomy): Eukaryota > Viridiplantae > Streptophyta > Pinopsida > Pinales > Pinaceae > Pinus > Pinus albicaulis. The sequence goes on from CM076573.1 coordinate 123,598,968, forward strand.
ATGGTTACATGTATGATAAATGCTAGTTAATTAGTGTGATAATATATACATGCGTCGATTAGTCATGAATGATAGTAATTGTTATTATATGTGTTATGGTCATATGCATGAGGGTTATGGCCATTGTACTTAGGATATCGATGTTATATGTATCATGCTAATTTGGATTTTCCTATGCATATGGTTAGGGTTATTACATTCATGTATGAGTGGATATATTTGTGATATGTGTTGTACTAATCTAGACTGACTATGCATATGTGATTGTTATGCATGAATGAAATTTTTTTATGAGTTTATGATGTGAAGATGTTAGCTAGTTACTATTCTGGAGATCATGACCTTATTAATTTTTGAGTTGATATGATGAGAAGTTATATTGTGCTAATCCAGATTGATTATGTAGATAAGATGACCTTCGTTGATATAAATTATGGTATGAGCTTGGTTATGTCTCATACTTGGTGCTTGAATGTTTTATTATGTCGCCTATTTGGTGTTTGAGTATTTGGTGTCTATTATGTCAGCTAGTTGATTTATCTAACATGGTACATTTATATTTTGTTTGAATGTTTAATTAATTGCATGATATGAGTATGTGTCTATAAGATTTCTTGAATAAATGAACTTGCTTTAAGATGGTTTTACTAACAGATATGTGTTGATACAATTGATATGTACTTGAGTGTAAGTAGGTGATAGTTGTAGAAGTATGTATTATGACTGATGAATGTGAGTTTATTATTGATTATGACATGGTTATTAGACTTGGAAAAGGTTAATTTCACATTAATAGATATTTTTTCTTGATTTTTGGAGCATGTGGCTGACATGTGAGTTCAATTACATGGAAAACACATGGCAGTGTGCTTGGCACAACAAGTTTAGATGACTAGTATATTTTTATATTTAATTATGCATAGACAGTTATGTGTTTGTGGCCATATGATACATGGAATTGAATGAAAAAAGAGACTGCCATGAAATCACAAAGAAGAATTCGATTGAGCTTTCCCTTGGAGGCACTCGGAACCCATTGGGATTGAGTCATTGTGTCTGTTGTTAGTATTGTAGTTTCGGTCTCTTATGATTTGTTTCCGCTTGATTTGCAGTTTTTTTTATTTCAAGTGCAAGGATCTACCACTTTGTTTTTGGTGTCATAATGTTTGGTTTTCATGGTTTTATTATTTATTTTTATTTCTCTTTCCTTTTATGTTTTGGGGTCTTGGGAATTGGTTGGGAAAGAGGAAATTTAGTGGACCTCAGGGAGAGATGAATGAACTCCACGAGGTAATGAAAGACTTGGATGAAGCTCGGTGCATGCATAAGGGCATTTGAAGGTAAGAATATGACAATCAGTCAGATTGGTTCAGTCCATAATTTTAAATGGATGGTAGCAGAATATTCATCAGAAATTGATCAGGTAAGGTAAAGTGAATGGATTTGAGGTGTCAAATACCTTAGCTATATTGGGAATTTTTTTTTCTCGACGTTGTGCATGCATAAAGTGAGTTATATTAACCTTGAGCTTATGCTATCTGGTAATTATTTTGTGACCATCATTATGTTGATTTTTATATATGTATACATGTATGTATGTATGTATGTCTTTCTAAGAGGGTCATCATGGATCATGATTATTTAATGTTAATATTTATATGTATGTATGTATGTATGTCATTGTCTCATAGAGTCATGATTGTTTTATGATGATGTTTATATATATGTATGTATCTATGTATCTATTTCATTGTTTGACGTGTTTGTGAAGGATAATTATTGTGGAGGAATGATTTCTTATGTCAGTGAATAACATGAAGAGGTTCCTGGCTATGAGGATTCAAGTGGCAGAGTAGCCTTGATAGATCTATGAGGTCAGTCTCATGTGAATATGAGTTAATGTTATGTGATTGTACTATGTCTATTTTTATACTATGGAAGGTAATACTAAAAGATACAACAGTGTAATGAAAGAAATGTGATTTGCGACATGTTGGGATAAGCATAAATTTTGACCCCGACTGTTGGCCCCCGCTTCCTCGTAACTAAACTTTTTATTAATATTAGTCTGTAAAATGGACAGTTATCATTAATAGGTTAGCCTTATAACTAATCTAATGAGGTGTGATTTTTATAACTACTCTAATGAGGGGAAATTAGTGGTTTATTGGAGATATAATGGAGCAGGATTGAAAAACATTGAAAATTATTTATATTTAATATATGAATTAAATGATTTAACTATAATTAAAATATAATTTAAGAAATAAAATTTGAATTTTCTATATTTCATTTAAATATATATTTTTAGTTATTTAATAATATTTTATTTATTTGAATTGAGTGGAGTTTTTTTTTAATATTTAAGTCTTAATATCTTAATTAAACAATTAACTCTTATTTAAAGATGGTTGAAATTATTTTATATCATTAAAAAATTTATAAAATAATAATAATAATTTGAAATTTAATTATATTATTATTTTTTTAATTATTTATCAATTTATATAATATTATTAAATAAATTATACAAATTTGTGAAATATATTTTATAAGATGATAAAATAAGTAGTATATTAAAAAATATAAATTAATAGTGTTAATTATTTTAATAATATGGTAATGTATATTTTGATTCGTCAATGTGTAAGTAAATATAATTGTCCTCCAAGATGATAATCTAGTTTTCCAAGAAGCATTTGGGGGCTCTCCATAGAATATTGGTCTTATCAAAATATATGCTCCTTTCTAAGGTCGTTTCAAATTCTGGAAACACTTGGACCTTTTTAGTATTTTGAAATTTGGATATGTTATCATTGCAAGCGACCTGAATCTCGATAATTTTGGTGAGGAGTGTTGGAAGCATCGATGCAAATTCGATTCCATGAACTCTTTCTTCAGAAAAAATTTCAAGGAGAACTCCCTTGTGGATATTCAACCCTCACGCCTTGCTCTGACATGGAAGAATGGTTGTTTGGTCCTAGCTTCATAGGAGAACTACCAGACATATTTATAGTCTAGGAAAATCTCCTCAAACAACTTTGGTATATGTCCTCGTGGATTTCTTATGAGATGTTCTCATACCATGCTCCAATATTCCTACAATGGTAGGGGGATCTTATATGGAAAGGAATTCCCTTTAAATTTAACCCCTCATGGTTAACCAAACTAGAATTTTATCAACTCGTTCACAATTTTTAGTTTATGGATCATACTTGTTAGGGGGAATCATGGAATAGAGGTAGTCATGCATAAGCTCTATTTTCTCATGCAAAGAGTCTAGAGATGTGAAAAGGTGAAAAAAATACAACACTTAGAAATGAGCTACGAAGATCCAAGAAGCCATGTCTAGACTCTTTAATCCAATGAATGATGATATTTTCTCTCCATCGATTGAATCGAGACTTTTCGAGCTTGAACAATGAAAGAGGCATATTCTGAATTTATAGGAACAAGAAAGGATACTTGAAAGCAATGAAATATGGATAGAATTCAGAGATCAAAATTCAAAAATATTCCATAAATTTGCATCAAATTGCTAGAATATCAACACGATCTCGGAAATTACTGACGCAAATGGTAACATTATCAATCACACTATTGATATTCAAATGGAAGCCATGCCATATTTTGGATCCCTCTTACTGTGTGTGAACAAGTCGACATTGAAAATTAAATGGACTTCATAAAATTATACCCTATTATGTTCTATGAGGAGGATAATGTTTTAATTAATAAACTCATGCCAATGGAGAAGATATCAAAGGTCCTTCATTATTTGGCTAAAGATAAGTGTCCTAGCTTGAATGGATCGACTGTCAAGTTGTTCATAATCTTTTGGTATATTATGGGTCAAGATATTTTATAGATGGTAGAGGAAGCATGATCCTCTAGATAGGTATTGGGAGCTATGAACGCTACTTTCATAACACTCATTCTAAATTCTTCTTACGTGATTACTTTCAAGGAATATCACCCTATCTCATTATGGAATATAACCTAAAATTGATCTCAAAATTATTATAACTAGGATAAATGATAAACTATTTTCTCATATATTTGGGTTATAGTTTGGATTTCTCCAAGATCGATAAATTCAAGATGTGGTCGACATTGCACAAGAATGCATTCATTTGATAAAATTTCACAAAAGGGAATATATTTTATTAAAACTAGACCTGCATAAGGCATATGATAGTGTTGATTGGAATTTTCTCTGCACGATATTGTTCAAGGTTGTACTATTTATTTCTGCGGTCGACTGGACCATGGCCCAGGTCACCTCAGTCAATTACATGATCTTGATAAATTATGTTCCTTCTAGTTTTTTCCAGGTCCATAAGGGCATATGAAATGGCTTTTCCTTATCCCCATTACTTTTCTTACATTTTATTGATGGTATTTACAATAATATTAAAGAGGCTAAACAAATTGGTAGTTTGATCAACTTATAGATCACCAAAAATGTTTAAGTCACTCACCTTACGTTCGGTAATGACATTTCATTGTTTGGACAGGCCCCCTTGACTTAATGGAAGAATCTCTTCCACATCATCTCAAATTTTGGAGCATCTTCAGGTTTGTTCAGGAATAGCCTGAAACCTGTTCTTGTCTATGCCTCATCCATGATGGACACAATTGCTGAAATTGCTAATATTTTTGAGGTTACTGCTTATTTTATTGAGCTTGGTTTCTCTTATCTCGGCTTCAAGTTGAAACCTAATAAATACATAACTATGGATTGGAAATGTATCATCAACAAAAAGAAAAATAGGATGTTTCTATGGGCTCATAAATGGTTATCATCGGTCGAAAAATGGTCCTTGCATAATCCATGCTCCATAACATCTCGATATACTTGATTCATTTATACACCCTACCTCATTGCATTATAAAAATATCAAAACTGTCATAGTTGACTTAATTTGGTCTGGGGTGAGAGGAGTTAAAAATTTGACTTGGCAAATCTCGATGATATCTATTCGATTAAGGAATTTGGTTCATGGGGGATCAAATATTTTAAGAGCTTTGGGTGTGCTCTCCCCATAAAGATCTTCTGGCATGCTATGACAGGTACAAGGATTTGGAAATAAATTATTAGATAGAAATATATGAGTGTAAGGGATCTTCTAGATTTTTGTTGATTGAACCAACAATATTTCAAAAATTCTTTCGATATTTGGAACAATATCATGAAGCTAAAGAAGTGGTTACTTGATAACATATATTGGCATATTGGTATTGGAAGTCATGTTCTAGTTGGAATAGACCCCATTCGTGGCTTTGGGGGTTAACATCTTCTTTTGGTAGATACCATCAAATTCCTCTATGATAAATGAATATTTTTTATCCCATATTTGTGCATCCTATGAACCACTTCATATTTTCTCTACCTAGAAGAATGTGGTTTCTCTAGACATGTTGAGGTGGATGGTAGACAATTGGTAGGATTACACTAACATAATTCAAATTTTTGGCGCTTCTCTTAGCGACAAGGTTGATACCCTCTCATCGAATGGTATTTTTTTTCATGGTTACCTTATGCTTGAAAATGTATATAGATATATTATTTTATCTATATGGGGGAATATGCATATCAGTTGGTTCTATAAACTCCATAAATGGTGCATTCCTACAAAGATAAAAAAAAAATTGACTGCCCTATATGGAGGATTAAGATCCTCTTCCGAGGAAATTTAGGGAACAAGGGCTTTGTTGGTCCAGGGAGATTCCCTATGTCTAAAGCAGAGTCATAAAGCGCAATGCATCTACTCTTTTAATGTCATTTTTCCAACACTATTCGGGTGTGGGATTTTTCGACCTTGAGGATACTCACAAGATGGTATTTTCCATCTATGCAATCTTGTTGCATCTGGTGGATGACGCACTATATAGGTTATCAAACTACTCCATTATCGATCATTTGGGGAAAGTAGACTAGCAGAAATCACTTGATTTTTAAGGGTCACCCCCTTAAGATGGACTACATAATCAAATCCATTTTTTCCATCTTTTGTGAATATAATGGTTCTCCAGCTCAAAATTTTCCTTCCAGATCCATTCGAGATTCCCCTATCTTCTCTTTTCCATAGGTTGTTTTGATGGGTCTGCACAAGGAGACCGGTTTGGATGCACGATGGTTATATTGATGATGTCATCCTCCAAATTTCACATTCATTGGAACGGTGGTCGGGGTCCAAATACGTGGGCTGAAATTATCACAGTTTACAGCCCTTTATACTATTCAAACAAGCTTGGTATATAATCCTTGAACATTTTTTATGACTCCTAGGTGATCATCGAATGGTTTAATAGAAAATCCTCCTTCAATCCACCTTTAGTATTCAATTGGATGCATAAGATTGACCAATTGATTTCTATGTTTTTCCACACCATCTATGTCCATTTGTGCAGGGTGTTCAACTTTGAGGTTGATGCTCTTTTGACTCCAGAGTATAAATGATATCTAAAGGAGAATTTTCTTCTCTTTCATCCATAAAGTCACTCAACAAATCATTGTCTTTCGTGATGGTTTTATTTGTGTTTGACTCTCATACTTTGGCAATATTGTGGGTCTAGTGCGATTTTGTGTTTTCTTCCTCGATATACATAAAGCTCATCTTGTTGCTAAAGAATTTTCGCAAGTTAAATGCATTGACTATATTGATACCTTCTCTCTTGTTTCCAAAATTAATTATGTCCACCTTCTTCTTTCCCTTACTTCCTCCTTTAAATGGGAAATCCATAAATGGATGTTAAATATACCTTATTACTTTGGGACTTGCATGAAGAAACCTACATGGAAAAACCCCCTAGCTCTATCCAAAAAGACTCTAGCCTTCTTTGTCACCTTAAGAAGTATCTTTGTGCTCTCAAACAGGCCCCTCAGGCTTGCTATGCCAAAATGGATTACTTTATCTTAGATAATAGATTTTCTAGATGTCATTCTGAAAACATTGTCTACACCAAGAAAGTGGGTAAGTATTTAGCCATCCTTGTTCTTTATGTTGATGATCTTATAATTTCTCATAGTGATCCCAGCCATATAAACCATATGGAGTCTTAGGACAATTAGGACAGACTTAGGGCACTTTCATTTTTTCCTTGGTCTTCTAGTATTTCAATCCAAAGAAGGAATTACCCTTTCTCAGTCCAAGTATGCCTGTGATATTCTACATCAATTTCACATGGAAGACTATAATTCAGCCCCTTCTCCCTTTAATTTTGGAGTCAAGCTTTCAGTCACTTTTACTTCCCCTAAGGTTGATGCTACCTTATACCATCAACTTGTTGGTAAACTTTTGTATCTAACCCATACCCATGATTACATTTCCTTTGTCATTGGTATTGTTGCTTGGTTTATGCACAAACCTCATGAAATTCACTAGAAAGAGGCTAAAAGAATACTTCGATATGTTTCAGGTACAGTTCAGTTCGAGATTCATTACCATTAGGGGAATTTTGAGGTCTAAAATGGGCCTCCTAAGAAAAATGTACAACAAAAATAAAGTTTATAACAACCAAAAGGATACAAGATGATGATGTCAACCATGGGGAATGATTTACCATTTTTTAAATAAAAGGGTAAAAATATTAAAAAATAATAAAATAATAAAACTATTTTTTCAACTCGTATTTTCAACTTATCTCCCAAAATTTTTACTCAAATTTCGAGTGGGAGTACTCATTGGATGAAAAATTTAATTCCTCATCCAAAGAGTACCCATGTTGCATACTTTCGATGAACTCTACTACATGAAAAATGAGAAATACATAAAAAAATGTGATTACAATCACGTTTTTTATGTATTTCTCATTTTTCGTGTAGTAGAACCAATCAAAAGTATGCAACATGGGTACTCCTTGGATGAGGAATTAAATTTTTCATCCAATGAGTACTCCCACTCGAAATTTGAGTAAAAATTTTGGGAGATAAGTTGAAAAAGTAGTTTTTTCATTTTTCCCTCTAAAATTTGATGATGTCATCAAATCTTATTTGATTTTTTCCACTATTATTTTATAATTTCCTTAGAAGGCCCATTTTAGACCTCAAAATTCCCCTAATGACTATAGGAGCATCTCCATTATTGGTTGGTTTCATTGATTCTGATTGGGCTTGTTACCCTCATGATCGAAAGTATACTGGAGGTTATGTATTCACTCTTGGTTCAAGACCTATTACATGGTCTTGTAAGAAACAAAGCTCCATCTGTCTTTCTTTGGTAGAAGAAAAGTATCATGGTGTTGTTGAAGCCATCAAGGAAGCCTTGTAGCTTCGTCAGATCTTGTCCAAATTTGGCCTTCATCAGCAACATCCAACTAAACTTTGGTGTGATATTTAGAGTGCCATTCAGGTATGCAAAGATCCAGTTTATTATCAATGCACCAAACAAATTTAGTTACACATACACTTCATCAGAAAACTCATTCATGATCTTGTTCTAGAAGTGCACTATAGTTCAACCAATGATCAAGTTGCTAATATCTTTACAAAGGCTATCACATAAGAAAATTTTATTAAACATCGATATATTCTTGGAGTTCCGGAAATTTATGATTAAGGGGGGATAGGCACTTTTTTCTCCTATTGTGTCACCTTTGTAAATCCTTCAATCCTATCCCAAGTTGTTCTCAAGGGGGTATGGGGGGGGTGTTAGGATATTCTGATACATAAGAAATAGTTAAGAATAGTTTGGTCTAGCTTAAATTTAGGTAAAGTGTGTTTATTTAGTATGTAATTTTGTAAATTATAATCCGACGGTAAATATATGTAGTGAACTGAGGGTTCATTCTCTCCTTGGTATTACCGACACTTGATTTGTGTCTTAACATCCGATTGGTCCAGGATCTCTATTTAAAGAGAGTGGAGGGTCATTTGTCTAGTGATCGCTTATGAGATAATATTATGTAATTTTTCTTTCTTTACATTAATAAATTTCCTGAAGTAGCCATGTTGGCTCAGGCTGTGGACTGTTTCCATCTTTGACGATTTTAACCATGTCAAATACTCGTGTACTGATCAATGATTTGTTTGTGAGTGGTGACCTTTGGTTTTTTATCTAAGGAACTTGCCCTATAACTTCTTACTATATTGAATATCCTATTACAAAATCATTTTCAACTCATGTTAAGGGAAACAAGAAGATGAAACCAAATTTTCGAAAATTCCAAATAGGGGTTGGGAAAAGAAAAGGTCATAAATCGACTTAAAGAAAGCATTATACCTTTCATATAATACTTCCTCCTCCCTCTCTGTATAGAAGATATAAAATATATGAAATAGATATAAGATATGGAAGAGATAGAAGCTATAAAGGAGACCTGCCCAATATTCAATGATTTCAATGTCAAGCTTATGGTCATTATCAAACTCAATTTCCTCAAACGAATTGAAGAGGTTCCTATGAAAGATATGATGATCTAAAAGGAGTAGAAGACATCATGCATCTGTTGTTGAATTTTATGATCCATCTTCAAAAAGGAGGCATAAATAAAGTGATTCTTAATCCTAACATTCACTTATTTGTGCTCTTACAAGTCTTGTTGAAAAGCATGAAGAAATTTGGATTGTGGATAGTGGTGCATCTAAACACATCACTGGAAATCATGATTATTTATCTAGATAACTTGAAAATAATTTATCTCAAAAGTTATATCTTGGAGACAATGGAAAATATCAAGAAAAGTGAATTACTATGTCATCTTTTCAATTGGAATTCGAAGGTAATGTATCCATTAGCAATATTCTATATGTACCTAGTTTAAATAAGAATTTGTTTCCATATATTATCTTGAAGAAAAAGGGTATAGAGTTGATTTTGTTAATGGACAAGTCTTAGAAAGGAAGAAAAATTCATATTTTGAATCTAATAAAGTTATTGGGGTATGAAGTGGAGAACTATATCCTCTCCTTAGTCAGTCATTCCAAGCTCCCTTTCAAAACACTATAGAACTTAGTGGGATTTGGCATAGGAGGTACGAAAATATGCACTACAAGGCTTTGGGAAGATTTAAATATTTTTATAGGGGTTTACCTAAACCTAAGAATGATCATGATGGTGTATGCAAAGGATGTTCCCTTGAAAATGTTAAAGGAATATGCACTAGAAGTGATAGTGGATATAATGGAATATTTGATCTTATACATTTTACTGTTTGTGGGAACATGCTTGAAAATAATCTGGCTGGATGTTTATATTATGTATAATTTATTCATGATTACTCCAACAAAAAATTGATTAATCTCTCAAGGAAAAGTATCAAGTGTTTCAAAAGTTTCGTGAATTCAAAGCTTAAGTTGAAAATCTATACAGGAGGAAAAATCAAGACTCTAAGATCCAACAACAGTGGGGAGTATGAATCAGATTAATTGATTGATTTGATTTGTTTGATACTATTCCAAAAAAAATGGAACTACGAGAAGAAATAATTGAACTATAATGGAAGTTTTCAAACCTATGCCCCTTGATTAAGCATTGTCAATGTTTATTTGGGTTGAAGCTGCACAGAGTATTGTCTATGTTCAAAATATGTTCCTACAGTGAGTCTTGGATTATAATACTCTGGGAGAAGTATTTACACATGAGAGACTAATTGTTGAACATTTAACAATATTTGGTTATCTAGTTTTCGTTCATATACCCAAAGAGAAAAGGAAAAAATTGGAATGATTTCGGAAGAAGGGTACCTTTGTTGGATACAATGAGAATTCAAATTAATTTAGGGTATTTTTTCTAGGGAAATGATATATTGAGACTTGCAATTATGTTATATTTAATGAGGATCTTTCATTTTTAAAATTGAAGGGCTCACACTTGGATTTTGGTCAAGAAGTTCAAACTTCTCCAAAGAATGTGGAACCAAATCTGGGGGAACCTATATCTATAAATGAAGATCCACATGAAGAAGATATTGATCATGAATCCATTTAACCTACAAAATTTCATGTTTTCAAGAAAATAAAGAGACTTGCGTGGTTAGATAAAAGATTGAAGGAAGTTAAAGGTCATTTTGGTGCCCGTGGGACTTTCAGGGAAAGCAAGAAGCCTAAAAAGTACTCCGGTTATACAACCTTTATGTGTAATATCATTGAATCTGAGCCATTTTCCTACGAAGAATCTATTGAAGAACACATATGGAAATAATCGATGATTGAAGACTATATCAATCCATATCGAAAAATGATGTTTGGGTTATTGTTACAAGACCTAAGGGTAAGTTCCTTTTTTCTTAACAATGGATCTACAAGATAAAACATGTGGTTCATGGATGTGTTGAAAATTACAAGACTAGATGTTTGGCTCATGGATTCTCCCAGAAAGAGTGAGAGGATTATGTAGACATCGAAGAAGACATCTATACTGAAGAACCTCAAGGTTTTTACGTCCACAATAGAGAGACACATATTTGTAAATTGAAGGACTTGTATGGATTGAAGTAGGCCACTCCAGCTTGGTACTCATATATTCATGGTTATCTATTAAGTTTTGGCTTCAAGGAGAGTGACATTGATCCAAATCTATATTTCAATTTTTTTGATGGCGAACACCTGATATTATTATTGTATGTAGACAATTTGTTTCTAGAATGTGCAAAAGTAAATATTTTTCAGTGAAAGAGGGAGATGGTTTTCGAATTTGAAATGAAATACCTTGGCCTCATGCATTACCTTTTGGGATTGGAAATTTGGAAAATTCCTAAGGCGTTCTTTGTGGGCCAAGGCAAGTACATTGTCTGAATCCTTCAGAAATTTGGCATGATGGACTATAAGTCGATGGACACTCCCATGATGATGAAATTTAATAAGGTCAGGGACAACCGAATTTATTTTATCCTACTATGTATTTCAAACTTCGTGGTTCATTAAACTATCTTGTGAACACTAGGTCAAATATTTGTTATGCAGTTAATAAATTGAGTCAATTTCTGGTGGCGCTTCGTCATGTACACTAGGTTACAACAAAACACATACTGAGGTATTTCAAGGTACCATCGATTATGTTCTAATGTATGCTTCTAATGATGAATGGAAATTTTATGGTTTCACTAATGCAGATTGGGCTGGTAGCTCTAATGATATAAAGATAACCTCTAGTTATTGTTTTAGCCTATGCTCAACCATGGTTTGATTGCCTAGCAGGAAACATACCTCTATTACATTGAATACAATCAAAGTTGAATACATTGCTACTAATTTTTCCTACTACAAGGCTATATGGTTTCAAAAAATTTCCTTTGATTTGTTTGATAAAATGTTAGATTCGACTATTATCTATTATGATAATAAAAGTTTGTCAGGATATCAAAGAACTTGGTATTCCATGCAAACTCAAACCACATTAAAATAAAGTATAATATCATCCAGAATATTTTTCAAAGAGGAGATGTGACACTTGAATAAGTTCCTACTGGTGAGAAAGTTGTTGATCTATTGACAAAGTCGTTGTCTCGGATAAAGTTTGTTTATTTCATAGAAAAACTTGGAGTTGTTAAGAACCCCTCTCTAAGTGAGATGGAGAACTGATTACATATCATCATGGATATACCATATTCTTAGGTTGTGTGTCGAGAGACATTGTTGTTCGGGAGATGTATTAATGATTCCTCTTATAGGTTTTGTGCAAAGATACAGTGTTGTCTCAGAGTTAGTGACATAATTCTTAAGTTGACTAAGGCCTTTCTAGGTGTATCTCCTCCATGGTTTTTTGGCAATCATAGTGGGAACTTTGGCCCTCTATAATGCCTATACTTCAGCCTGCTTCTGCAGAGCATATTATTGGACAAAAGTGGAATCTCTCACTCATATTTTCTCTAGGCCTTGTTTGGGTAACTCATTGTTGGTTATTTTGGATTTGTTAGATCATTTAGATGTACTATTGATGGATATAATCTCTCTCTTATAAGGAAATATTTTTTGGGTTTTCCCCTAGTCGGATTTCCCTGGTTATGAACCTAATATTGATGTCTCTTGATTTTTTCTAAATGTCTATTATTCATTGTCTACTGTGATCTTTATTTAGTTCTCTTGTTGAAGAATATTTGGTTGAATTTTTTCATGTATAACTACTTGTTTACTAAATTAAAGAAGGAAATTCATAATCTCCTTAGTCAACCTTAGTTTGATATCATATTTAGAAATCTATAGGGAAATGATTAGAGTGATTTCTCTTTCTATGATAATTGCTTCTGATGTATTTTTACTTTTCTTACTTGTTATCTTCTTTGATTATTATTATGTTTGTGTATCATCAAATAATTTCCCAAAATAAGAAGAACAAGAACAATGAATAGAGGATGCAAGCCAGGGCATAAACCTCTCAAGTTGAGAGGAAAACCTATAAATCTCCTCTTCCTTATAGATTCTTCAATTGACAAAATTCAAGACATTTAGACCAAGACTAATACCCTCTAAGGCCATGTCCAACCTTTCTAGATGATGTGCTTTACTTGTCCAAGTCAATCCCAGTCAAATCACTTCTAGTAGCACAACTTTAATCTCCAGATACAGAATTTCGACCTCCACTGGAGACCTGGAATTTTCATCCCTCTTGCACTTGTTCTTACCACACATGTGAGCCTTGTTTTTATTCCCATTGATTCTTTAGTCTTTCTCCTATATTTTTCTAACATTTGGAGCTTAAGGATGCCTTCTTCTGACCTTTTCTTGACCTTATTTCCTTTCTTTCTTCAATATCGGAAAAGTGGAGGAAAGCCCTAGATCTGCTGCAGAAACCCTAGCCTTCCTTCGCATGTGTGAGAGAAAAATATCCCAAAACCAAGTATTCTTTGTCCTCTTTTGTATTATTTCCTTCTTCTGCTTTATCCTTCGTTTGAATGAGTAAGTAATGAATTTGTTTCAAGGAGGTTGAGTTTCTTCCTTTATATAGGCTTCTCAAAGGTGGACGTGGATCCTCATTTTATGTTGGCTTGCCAACTGCCAGGTTGACTTGATCTTACAGGGTATTTTAACACTTTTAAGGTAAAAAAAAATATTTCTTTACAAGTTACAATGTGTTCGAAGGGGTATTCAACTTATGAAAATGACTCTTGTTTACTTCTTTACCTAACACAAACCCTAGAAGCACTCAATGAGAGTTTGAACTATAAAATAAAATACCTTGAGCATGAAACTCATGTTCTAAAAATAATAAGAATAATTTTCTTTCATTTTACAATTTACAAGAATTAGAATTACATTTCATCTCTATGAAAATCTAACATACTTAAAAAAATTTCAACACTTAACCATGGACTTGTTTTCCAATAAAATTTCTTTGGTGGAGATCATGAAAATATCAGTTTCTAGGAGAGGTTCTACCTTTGATATCATGAATTTCATATTTATCACTATATAGTCTTCAACATTTGGGACTTCTTCATAGGTTATCTACCATCCATCACTTTCAGTCATGATCTATGTCAATCATGTCATTCTTTATTTCATTGGAAAGTGATCTACTAGTCCATATCTCGATTTTCTTCATACAAATACCTTTTCTACATCATGTTTCCTTCAGGATATTTTATCTCGCCATATGAGTACTAGTTGTATGTGACATTAAAAAATCTCTTTTGGTATCCCTATATTAGCCCATCCATATATTGTTTAAAAAAAATACAAAAATGAACATCACATCAAAGTTACTTTTTGTGATAGCCTTTCATCATGACATCTGCTTGTTGCAACATCAACATCTTGAATGTATATTCACATATCCCTTATATATTAAATGTAAAGGGACTTATTCCTTTCTAGACTTCATAAGAGTCTTCATACCTTTTCTATGGAGATTTCTTGGTCAATTCTTCTAGTTATTAGATGTTGAATTCCTTTTCTTCGTGACTATAGTTGCATTTTTCATGACCTCCTTTTTCTTTCTTCACATATTGATCCCTACGACCTTCTATCCATAGTTCCCTCATCTTTTTCAACCACTCATATTCTATATGAATACATATTATGTTAATTTAATCTATTGAATATGTTATCCATGCCTTCATGCATCTTTTGAACGAGGGATATCCCTTTCCTTTGATCATACTCATTAGGTAGAGTATTCACCCATGTTATTTGCAACTATATGATTACATGAATTTATCAAATATATGAATACATACCTCTTTTCTTATTTTATTCATATAGGCTTCATTTAGGATCATCCTTTCCTTGATTGAGAGTACTTAAACCATCTTAACATGTCACATTCCTTTGTCATCATACCATCATTATTCTAGACAATGAATCCCATCCAAGGTGAAATTATCAGTGAGACACTTGCTTATTCCAAGAGATTAACCTTCTAATGAATATTCGAATGGAAAATATTGATTATTCTCCACCTAAAAGTTCTCCCTTCTAGTGATGGTGATCTCTACACTAGATGGATTTATTCTACCCATAAGTACTACTTATGCTTCCAGTAAGGTTACCAAGAACTACTTCCTTCTAATGATGACTACCATGGACTTCTACTTAAACTAACTTTAAAGGATCTGACGATGATTTCATGAGATATTACTTCAATTGTATTCTATTAAGATTCCATATCCTAAAAGTATGTATCCTATCATGTTTCTAATTTTTCCTACCATGATATATATACTTTAAAAAAATTAGAAAGAACTTTATGGCGAAGATTATCTTTATCATACTAGAGATCTTTTAATTCCTCCTTATTTTATTTCTTCTTCTTGTCTTCTTCCACTTCTTAAATGATATGTTCTTCTTCGCTTCCTCTTTTTTTGATTTCCTTGTTGAGTTCAGGATAATTCTCTTATAGTGGTCATATTCATGATAGTGATAAAATTGGATTTTCAACATGTTCTTGTTATTCTTTTTCTCAGTACCAAAATTTCAAAATTTCCTTTCTTTCTTGTCATGTCTGCAATTGCATGAACTTGCTTGTTCTATCGTACATATCTTTTTTCATTTAACCTAGTTTCTTTAATTTTACATAGTGACAAAATTTCACTAAACGGGGTATCTTTCTTCTTTGCGTAGATGCTTGATGTAAATTTTCCCCATTTCTTTGGTATTTCAATGAGCACTATGGTGGTAATTTCTTTATCGGACATTATTTCTCCTAACTCTTGTGGTTGGTCTCTTATTTCTGAAACCCTCATAAATTATTAGCCTATCACTTCTTCCTTTGATATATTAATCTTGTAGAGTTATTGTCTTAATGATATCACTTTTCCTACAGTACTTGCAAAGAAAAATTCTACTAGTTTGTTGTATATTTCTTTTGATGTCTCTAATTTTGATACATAAGGTATAAAGGGATCATTAATGGATTATATAAGAATCCTTTGAGACTTTACTTCCCCTTTCATATAATTTTCTAGAGTTTTATCTTCTTCCTTTCGAGGTTTACTGATTTATCCCTTAACGTGTTCCATGAATTCATTTTCTATGAGAATCAAATATATCCTTTTATTCCATGCAAGAAAGTTTGATGACCCAGCCAATTTATTGCTTTCCTTAAAAGTCAATGTCATATTGATAGCAAATTCAGTCATAAATATTAAGGCACTTACTTGTCAAATGATTATTCTCCTTCATGACAATATCTTCAACCTGATGCCTTCTTGAATTTGATGATGATGTTCATAATAGGACATGTCTTCATGTTGAATATGTCACTAAGATGAGAGTTCCTTCTCGATGATTCATGCTATTGATGATATTCTAGTGCTTCAACCCTTGAGTGTCCTTCTCAAAGCTGCATTTCCTTTTCTTGTCACCTTAGCTCTAATACCATGATGAGAAATCTAAGGGCAACAACGATTTCTCATATATTGGTAATTGTTTGTGGTTTATTTTCACTTCATTATATTTTATTCTTCTTTCAATTGTCTACTATTAGTTTTTTCTTGATAAAAAAACTACCAAACCATAAATAACAATAATACAAAGTACATAGTATATAGGCGATCAACTAGGGAAAAAACCTCTCCACTCTAAGAGGAAAACCCACAAAAATTCTTCTTCATATAGAATCTTCAATTAATGAATCGAAAAATTAGACCCTTGACCAAAACTCCTCCAAGTCCAAGTCAAGACATACCTCTTTCTAGACAAAGTCAACTTCTCCTTAACACTACTACAATGTGACCTTTGTACTTATCTTTTGGCCTTGTAATATTATAACAACCCTAGTTAAGAATTCATGTAAAAGAATTCATATTCCAAGATGAATGGTGGGATAAATATTCTAGTGGGTTTTCATTTCACTTATTATGGCTAGAGGAAATTGGAAAAGGGTTTGGAAAGGAAAAGTGGAATGTATTGGCAATTATTTATGAAAATAATGGAAAATAGGAGAAAATGGAGGTGAAAGGTCATAGGTTGCATGTGAGGATGAAAATGAAGGAAAATTAAGGAAAATTAAGAAAACAGAGGCCACGTTGATAAAAAAAAGGCTTATGAGGATTATTTGGCAATATTTTGGCTCAACATTTTTCTAAATATTTTTCTCACACTTATTGCTCTTGTTCTATTCTCTCTCTCTCGCATACTCTTGGATGCTTAGGATACTTATGGATCTCATTCTATACTCTCTCTATATAATAATCTTGGATACTTAGGATACTTATGGTTCTTATTCTCTCTCTCTTTCATATTCTTGGATACCTAGGGATCAAATTATATACTCTCTCTCTCTCTCACATACTCTTAAAGCTGATCATAATAGCCTCTCGTCACATGTTTAACCCGGTTTGTCAGTTACTTGGGTAGATGTGGGAGGAGGGTGATTTATCTTATATTAATAATTGATTATGGTGTATTTTTACTTCATTATATTTTCTTCTTCTTTAGCTTGTTGACTATTAGTGTTTCTTCATTAAAAAACAACCAAATTTCAAAGAAAAATAAGAAAAAGGACACAAGATTTAGGCAATAACATTGGATTTTCGACATATCATTCTTGTTCTTTTTCTAAGGACCAAAATTTCCAAAATTTCCTTTCTTTCTAGCCATCATAGAAAATTCTTGAACTTTCTCATTCTATCCTACATCACTTTTTTCCTTTAACATAGCTTCCTCAATTTTACATAGTGACCAAATTTCACTAAATGGGGCCTCTTGCTTATTTCCATAGATGCTTGATGAAAAGTTTTACCATTCCTCTCATATTACATTGAGAAATATGATGGTATTTTATTTATCATATATTATTTCTCCCAACTCTTGTAGTTGGTATCTTATTTTTGACACCCTCATAAAGTATGAGGCTATTACTTCTTCCTTTGATATCTTCATCTTGCAGAGTTATTGTCTTAATGATATCAGTTCGTCTCCAGTACTTACAGAGAACCATTCTACTAGCTTGTCATATATTTCTTTTGATTTCTCTAATCTTGATACATAAGATATAAAGGGATCCTTGATGGGTTCTATAAGAATCCTCTAAGACTTTAATTTATGTTTCCTATAATTTTCTAGAGCTAGGGTTTATTCCTTTTCAGGTTTAGTGATTTAAACCTTAACATGTTCTACAAATTCACATTCAGTCATAAATATAAAGGAGCTTACTTGTCAAGTGAATATGCTCCTTTATGACAATGTCCTCAACTTTATTCCTTCTTGATTTTGATGACGATTGTGATATTAAGAGATGTTTTCTTGTTGAATATGTCATTGAAATTAGAGGTCCTTATTGATTATTTATGCTATTGCTAATATTATAGTGCTTAGACCCTTGAGTGTCGTTCAAAGATTCCTTTCCTTGTCTTGTCACCATAGCTTTGATACCATGTTGAGAAATCTAGGGGCAACAACATAGAGTCATTTCTGTTATATTTATAATTGTTTGTGGTGTATTTTTACTTCATTATATTTTATTATTCATTCACTTGTTTACTATTATTTTTTTCTTCATTAAACAACTACCAAGCCATAAAGAACAATAAGAAAAAGGACACAAGATATAGGGGATCAACCAGGGCCAAAACCTCTCCACTCTGAGAGGAAAACCCACAACAATTATTCTTCACATAGAATCTTCAATTGATGAATTCTAAAACCTAGAACCTTGAACAAAAATCCTTCAAGTCTAAGTCAAGCCATGCCTATTTCTAAATAAAGTCAACTTCTCGTTGACGCTATTTCAATATGTCATTTGTCCTTAACTTTGGGCCTTGTAACACTGTAAAAACCCCAGTTAAAAATCCATGTTAAGAAAATATAATACCAAGGTCATGGGACATGTATTCCAATCCAAATGATGGGAAAAAAAATCCTAGTGGGTTTTCATTTAAGTTATTATGGCTAAATTAATTGGAAAAGGAAATGGAAAAGGATTTGGAAATGAAAAAGTGGCGTTTATTAGCAATTGTTTATGAAAATAATGGAAAATAGGAGAAAAGGGAGGTGAAAGGTCACAAGTTCCATGCGAGGACGAAAATGAAGAAAAATAATGGAAAATGATGAAAATAGATCCCTCATTGATGAAAAGGATTATGAGGATCAATTGGCAATTTTTTGGCTCAAGCTTTTGCTCAATATTTTTCTTACACTTATGCCTTTCATTATATTCTCTCTCTCTCTCTCTCTCTCTCTCTCGCATACTATTGGATACTTAGGCTACCTATGGATCTCATTATATACTCTCTCTCTCGCATACTCTTGGATACTTATGGCTCTCATTCTCTCTCTCTCTTTCTCTCGCATACTCTTGGATACTTATGGCTCTCATGATATACTCTCTCTCTCTCTCTCTCGCATACCCTTGAATAGGATCATAGTAGAAACTCATCACATGTTTACCCCAGTTGGCCAGTTACTTCGATAGATATGGGAGGAGGGTGATTACTCTTATATTGACAATTTTTTGTGGTGTATTTTTACTTCATTATTTGCTTCTTCTTTCTCTTTTTTAATGTTCGTATTTTCTTCATAAAATAGCTACCAAACATAAAGGACAATAAGAAAAAGGAAATAAAGATATAGGTGATATACTAGGGCCAAAACCTCTCCACACTAAGAGGAAAAACCGCAAAAAATCTTCTTGATATAGAATATTCAATTGATAAATTCCAAAACCTAGACCCTTGACCAAAACTCCTGCAAGCCCAAGTCAAACCATGCCTCTTTCTGAACAAAGTTAACTTCTCCATGAAACTACTACAATACATCCTTTTTCCTTAACTTTGGGCCCTGTAACACTATTCAAAACATTTCGGCCTCTCTTTCTGCAACTCTCGTCCGCCTGCAACTGACTGCAAATTTTGCACGTGTGACAAGATTGGGAAATTGTATCCCTTCTTCTCCTTCGTTTTACTTGTGCTAGTAACTTTGTGACTTAAACTTGCAAGAGGGATGTTATTCTTGCCTTGTTTCACCCTTCTTTAAGGTTATCGTACTTTTAATTTTCTGTAGTAAGATGTGCACGAGTCTCCTCGCACATGTGAACAAGAATAGCCCAAAACATACCCAAAATTAATTTTTTTATTTCTTCCTTATTGAATTCATCTTATTCAATTGATTTAATGCTTATTTTTTACCTTCTAATCAAAATCCTTGATGTGTAAATATTTTCTCCTTGAATGAGGTTGAGTGCCTTATATATAGGCTTCTAGTCACTTCAAATTTGTTCAACTTGTTATTGTCTCTAGGTTGAGTTGCTGTGATGGGAAGGACCACTTGTTGCTTGCATTTTGACTTGGTCTTGGAGGGTCTATTTTTTACTGAAATAATTTATTTTACAATATGTAACATGAACCAAATTGGTCTTTCATGCCTGACAATAACTTAATGAAAAGCCCTAGGAGTTCACAATAGGAGCTTGACCTAAAAATATATTTTCTTGATCATGAAACCCATGCCTCAAGAACAAAAATAATAAATATATTTTTCTCATTCCATCAAATACATAAAAACATGATTACATATGTCATAATGAAGACCTGACCTAGTTATATATTTCAAAAGATCTTAACATGTATGTACTGCAATAAAAAATATAGTTGATTGAGAGATGAAGTAGTGTGTAAAAAAGAAATAATTGAAAATAAAGAAAGGAATAGAGCCTGTTGGTCTAATTTTGAAAAATCATGAAAGAGGGATCCACTAGGAAAGGTAGGTAGATTATTTCATACAAGTGATTAGTTTCTACCCTTGGATTGGAGGTTGTGAACGTGAGGGAGTTGGTTCTTCCTTCAATTTGGTACTTGTAAATTCAGGGGATGGGTGTGGTTTTGTGGTTTTATCCCTTTATGGATTTCCACTTAAAAATGTGTGTCTTATATGAGTACGTTGATTTATTTATGGTGTTGTGGTGTGATTGGTTAGTGATAACATAAATGGTCTTAAATATTGTTAAAATTTATACAATACTAATTCAACCACCCTATCAGTGTTATCTTAGTTCCTAACAGGATCACTATGGCAACACTCTCATGGTGCCCCACAATAAGATCTATCTCAAGAATTATTGAGCGTAAACCTATGAGCATGGTGACTTGTACATATTTTATTAGTATGCATATAATTTTTCTACATGTGTGTCACCGTTTGGTCCACTTCTTATTATGTTTGGTACTTTTTTTGAAAATGTTCATACCCTCATCAATATACCTAGGATGCACCATGGTGATAGTAATATTTCTTGGAAAATTTCTTATGTAACATGGGTAGTCTTTCTCCCCACTGACAAAATTTTGATTTCAGGCTGCATCTTCCTAGGCCTTACCACTAACAATGTAGAAAAATACAAAATTTTCACTAAACTCATAACTAAGGCCATAACTTTGGGCCTTCATCAATTGGTGGTCAATTTTGGCTCGCAACTCATGGTATTTCATATGAATTAAGCCTATCATATTCGAAATGTTGTGCTATTTTATTTTCTCTCAAGGAAGTTATGCTTGAACTCTTCTTTGATTATATCATTTATTAACATGTCTCTAATGCACTGGCTACTCCATTTTTTAACTATATATTGGAATGGTATATATCACATATATAATATCAAGATAATTGAACATGCATATAGAATAACATATGGGATTTAATGGACATCATTAACACATCTGTAAGTATAAGAATAAAACACATATGCATATATGTAGAATTTAGTTTGCATGCATCATCCAAAACACATAAATTGGTGTAGTGAAAAAATCAAGCTTAAAATCCCATGCTCATGATCCCATAACATATACACTAATTTCCAAAAAACATCCTAAATGTAGCATACATAGTGGTACTGCATCTAATCATCATCATAGTCTTTGTGTTCTTAGTAATACATAACTATCCTGGCCACCCAATAGAGAATTCGACCCATACTACTAGACCCACCTATAGTGTGGTGCTTCATGTTTTGTGGTACATATATGAGTGGAGTGAGTGGTTGATCTAGGTCTTCCAGCTACTGGATTTACCCATGATATTTTACTTATGTGATGTTGTTAGAATTTCATTTTAAAAGAACATAGAAGAACACATGTGCATGTTTAAGCAAGAGGAAACAAGACAACCATCAACAACATAAAAAACTGAGACGTTGATAGCGAAGTTCACCTAGTGTGGGCTACGTCTCCAAGCCTAGTGTCAAAATGGGGTAGACTGCTTAATATAGTGCTGGAATATTTGATGTACATCAATGATGTTCATACAAGGATGTGCCCTCGACATGATTGGCTTGTCTCTCCATGAGAAATTCCACTACAGGAACTCTCATTCACAATGAACCTCCTGTCAGCATGACATAATCTCACATGACGCAAAAAAAACAAGATCTTGCAAGATACTTCAGGAAAGGATCTATAAATCATAATAAATCTCATGGAAAAAAGAGGCACATGGTCAAACTGAATATACCTCAACCCCTGAAGCTAGATGGAGCGAATGCTCAACTACTGAATCTGGTTGTACCATCAAACATGTGGCGTCGAGGTGCAGAGAATTGACTATACACACTTGAGAATTGGACACCGGTACTCCAATATGGAAAATGGCTGAGAAATAGGAAGCTCTGTTGCTGAAATGGACATTACCACTGAGTTCTTGTCGTTGAGAGGCGTAAAATCAACATAGAGTTTTTAGAAAACAGAGTCCGACATGTTTTGGGCTTCAAGGAATATTTTTTATTCCATGAAGATTCCGTAAGATTATGTTATGAAGCGATATGGAAATATGATGCTTAGAGGACCATTCTTCCTTTACCGTAGTATTCCCTATGAAATTCTGGTTAAAATGACTGAAAACTTCATATCATTCTGGAAAAATGAAAATTTACCTCCCCCTTGAATATTTTAGGAATCAAAGAATATTATCTATGAAATATTATCTATCTCCAAAAGAGTTACAACATGGTATCGCCTTTGTGGATGCGCTCATGGTTTTACCCCTGGTTCGCTGGTCCACCCTCCTATTCTACTCAGCCGATTGGCTCCTCTTTTGGGGTTGAATGGAAAAATGTAATGGTTTATAACAAAAATCCAGCAAAGTTTCAAAGTCCAATGGGTTGGGAGAAAGGTAAATATCATAAATTCTTAAGGGGAGGTCGGGGGATCAAATCCTGCCTCCCCCGAAAATCCACATGTACATAATTTTCAGACTATAATTAGGTTTGCATTTAGTTTTGGTCTCACAGTAATTACAAATAACCATTGGCTATATATCATTTTTAATGTTGTATAGTTGTTAGGTGTGTTTTATATGGTTTTGAATGTTGTATACTTGTTTGGTTGCCCATGGATTAGGCCAGTCTGTGCGACTGGGTGGATTTGATTCTCGTCGGCCCATTTAAATGTGGTGTCATTATAATATGTGTTCATCAGTGCTTGGTGGGCAGGGTCCACTCCACGTGGCCCCGAGCCAAACCTCTTAAACTTAGCACATTGTTTGCTGTCATGGGCAGAGGGTGCGATGGGGGTCATGGCCTGCTACCCCATTTTTATATCTATTGTGATATGCCATTTTGTGGGGTGGCGTGGGTGGTGGCCCACCACCCCTCCTTTTATATATATATATATATATATATATATATATTTTATTTAAAACAAGATGGTATTTTTTTTTATTTTAAGGAAAATAAGGGTCATTGGGAAAATCAACCAGGCCATAATTTTGTCCGTTTTTAGGATCTGGGTTCCCTGTCGGTTGACAGTGAATTTTTGGGACACTTAAACCTAGCCCACTGCCCAACTTTGAGCAAAAATTTGAATAGCTCTAGCTTGTCCATATGGGCTCATATTGGAGATTTTTTTGCACCATTGGAATCAGGACGACCAGTACTTTAGTATGAACCTAGTTCGAGAGCAATCCAACCACTTTAAATTTTGATCTATAATCATCCCTCTTGGTCTCATAAGGGTGTGTCGAGCCACCTAGATCAATGGTACACCCATCATAATCCCTTGTGGGTTTACTACACCTACCTCAACTCATTGTGGTTAGTATCCTTTTGAGATACTAATTGCTCCATCTCCCTAACTGCTCCCTGAAAATCATATGGGGACTCGCCTTTTGGTCTCCATGGTGCAACATCTATGTCATCAAACATGTCAATTATTAGTGAATTTTTCCACAAAAACAATAATAAAACATAAAATTTAAAAAAATTTCACTTAGCTAGGTCTCTCCACTGCTCACGAAGGCAAACAAAGTTGTGATATTCTAAGGAAACCTCTCATGCATATTCATAATCATTAACCCATATGTGCTACTCATCGAACCAATCAAGATATTCATCATCGTATGCTCAAGTAGGTGTATTTCCCCCTAGTATTCATAAAAAGGCATTCTACCTATCTGTGCATGGTGCCAATATCTCTGGCCTTGGTGTCAAAATATGAAACCACAATATCAGAACTCACTAAAAAAAGAATGATACTAAGATACTATCATACCTAAACATAACCTGTTAACCTATTTTGAACTTGGTCAATTTTCCTTTAAGTTCACCAGTAGGTCCTTACACCAATTGAAAGCTATTAGGGTCATGCACTACACTAATATGTCCACCTAAATTTTGGAAGTCAAATGAGGACACAATATAGCCACCACTTGGGTCATGGTAAAAAATATAGTACCAAGTGGGATTTTTATCACATATTTAGTCATAATATTCCCACACTCCTTTCGCATGTTGTGGATACACTGTCATCCACTCCTCTACCCACTAGGACACCTGCAGATAGCTTGGTTTGAGCCGCTCGCTTTGAAATAACTATGATAAATCATATTTCCTCCACCTATAATACATCAATTGTTCTTTCTATTCCACTGGATAGTTCATCACAACATATCTGATAATATTATATTTAAAATTTGAAATTCTACACTATTACAATTCTATTAGGTTTCTAGATATGTAGACTTATTGTTAATAGTGCATGCATGCAAATGAAAATTATGCAGAAAATAGAGAAAATAAAAATAAAATTTCACTCACACATTTGGCACAAGATATGCTTTGGGAATCCCTTTCGGGTGAAAAACCCAACTTGAAGGTAAGGTGGATTTTCTCTGTTTATATGGCTGTGAGTACAAAGAAGTATGGATTATGGCCTGTGGGATGCTATTGTGCACAAATCATCTCTTTTTGCTATGCCACCTATCCCTCTTGGTTATTTTTACTCAACTATGGAACAATTGCACTCAAAAGTGTTGAAGAATGTAACTAGTATCAGTCTTCATAATTGTACCTGTAAAATGAAAAAATATTATTAAATAAAACTACTCATTAAACAATTGGTTTCATGATTGGGTAAATTTTTTATAGGAAACAACCTCCATTGTAGGCTTCTATTATTTGTGTCAAGTGTCCTTGTCCATGTCATAATATAATAAACCCTTTTTGGGCATTGTCAATAAAAAAAAATTACTTTAACGTAAATTAAGTCTTCTAGGCCTCCTACACCAAGTCGGCCTATAACTAGACAATATGTCCTAAATGAGGGGCATAATCTCCTATAAAAAGGCATCAAGTTGACCTCATTTGGAGCACTTAATCATCAAGTTTGATTTCCAATTTTTGGGAGAATAGAAACTCATATAATCAATCAACAATTAATAACTGACAATATTCCTTCAAGTCAAAGAAGAATCACATTCCTATATCATAAAAATTATCATAAAAACTTGATGTTGATACAAAACTAGCTAGAAGAGTGAGCCTAGATCCATGTATCTTATAAACGAATAGCAAGAATCCCTGCCATGAATACCTATTAAAATATATATGTGTTTGTGTGTGAGTGTAACAAACATCAATAAAACAATTTATAATTGAGGTTTTTTCTATGAAAGGAAAAAAAGAAAAGAGGGTTTCACTATTATGTGAAAATATTTTCATTCTACTTGGGGAAGAGGAATAAAATAAGGTGTCTCTTCCACACTTACCCCAAATTTTGTGAGGATACACAAGAAATAGAAAGAACAAAAAAAAACACGCTCAAATTTACTATCTTGGTGATACTATGAAGTAGTCAACATGCATTGCAATAGAACAACTGAATAAGAGGGAGCGTCTAGGGTATGAAGCTAGAAAGAGAGTGAACAAGAAGGATAATGAAGCTTCATCGCAAAGTTCATGGCGGGACTAAAGAGCACTCTTGAGCCTACACAATTTTTGCAGCATGGTCAACATATGCTAGCCAGGATCTAACTAGTAACCCCATTTGAAGGGTGGTTCTAGCATCATATCATGATTTTATAAATTGGTGAGTGAAAATGGTTTTAATAATCATAACATGATGGGGTCAACCCTATGGAAATATATCACATTATGAAGGATAGAATGCATAATGCAATGGAAAAAAGGGTTTCCCTAACTTATATGCAAGTGTTGAAATGATACCTGCCATGACGGTTTAGTGGTCATGGAATCAAAGCAATAAGAAATGTCTCAAAATATTCAATTGGTACTTAAAACAACCTATCCTGAAACTTGAAAGCAAAAAAGGTCATAATGTTTAATTAATTCTAAAAATACACACAAACTTTATAAAAGTGGGTTTTTTTATTTTTTTTGAAATTCTAGTATAAATACACCTTTTTGACTTAAATTTGTCATTTCTGCATTGGGAATTTAAAGAAAAGAGCTTTGGAGTGAAAAATAAACAAATTCAATATGTCTAATTTCTCATCTGGATCACAAGGAATCTTCCAGGTAATCCCCTCAATCATATCCATAGTGAATTTCCTAATCCTTTCAAGTAAATTTCAAATGATTTAACTGTAGGAATTATATTTTTATATTTACTCTCTACATATACATGGGTTTATCATATTGAAGTCGCGTGTAGATGGTGTTGTGTATGAAAGTAACCTGCATATGTGTAGTGCAATTTTTTTGAATCAAGGGTTTAATGAAATGAAAAACTTCAATGGTGCAGGATGTCTATCAGTTGGAGAGAAAGGGAACATAGTGCCATTGAAAATGAAGTGATGTAATATCCTTTGGCATTGGATTCCCTTAGAGGATGAAATTTATTAAAATTATTCAAAATTCCAAGCATAAAGTCAAACACAAGATTGCTTGAAATTCTTGTAAATTACTGGGATCCAGAAGAGGATGCCTTTATTATTGATCAGATGCATATGCAGATTGAGGTAGAGGATATATACTTCATCACTGGACTTCCCGAAGAGGATATATAGTAAACTTGCAAGGGAAGTCTCTAGGAGGTCTCAATGTGGATGACTATGTTCACCTCCACTGTTCAGCAGATACCTAGAAGATTGGAACTCAGATCCCAATCAAAGATGTAGAGGGACTACACAGGAGAATCATTCTTTTCACAATTGTCTGGGTAGCTAGATCAACATATTTTCATCAAGCCTCATGAGCTACAATGATTTTGGCAATAGATTTTGTAACCACATTATATGACTTGTGCACAACTTCACTGACCAACTTGAAAAAAAAGTTGACTTCTATTCGGAAGAACAAGACCAAGAACTTTGGATATGGCACAATCCTTTGTGGTTCCTTTTTTGAGATATTACATGGGATTTGACCCAACGTTCTTTCAACAATCAACAACCCAAGAGATCCATGCATATCAAGGTGGTTTTACTTGATGAAAAGACTAGGGGGAAGTGAGGTCCCTAGGACTACCTTTGATATTGAGTTCTTCTTTTGGTAGGCACAACAAGTCATCACCATTGAGGACTACCCCTATGGAGATACAAACTTCAGAGTAGACCTAAATCTGCCACTTCCATCCCATGCTGCATGGGGATAAATTGGTAAGATTTATTTTATTATTTTTTATATCATTTGATTTTTTTTGGATTTTCAAAAATATGAAATGAAATTCTTTTCGATAGGACAATATTCTTACAAAATTATTGATCATGACATAGCTGTGGGACCATTAAGACCTAAGGGTTTTACGAGGCATAAGCATGATAGAAGAGATGTGTAAAATGTCACAACTGACACTCAGAGAGTCATTCATTCCATACAGAGGAACCTGGTGGGTTTAACCCACCAAATTTCTATGGCCACAGTGGAGGATCTTCCAGAGGCTATTTAGAGGTGTGTGGTTGGCGTACCATGGGATTTGGTGCGACTCTTTTGACATGTGGAAATTTCCATAGTATTCTTTCAGGATCCTCATCCAAGGCATGGAACTCAGACATGGATTTTAGGATGACTTTATCTTCTTTGTGATAGACATGATCCAACATAAGCCCTAATTTTGTAGGGAATTTTTGTCCCAATTTTGTATAAAATTTTGAGCATATGACATTTATCTATATACAGGAAGTTTCTTGATGTGAATATCTCATATATACAAATGATGATTGATGATTTTTTATGTTTTTAATGTGATGAATGAATTATATGCCAATCTAATGCTTGATTAGCTAATGAATTACCATATGTGTTTTTTGATCATGGGATATGGATAAATGTAATGAATAAATAAGGATCCCTGACATGATAGATTGTATGCAATTGAGACACCACAGTTGTGAATCCAAGTATATTACTAACTAACCAGCTGTTGTGCCTCAATCTAGTCTCCTAAACTGAGTTCATTTAATTGTCAACCAGGATTTGTAAACTGCTGAAGTGAAATGTACCATATGTACCTAGGTGCTTGTTTCCTAGTGCGTTGTGTGTAGTGTTTTGTGATGTTTTGATTTTTTTTTATGTTGATTTATGATGTTTTTGGTCTTTTGAAGTTTTGTGTTTACAATGGAAACTAGGAAACTAATGAAAAGAAATTGGTGGTCAAAAACACAGTTGAGCCTAATGTATGGAATGGCAAATGTAATCAAAAATACTGAAGCAACATCTAAACTATGACTGAATAGAAACAAGAGCTTAATGATGACTTTTTAAACAAATGACACAAACTAGACTTTGAGAAATGATCACTTAAATATGCAAGTTTTCTAACTAGATAATTAGACACTAATCATGATGCAACATTCTATTCTAAGCTTATCTATTCCATGACTAACTCCTAGTTCTATTCTGCAATTTTCAATTGAAGGTCAGAGTCTATTCTCCAAGAGTTTATTGGTTTCTTTTCAGGGCAGTTCTGTTGAGGAAGAGCTCTGTTTATAGTGAGGAATTTGTAGAGATATTTCAGACCTTGTAATGATGTTATCTTCTGTTCCTAAAGTTATGGATCACTGATGGTTTTCAGAACAAAAAGATATTTGTAAATAATGAAGGCTGTCTTAGGAATCCTATCAACTAAAATGATCTACTGTGCAAAGGGTGACATTGTGACTATGAGATATGAGTGCAATGAGTTGATTTAAACATGAGCTTAAGATGCTTCTAAACTAGAACAATGTTAAACCATAAGCCATCATCAAACTTTGAAAT
The DNA here is from genome assembly GCA_034641835.2 of Pinus albicaulis. Taxonomy (NCBI): domain Eukaryota; kingdom Viridiplantae; phylum Streptophyta; class Pinopsida; order Pinales; family Pinaceae; genus Pinus; species Pinus albicaulis. The sequence goes on from CM076573.1 coordinate 123,628,772, forward strand.
GAAGTAGCTGGACATGAATTAAATGCAAAATGAAACTCCGGAGCATTCTAATTAACATGCACTAGCCTATGAAGTTACACAATCAGTTTGTTCATCATGAGGGATATTTTGGAAGAGTTCCTTCTTGTGGAAGAGGTAGAACAATTTTGACTATGGACTTATATGCAATTGAAAGCAATGAACTGAAAGCAAATGAAACTAAGTTGTCACATCACAGTCATATCTTGAACTTCTTAAGGATGTCTTGGAAGAATTTCTTCTTAGGGAAGAGTGGTTAGGACAAGTGCAACTATGATAGTGAAGACTAAAAACTACAACTAATTCCTATGACACTATAGCTATTCATCATTCATTGTTAAGATTTATTTGAAGAATGCCTTCTTGTGAAAGAACTATGATGAATATAACTACAGTTTCTAGTTAAAAACAAATACAACTCCTATCCTACAGTACCATAGTCATTAAACATTCATCGTTTTGATTTATTGGCAAAGTGTCTTCTTGTGGAAGAACTGGAACGAATATGACTACAATAGCTAGTTAAAAACAAATACAACTCCTATCCTACAGTACCATAGTCATTAAACATTCATCGTTTTAATTTATTGGCAAAGTGTCTTCTTGTGGAAGAACTGGAACGAATTATGGCTACAGTAGCTAGTTAAAACAAATACAAATCTAATTGATATCCTACAATACCATAGTCATCAATCATTCATCATTTTGGTCTGTTGGAAGAATGTCTTCTTATGGAAGAACTGGAATGAGTACAACCACAGTATATAAAACACAACAACTACTAATTCAATATGCAGAACGTAAAGACAGCTAGGAAAAACTTATCTAGTTTACGCTAAGGAAATCCGTTCAAGGGGCAGGGGCCCTCTACCACTTGATGGCATTCGACTTCACAATTAAATCACGCCTTCAAGATAATTTTGTCTGCTCCATTAACGATGCAATAGTTTGAACATAATGCTCTGTGTCTTAAAAGACGTAACACAGAGTTTACACCAAAATCTAGCAGCAAATCTACACAAAATTTCTAACTAAGCTCTCGGCCTACTCAAGAGTTTATAAAGTAAATGCAAGTATCAATAATTACAATAATTTAGGAATGATGCCTTCCTAATCCAAATCATCTTAGGAGTCTTTGAGGTGGCTGCGTAAAAGAGAAAAGACACCTGGACTGTAACAGTCCTAGTAGGAGTCTTCCTTCACAAATGTGTTCCCACGTGCATAACCGTACCCAGAATTCATTTCCTCTACCATGACGAGCAACAAACCATGTAGTCACGACGTGGATCATGCCCATATGCGTTTTTCCTCAAGAGGCCACCTGGAAGAGGTTTGGAAGACACAGGCTGCAGGTTTGTGATCGGTCCTTTGTGTGCACGTCCGCATTCGCGTGGCATGTTCCTAGCCAAAATGCTTAACAATGGCAACAATCACAAAATTCAACAAGTAAGTCGGGCCATGTAAACGATCGAGAATAAAGTAATTAATCATTTTATTGATCAATTGGGTTTAAAATGGAAATTATTATGAAATAATGAGAATATGAAGAAAGCACAGGTCTGAGGGTCTATAAGATAATCTCCATCATTGTCTCTTTTGTTGCATGTCCTCATGCAAATTATCCTATGAATTCTGAGGCTTCTGCAAGGACATCTAATCCCCTTCTTTTCCTTTGTCTGCATGCTAAAGGCCTTCTGGGTTTCTTGATCACAAGTTTGAACTTGAGGTTTGTGAGTGCTCTGATCAACTTTCTGTTCCTTGTCTTCATCTTCTCATTGGTTCTCTCCACTTTGTCTATATGCAGGGATAAGGTTGAGTTCATGTCAGTCTTGAGCTTGATTTGATCTTTGAGAATTTCATTCTCATTTCTGATGTGTCTATTCAACACTTCCAACTCATACCTATCCCTCCTCAATATATCAATTTCAGTTAGTGGAGGACTGGGGGTTCTCTCTTCTCTTTCTGAAGCTGTTCTTTCTAAAGTTTCCACATAATCATAGATTTCCTGTTGATCAGGATCAATCTCAGGGGTGCCTTCATAAAAATCTTCATCATCATACTCTTCCATGGATGTTTCTTCATCTTCAATATTGATTACCCCTGTTTGTTTGATTGATGTTTTCTTCAGTTTTCCTTTTAATCTGTGGCTTCTCCTAAGTTGAGAGGAACCTTCCCCTTTTTCTATAACAGATTCCTTGATTACCTTCTCTGCCTTGAGTTGACTCTTGATTCTAGTCAACTTCTCCAAAATGACTTCTTCACTGCTTTCTTGAACCGGTTTGTCAATTTTACCTGTTGGAGTCCTCCATCTCCTACTTCTCTTTGTGGCCTGTGGTTCAGGTGATAGTTCTTTTGTTTCCTCAAAATGATTTCTTATTAAGAAATCATCCCATGTATCATTTGATTTAGATAGATGATGCTCAATTAAAATTTTGACTAACCCATGATGATACAGGGTTGTTTCCAAAAACTGAACTCTTCTCTGAACACAAGAAGCCATTTTCTTCAGACTTTGATACAAGAAATATGGTAAATTCAAATCTTCTCCTAGAAAATGAAACATTAGTCTCATATGGTAGACATAAAATGTCCCATATCTACCCTCACATGTAACAAATTTTTGTAAAAGAAGTAGTATATTCCTCCATTTGCTTTTCAATGCTATACTGGGAATTCCCTTCTTGAACACACTAACATCCATGTTTGGTGATTTTAAGATTTGTTTCCATGAGTCATTATGGAATTCCCTATTTTTAAACCATCTTTCCCCAGCTCTGGATAATCCTGTAGCCTCTGCTATAAAAACTTCATTAACAGTGAACTTAACATCTCCTATTTCAACCTCAGTGCCTTGGAATGATCTAGCAAATGTTTTGGTAACTTCCTTATGGCAACCATTAAACTTTTCCAAGAATTGGAGCCATCCTATTTGTTGTAGCATCTCCTTGCATTGTGGATAACCTTCTAAATATTTTGATCCTATAGGCTCAATCCTTACGATGAAACCCATGATTTTTCACTATCAATTAACACTCTTCTCTATCCACAAAACAAATGGCTTTTACTTTCGGATAAAAAATGGCTTCAAGATCTAAATAAAAATGGCTTCAATTTTGGAAGAACATACCTTTGAAATAGCTACAGTCTTAAAAATCTCTGGTTTGTATGCCTCTGTTTGAAAAATGCCTTCGAATCCTCGGACTGATGTACTTCTGTTGAACCTTGGAATGATATAGAAGCAATTTCAATTTTCGAGCTAATGTGTCTCTGATAGACAGTGGTAGATGATTTCAAATTTCTTTTTGTGCAATACCTCCGTCTTTGGTAACAGAAGACTTCAAACTTAATCACTGAAAAACGCTTCTGTTTCTAGTAACACCAGACTTCAAACTCAACCTCTGTCTCTGATAGCAAATTGTATGCTTCAAATTCAACACTACAGCCTCTCTGTCTCGGGTAACAACAACTTCAAAACCAGTCACTACCACACCTCTGTCTTTGGTAGCAAAGTCTTCAATTTTAGCACCTCTGTCTTCTGGTAGCAACAGGCTTTAAACTCTACACGACCATAATTATGTGTTGACAGTGCAATGCTCCAAACTTTGTTCTCAGTGATATGCTCTCTGTTCAGTGAGTTCTCACACTGTTATGCTTCCAATGTACCTCTTATGTTCTGCTCCTGAGGATAATAATGCTTCTGCCTTCGGAATGGAATACTGGCTACGGAATGACGTTATGGCAAATGGTCACGGCATAGAGTGGTGGAGTGAGGTGGAGGATTGCATTAATGATTTGAGGAGACGGCGGAGGATTTACGACGGCAGGAAAAATCTTCATCATTAAAGAACTTAGTTAAGAGTCGTGGGAATTTCAAATGATTTGGCCGTTCCACCGCTCAAATGCTATTGGATAGAGGGTTTTTTTTGGTGTTTGATCAATAAAATAATTAAAACAACTCTTTGAATAATTTCACAACTAAACTATGCTAAATTTTCATGAATTGCCATCGTAATTTAAATTTATTACCTCTGCCCTTTATTTGATGTTTGTGTAGCCTTTGTCTTATCTGCTCATCTTTGGAGGAATCTTTCACAATTTTCTTGATATTTTTGATTCATGAATTCACTGGATCACTTTGTTGTAATTCTGATGTCTGCTGGTTGATGCCTTCAGGGTTTGTAGCTGCCAAAAAGACTGTCGAGCTGCAGAAAAGGTGATCAGCTGCAGAATGTCCACTGAGCTGCAGAATGTTCCTGTAGAATACTTTAATCATGAAAATGAAATGTTCCTGGGAGATGAGTGAAATGTTTATGAAAATGGATGAAATGGATGATGGATTATGAAGTGGATAATGGAATAAGAATGGATTCATTTTATGGAATGAAGGAACATAAGGGTTGTACTGCAATTCATGGCATATTTTTTATTCGCTTGCAGCAAGATATCAAATTCTATGTTTTGACATGAAAAATGAAGTGAATGGAAGATGGAGTGAAATGAATGATGGATGAGATGAAGTATGGATGGATAGTGAATGGAGTGAGATGAAATGAATCATAAGTACTATGGCACTGAACTTATGATTTATAACAGCTGCTTAGAAACAAAAATGGGAAAAGTTAGAGTGTCAGAGAGACTCTGATTTTCACCCTATCTTTTCTGTATAAACATGCCAATCAGTGATTGGTTTTCATGTTTATACCTTTATTTATTTATTTATTTATTTATTTATTTATTTATTTTTTCAAAAGAGAAATGCTTCAGAAAATTTAATCAAGTTGATGAAGAAGAGAGACTCTTCTTCATTAACTTCACATCATTGTCTCCTTGGAACTTCTTGACAAACTCTTCTCTTGAGAGTGGCTTGTGGTATAGCTTCATTCTATGGCCATTCACAAGAAAAGTGACCTCTTCTTCATCTATAGTTCTGATTTTTACTGCCCCATTATCAAAAATTCGAACAATTTCATATGGCCCAAGCCAATGTGTCCGAAATTTCCCTTGAAAATCCTTGAATTTTGAATCAAACAAGAGAGCCCAGTCACCCTCTTTGAATTTCTTCTCTTTGATGTACTTGTCATGCCATCTAGCCCTTTGCTGTTGGACTAGACTTGTTTTCTGAACTGCATCTTGTCTGATCTCATCCAATTCATTAATTTTCTCCATTCTATGCTTCTGTGCCTCCGTTAAATCAAGTCCTAGCTGAACTGCCATTTTGAAAGTTAGAATCTGGAACTCTATGGGAAACAAAACTTGCTTTCCATAAACAAGCTCATAAGGAGTATGGCCCGTTGTGTTTCTCCATGTAGTTCTATAGGCCCACAAGGCTTCAGGAAGCCTATCTACCCAATCTCTTCTATGTAAATGAACATTATTTGTTAGGATTCCTTCAATGATCTTATTAGTAGATTCCACTTGACCATTTGCTTGTGGATGATAAGGAGTAGATTTTCTATGTCTGATTTTGTACTTCTCCATCATTTGTTCCACTAGCCTTGATGTAAATTGAGCTCCTTGATCTGTAAAAATTTCCCTTGGGACACCAAAACGAGTAAAAATATCCTCAAAAAGAAAAGTAACTACAGATGATTCATTAGCAACAAGTAATGGTTTAGCTTCTACCCACTTAGTAACATAATCAGTGTAAACTAATATGTATTTTTTTGTCTTGATGGAGGACTAATAGGTCCTACAAAATCCAAGGCCCATTTTTCAAAAGGTTCAATGTGTACCTGAGGTTGTAATGGCATCTCACCGGAAGGAGAAGGTTTCCCTACCCTTTGGCAACTGTCACACCTTTTGACATACTCCCTTGCATCTTTAAACAAAGATGGCCAATAATATCCTAAATTAAGGATCTTATAGGCTGTCCTCTTATCTGCAAAGTGTCCGCCACAAGGTTCATCATGACATGACTTGAGAATTTCAGGCATCTCATCTTCACGAACACACCTTCTAATAATCAAATCTGGACCTGTCTTGTACAACTCATTAGCGACCCATGAATATCTTGCACTATCATTAATGATTTTTCTTTTATCCCTTGCATTCATAATTGAAGGAAATTTTCCTGGAACTAAATAATTGGAAATATCAGCAAACCATGGAGTTTGAGTAGAGATTGCAAAAAGATATTCATCAGGAAATTGATCTTCAACCGGAGTGTCATCTTTGATATTTTGAATTCTAGACAGGAAGTCAGCCACATTGTTTTGTTTTCCAGGCCTATCTAGAATAGTAATGTTGAATTCTTGCAATAATAACAACCATCTTATAACTCTACCATTAGTGATTGATTTATTCATTAAATATCTAATGGCAGAATGATCAGTGTGAATAAAAGTTTCATAGCCTGTTATATAGTGTCTAAATTTGTTAATGGTATGAACAACAGCTAAAAACTCTTTTTCAGTTACAGTATAGTTTAACTCTGCAGGAGTCAAATTTTTACTGATATAATAGATGGCATAGGGAATTAAATCTTTCTGTCCCAATACTGCTCCCAGAGCTGTATCGGAAGCATCCGTCGAGATATGAAAAGGTAACTTCCAGTTAGGTCCCCTTAATATAGGTGCTTCAGAAATTTTGGTTTTCAGGGTTTCAAAAGCTAACTGGCAATCAGAAGTCCACTTAAATTCACAATCTTTGGTGAGTAATTTGAAGAGAAGAGATGCTATTTTGGTGAAGTTTTCTATAAATCTCCGATAGTACCCCGTAAATCCTAGAAAACTTCTTACATCTCTTTGACAACTTGGAATGGATAGGTTAGAAATAACTTCAACTTTCGCTTCATCAACTCTAATCCCATCCCCTGAAATGTGGTGCCCTAAAACAATACCTTCAGTGAACATCATAAAACATTTTTCATGACTAAGAGAAAGGTTTGCTTCTTGACATATTTTTAATACTTTTTCCAAGTTTTCTAAAGCCTCTTCAAATGTATCCCCATAAACTGTAAAATCATCCATGTACACCTCTACACAGTCATGTATTAGATCAGAAAAAATTCCTAATACTGCCCTTTGGAATGTTGCAGGTGCATTGCACAATCCAAATGGCAATACTCGGTAGGCATAAGTACCCCAAGGACAAGTAAATGTGATTTTATCTTGGTCTTCAAGTGCTACTTGGATTTGATTGTAACCACTAAATCCATCCAGGAATGAAAAGTACTTTTTACCTGCTAATGTATCTAATACTTGATCTATGAAAGGTAAAGGAAAATGGTCTTTAAGAGTAGCTTTATTCAGTTCTCGGTAGTCAACACACACCCTCCATTTTCCATTTTTCTTAGGTACAATTACTAAAGGGGAAACCCACTGACTATCCGAAATAGGATAGATGAAGTTAACATTTAACAATTTTTGTAATTCTTCCTTGATAATTTCCCTAAGATTTGGATTCATCCGTCTTTGAGGTTGTCTGATTGGTTTTCAATTTGCCTCTATATAGATGTGATGAGTACAAGTCTTGGGACTTATCCCTTTCATGTCAGTGTATTCCCATGCATAAGCAGAAGAATGTCTCTGTAATACTTTGACTAGTTCTTCTTGTTGAGGTTTTTCCAGATTTTTGTTTATGTTCAAAGTTTTCCCTGGAAAAATTTCACTTGTAGAACTGCCAAATTTGTCCATAGAATGAAGAGACATCTGTCTAGATGACAAGAACTCAATATTGGATCTCTCTTGAAATGATTCTTGTTTGTGTTCTGGAGAAGATTCAAAATTTTCTAGAGTATTCAGAATTTGATTATCTTCACTAATTTCTGAAATTGTGAAGAGTGGTTGCAAATACTCTTCATCCTCTATCCATTGAGTGTCATCTAGATCTGTAATTGTCCTAGCTGGAGGATATAAAGTGAATTTCTTTGTTGAACTTCCATCAGAAATATACATATCACCCGACCTACAACTAATAAAAGCATCAGCTGTAGCCAACCAAGGTCTTCCTAGTATGACAGGATGGCCTCCTAGATTATTCTTGGGTGTCAGGATCATGAAATCCACATGGTACTCCCAAGAGTCTAGGGACACTGGAATGTCTTCTATTACCCCATCTGGTCTGATCACAGATCTATCTGCTAATTGTAATAGTGTGGGTGTAAAGAGAAGATTAGAAAGTTTCAGTTTGTCCATGATTTGTCTACTCATGATATTTATTGCTGCTCCTAAGTCAATGAGTGTGTTTTGAATTTCAATTCCATTGATGTGAATTTTGACAACTGGATTTCCTGGGTCAAGGTACTTTGGAATAGTAGTCTTACCCATCATAATGTCTGCTATATGTCCTACCAGTTGAATTTTCTTGGTTTCTCTTATTCTTTTCTTTGTTGTCTTCATACTCAACTCCTTTATTGTTTTGGCTAAAATTGGGATTTCCTTGATGGCTTGCAATAATGGAATTTTAATGCAAATATTTCTCAATTCATCCAAGAAATCATAATTAGGCACCATTATTTGTTTTTCTACACCTTTGTCAATTTGTAATCTTTCTGGAAAGGGAGGTATAGAAGTAGATGTGGATGGTTTCTCTAATACTGGAGTTGGGCTTATTGGATCTTTTTGTTTCAGTTTTTCAATGTTTTGGCCTTGAAAGGATGTTTCTTCCTCAAGACTTTTATTAACCTGTAGGGAGTCTTCCTCAGAATCATCTTGTTCTTATATGATCACAGAAGGTTTCCTCTTCTCAAGTATCCTTCCAGACCTAAGTTGAACATCACTAAGGTCTAGAGGAGTAATTAAATAAGTTGGAAATTGTTGTCCTTCTATCATGTATGGATTCTGAGGATTCTTATTATTGGGGTTTGGTATGGGCTGAGCTGGTAATTGATTGGATTTTTGAGGGAATGGTAATGGAAGTGGTTGATTTTGATGAGGTTGGTTCAGATGATGTTGTTGAGAATTTTTTTGAAAATTTTGTTGAATATTTTGAGGAAAATTTTGTGGATATGGTGGATAGGATGGTGGATACTGATAATATGGAGAGTATCTTCCATAGGGACCTTGTGATCCTTGTGCCCAAGCTTGAGATTGATTTTGAAATTGGGGCCAAGATTGCTGCCAAGAATTCCAAGGTGGAGGTTGATTATACATTTGATCATGAAATCCCCGTGTCTGAGATCCCTGCCAAGGTCTTCTAGATACAAAGTTAAGAGATTCTGTGGAATCTGTAGGAGTTTCTTCTTGAAAAACAGCCTTGAGACCAGGAAGAGAAGGAAAATTCTTGGTCTCATGTTTCTCGGAACAAATAACACAGGTTTCTACAACTTTTACATCCAAAGGGCACTCTCTCAAGGCATGTTTCTTCCTACATTTGGGACAAAAGATTGCCAAGGCATCAGATTCAGCCTTTTGCTTGTTTTGTATCTCGAGGGTGTCTATTTGTTCACTAAGACTCCCTAAGATGTCAGATTTAAAATCATCAAGCATATGTCCTATTTCTGATCTACTTACTGTCCCAGAAGCAGATTTACTTGCCCTTGCAAGAGCAAGATCTCTTGGACCTTTGGCAGTTTTAGATTTCCCTCTGGAAAGGTTGATACATAACTTAGATATTTCAGGTAATGTGAGTTGTGATATATCCCCTTTTCCCATCATGTTAAGGATATCCAACCATTCATCCCTAATTGTTTTCAACAAAAGAGATTTTAAAGTGTCTTGATCTAGGTTTTCCATTTGTGCCCTTTTTATGTTGTATTTAAATCTTTCCAACAAATCTTCTAAGTTTTCATCTTCTTTTTGTAACATCTTGAACACTTCTTCCTTATGATTAACCGGCATACAATAATCCAAGTATCTCTCTAGAAATGCTTGGTTAATGTCTTCCCATGTCCTAATGGAACTACTGCTTAAGCTCATAAACCACTTCAATGCTGCTCCTTTCAGAGTTGAAGGAAATAATTTCAATTTTTGGGCATCTTGAAGGTAGTCATAAGTCCTACACAGTACTTCAAATTCAAATAAGAAAGTTTCAGGATCCTCAGTTTTAAGTCCATAGAATTTCGGAAGGACAGAAGGTGAAATGTTTTTCATGGTTGTATTGGTTTCTCCATCAAGTATAGGAAACCCAAAAGAGCTTCCTATTCTACCTCTTCCTCCATCTGCACCTCTACCTCCTCTTCCTCCTTCTCCTCTACCTCTACCTCTACCTCCTCCAAATAATGTGTTTTCTCCATTAACAACTCCTCCTCCTCCTTCTTCTGCCATGGTTGACTCTCCTGTGGAAGTAGAAAGGTTTGTATCCTCAACAAAGGTTTTTGGATCCTCTTCTATGGCAGGTTCAATGGATGAAGTGGAAGGTTTCTCTAATGAAATAGGTGACCTTAGATCTTCTAGAAGTCCAGGATCAGTAAAGGATGGAAGATGGGTTTCAGTTGAAGGTGTACTAGTTCTGGATCTAGATGAAACAAGTGGTGTTCTAGATGTCAAACTTCTGCCTCTGCTGCTTATAAATCTTCCTCTTGAATCTCTCTCCCTACGCATAAAATTGTTTTTGGATGCTAAGAAACAAAGGTTACCTAGTTTTCACTTCCCCGGCAACGGCGCGAAAATGTTGTGCCTCAATCTAGTCTCCTAAACTGAGTTCATTTAATTGTCAACCAGGATTTGTAAACTGCTGAAGTGAAATGTACCATATGTACCTAGGTGCTTGTTTCCTAGTGCGGTGTGTGTAGTGTTTTGTAATGTTTTGGTCTTTTATGTTGATTTATGATGTTTTTGGTCTTTTGAAGTTTTGTGTTTACAATGGAAATGTCTAGAAAACTAATGAAAAGAAATTGGTGGTCAAGAACACAGTTGAGCCTAATGTATGGAATGGAAAATGTAATAAAAAATACTGAAGCAACATCTAAACTATGACTGAATAGAAACAAGAGCTTGATGATGGCTTTTTAAACAAATGACACAAACTAGACTTTGAGAAATGATCACTTAAATATGCAAGTTTTCTAACTAGATAATTAGACACTAATCATGATGCAACATTCTATTCTAAGTTTATCTATTCCATGACTAACTCCTTGTTCTATTCTGCAATTTTCAATTGAAGGTCAGAGTATATTCTCCAAGAGTTATTGGTTTCTTTTCAGGGTAGTTCTGTTGAGGAAGAGCTCTGTTTGTAGTGAGGAATTTGCAGAGATATTTCAGACCTTGTAACGATGTTATCTTCTGTTCCTAAAGTTATGGATCACTGATGGTTTTCAGAACAAAAAGATATTTGTAAATAATGAAGGCTGTCTTAGGAATCCTATCAACTAAATGATCTACTGTGCAAAGGGTGACAGTGTGACTATGAGATATGAGTGCAATGAATTGATTTAAACATGAGCTTAAGATGCTTCTAAACTAGAACAATGTTAAACCATAAGCCATCATCAAACTTTGAAATGAAGTAGTTGGACATGAATTAAATGCAAAATGAAACTCCGGAGCATTCTAATTAACATGCACTATCCTATGAAGTTACACAATCAGTTTGTTCATCATGAGGGATATTTTGGAAGAGTTCCTTCTTGTGGAAGAGGTAGAACAATTTTGACTGTGGACTTATATGCAATTGAAAGCAATGAACTGAAAGAAAATGAAACTAAGTTGTCACATCACAGTCATATCTTGAACTTCTTAAGGATGTCTTGGAAGAATTTCTTCTTGTGGAAGAGTGATTAGGACAAGTGCAACTATGATAGTGAAGACTAAAAACTACAACTAATTCCTATGACAATATAGCTATTCATCATTCATTGTTAAGATTTATTGGAAGAATGTCTTCTTGTGAAAGAACTATGATGAATATAACTACAGTCTCTAGTTAAAAACAAATACAACTCCTATCCTACAGTACCATAGTCATTAAACATTCATTGTTTTAATTTATTGGCAAAGTGTCTTCTTGTGGAAGAACTGGAACGAATTATGACTGCAGTAGCTAGTTAAAACAAATAAAACTCCTATCCTACAGTACCATAGTCATTAAACATTCATCGTTTTAATTTATTGGAAAAGTGTCTTCTTGTGGAAGAACTGGAACGAATTATGGCTACAGTAGCTAGTTAAAACAAATACAAATCTAACTGATATCCTACAATACCATAGTCATCAATCATTCATCATTTTGTTCTGTTGGAAGAATGTCTTCTTATGGAAGAACTGGAATGAGTACGACCACAATATATAAAACACAACAACTACTAATTCAATATGCAGAACGTAAAGACAGCTAGGAAAAACTTATCTAGTTTACGCTAAGGAAATCCGTTCAAGGGGCAGGGGCCCTCTACCACTTGACGGCATTCGACTTCACAATTAAATCACGCCTTCAAGATAATTTTTGTCTGCTCCATTAACGATGCAATAGTCTGAACATAATGCTCTGTGTCTTAAAAGACGTAACACAGAGTTTACACCAAAATCTAGCAGCAAATCTACACAAAATTTCTAACTAAGCTCTCGGCCTACTCAAGAGTTTATAAAGTAAATGCAAGTATCAATAATTACAATAATTTAGGAATGATGCCTTCCTAATCCAAATCATCTTAGGAGTCTTTGAGGTGGCTGCGTAAAAGAGAAAAGACACCTGGACTGTAACAGTCCTAGTAGGAGTCTTCCTTCACAAATGTGTTCCCACGTGCATAACCGTACCCAGAATTCATTTCCTCTACCATGACGAGCAACAAACCATGTAGTCACGACGTGGATCATGCCCATATGCGTTTTTCCTCAAGAGGCCACCTGGAACATGCTCAAACATAAAGGTAGCTGCAGAATTGCCGGTTAGCTACAGAATGCCTGCATTCTGCAGCTAGTTCCGGTCAAAATGCTTAACAATGGCAATAATCACAAAATTCAACAAGTCAGTCATGTAAACCATTCTAGAAGTAATTTTAACTATTTTTATTGATCAATTGGGTTTAAAATGGAAATGGACAAGGGAAAAATGAGGTAAAATGAGGTGAAGGAAAGCACAAATTTGAGGCTCAACACCAGCACCACGAGATATTGCTTGATATAGTAGATTGACAACAACAGTATATTCTACAACATTATTTGAAGCAGGAAAATTACGTATGCCCCTTGAGACTAACAACTGACCGTATGGATAGTAAATTAACCAAGATGTGAATGCCAAAGTATGGGTATGCCGACTAGGACCATCAAAAAATCCTAAATAGATCATATAATCCATAGATACCTGTGAAGGTAGATAAAAAATATCAACGTTACAACAAAACTGATAGACCGATATGCACAAAAAATACATTATGTAAAAAACCAAAGAAAATGCTAGGCATAAGCCTAGGAATAATACTTCTTAAGATAGAGCCCATTTCTAGGCCCTGCCAGCTCATTTCCATTAAAATCGACAAATTCATAAGCTCCCTTTTTCAAGACTATTTTAACAATGTAAGTATCGTACCACATGGATTTAAACTTACCTTCCCCCAAGCCATCGTTTTCTCGATCATAGACTAGGAAAAGGTTGCCTTCAAAGAAAACTATAGGTCACAAAGTCTTATCATACTAAAAGGTCACCCTCTTCTTATAAGCTTCGTTCATCACAGCTGCATCTCGATGATTCTCATCAATACATTCCAAATAAATGAGGCATTCTTCAAGACATGTATTTTCTGCAAGAAGTTCAAAAACTAGCTTAAGAGAAGGAATTTCAGATTTCATAGGGA